>LPNX010309293.1:121958-190316 GCA_001517045.1 Pseudotsuga menziesii | reverse complement strand
GGTACTATCTCCCATGCATCATTCTTCATGATGGAATGGTACTCTTCCATCATGGAATCTCTCCAAACCAGATGCTGGGAAGCCTCCTCAAAAGTAGATGGCTCTGAGTCACGAAGGCATGCAACAAGAGCCATATCATTCCGGACCACACCAAGCCTCTCAGGCTCCACTACTGCCCTGATCCTATCTCGGGGTCTACCAACTATCTCTGCATCCTTCAAGGTCTCCTGAAGCCACTTAGGCTTCCTCTTCCTTGAAGGTTGCTCCTCCTCATCTGAGGAAGTCCCTGTACCTAAAGGTCCAACACCCCGAGGACCAGTAACTGAAGATCCTGTGCCTGCCGATGCTGTCACCTAAGGACTCAAACCTGTACCTGTCCCAAACACTGTCCCTGAAGAGCCTGTCACCTGAACCACTGAACTAGTAGATGCAATACCTGTACCCTGTGATCCTGTCCCTCCAGAAAACTGTGGACCTGTAAGCTGTATCGAAGAAGCCTGTACCTGCTGAGGTGTGGGAGCTGGTGTCTCCCCCTGCTCTAACTCTCTGGACTTCCGGAAGGCTCGCTCCTCATCAAAATTTACTTCCCGGAGGACAACAACTTTCCGCGAGCAAGGTAAGTAAATCCGATAAGCCTTCGAAGTCTCATCATATCCCACAAAGATACCTCTCTCTGCAGTGGGATCAAACTTCGTCCTCTTCTCAGAAGGGACATGAGAGTAAGTCATTGAGCCAAATATACGAAAGTGGCTCACCTCAGGCTTCTTTCCCGAATACATCTCCTCAGGAGTCTTGCTCCCCACTGCCCTGTGAGGACTCCTGTTCTGCAGATAAACTGCAGTACTACATGCCTCAGCCCAAAGAAAGAAAGGTAGTCCCTGATCATGGAGCATCGCCCTGGCTGCCCCCACAATAGACCTGTTCTTCCTCTCAGCTACTCCGTTCTGCTCAGGAGTATAAGAAACTGTCAGCTGTCTCTGTATCCCCTCCTGCCTACAGTAAGCATCGAACTCCTTGGAGGTGAACTCACCCCCATTGTCCGATCTCAACATCTGGATCTGTCTACCTGTCTGCTTCTCCACAAGGGCTTTGAACCCTTAGAAGACTCTCAATACAAGCTCGGACTTCTTGCTCCTCAAGAAGTAGATCCAGGTCTTCCTGGAGTAGTCATCTATGAAGCTGATGTAATACTCAAAGCCTGTCAAAGAACGTGATGGCATGGGACCGCAAATATCAGAATGGATCAAATCAAGCACTCCGGCAGCTCTAGTGTCACTGCTTGGAAAAGCAGTCTTGGTGTACTTTCCCAAAGCACACCCTCTGCACACATCCTCCTGCTCAGTGCTGAACTCTGGTAAACCTGTAACCATGCTCCTCAGCAATATAAGAGCTGGGTGATGTAAGTGGGCCATCTTTCGATGCCAAATCTCACAAAGCTCACTGCTGATGCTATGTGCCAAAGCACACTGTGGCTGAAATAATAGCTTGTACATCTTTCCACACCTGACCCCGATGTCCATGCCACTGGACATACCTGTAGCCTTGGGATATACCTGTACTCTCCCATCCAAAAAGCACACCCCAAGACCCCTGTCCTCTATGGTGGAAACTGATACAAGGTTCTTTTTCATCCCTGGGACATACAACACATCCCGTAGAGTCATGGGACTCATAGACTCCCTCTGAAATGTGATGGTACCCCTACCAACAGCTCTCACAACGGTGTTGTTCCCAAGGACAACCTCCACATCCCTACCTAACTCTGACAACTCTGAGAACACCCCTCGAGCTCCTGTCATGTGGCTCGTGGCTCCACTGTCAATGTACCAAGTAGAAGAGGTGGATGGACCCCCCTCATGTCCTGCCAACAAGGAATGCTCCCTGTCCTGATCCATATCTATGCTGGTGGCTAGAGTGACTCTCTCTCTCTCAGTCTGTCCAGCATACAGGGAAAAATCCCTCTGAAATGCAACACTAAACTCATCAACCTCTGCTGAGGCTGCAGTCTGCTGTCGCTGCCCCTTCTTCTTCTTCTTGCTTGGACACTGTGAGGCATAGTGTCCAAACACCTGACAAGCATAGCACTTGATTTTACTCAAGTCCTTCTTCTGTCCACTCTGTTGTCCCTGCTACTACTGCTTCTTGTCCCCACCCTTCTTGGGGCCCTTCTTCTTCTTACCCTTGGCTGCCAAAGCCACATCCTCATCATCAGCCCCTCTCTGAGAAGTACTACCCTGTACAAGACCCCTCCTGGTCTCCTCCTGCACAAAGTCATCCCATAGCCTCTCCCAGTCAGGTAGGTTCTCCCTGCCCACTATGGCCTGCACAAAAGCCCCCCAGGACTTTGAAGCCCCGTTCACTGCTGTCGGCACAAGCTCTGTAGGGGCAACCTTCTCCCCAACTGCTGCAAGTTCATCCCGAACTGCAGAAATCCTAGTAAGGTAAGCTGTGACTCCCTCTCCTCCATTCATCCTGATACTCTTGAGTTTTTCTCTGAGAACCATTTTCCGGTTCTCATTAGAACTCTCATACAGACTAGTCAAGGCTGTCCACATCTCATGTGCCTTGTCCTTTCCTGAAATGTGAGGAATAATGTGATCTTTCATGGCATCAAGAATAATTCTTCTGGCTTTGCAGTCCTTGTTATTGAAGGCTGTGAGGGCTGCTGCATCTGTAGATGCAGGAATGGTAATGGGGTTTGTAGTAGTGTTCCTCACTATGTCTGGCCACAACTCATTCTCTTCAAGTAACAGCAGAATTCTAGCCTTCCACGACAAAAAATTCCCTGTCCCATCCAGCCTATCCTCCAACCTAAGTCCTGTAGCCATCTCAACAACAACTCAACAAAGTGCTGTACACTGACAGAAGTAGAATAACAAAAATTTCTGAATGCTGCAAATTTCTGTGTGTCTGCAAAAATCACTGTTTCTGCCCCCTTTGCTCTGATACCATGTTGAAAATTCTAGGTTTTACTGCTTGCTGGTTTAAATGAACAATTTGTGTTTTTCACTTCAGCCGGTTTTGCATAGGATTGAAGCTACTTAAAAATTTTGCCGAACAATTTTAAACACACAGTAAAATCAAATACTAACAGGATGAAACAAATACATGCACACCATAAATTTGACTCAGAGATTTTTGGCTAATCAGCCCTGGAAAAACCCCCACGGGGAAAACCAGTCAGAGAGAGGAGAGATATTTATTATTCTTCAGCAAAGTACAGGACAGAAAATGGTGAAAAATACAACTTATCTCCACCAGCAAACTTTATCTCAAAGTCTGGAAATTAGTGCTCAGCAAACCAGCCGTACACCCTTCTTCTTTTCTGTGCAAAAATCAAATGCAAATGTCTAGCAGTAACAGGCCGTACATCTCCTAGAAAACAGTGCCAATAAATGCATCCGTACAGTAGCAAAACAGGCTGTACTTCTTCCTCGAATTTTGTGCCAAAAATTGCAAACCGTACACACAGGCCGTACCTCAATTTCTGTGCTGAAATTTAATGCTGTCCGTACAGCATTTAACCAGGCCGTACTCTTCCTCGAAAAATGTGCAGCATTAATGAATCCCGTACCTACAGTCCGTACATCGATTTCTGGAAATTAAATGCAGACCGTACGGTGCAATAAATGTAGGTCGTACTACCCTCGATTCCTGTGCAAAAGTACCAGCAATAAATGAAGGTAAAACACTTCGATTTCTGTGCATTCAATGTTCCTCGATTTCTGTGCAGCAATCTCTCTTCTTCTGGAAAATCGTGACCTCCTTCAGAAAACTCGACCTCCTCTCTCTCTGCTCTTCTCTTCTCCTGAAAACATGAAAAGTGAATGCCCTTTTGCCTCCCTCAGCCTTTTTGTTTGACCTAAGTGAGTTTCTTAATCCAATGGTGGAAAAAGAATCAATCCAATGGATGAGATTGAATGTGAGTGAAAATCCCTTTTATTTATTTCTCATAAATAAAATCACTCACCCACTTAAATTTATCAAAAAGTGACTTTATTGTTATAAAGTCTCATTAAGTGACTTTTAATGTGAGGGTCACCTTTTTCCCTCTTAAAGTGACTTTAGGCAAAAATTAAAGTCACCTAGGGAACATCTGCCTAGGTACAAAAACTAACAACTGAAACCCAAGCAACTCCGCTGTTGGGAACTGCAGAGAAATCCAGAGATTTCTTCTGCTTTGGGAACTGCAAATATTTCTTCTACTTACTTTTGAGGTTTTAAACAGAAACGTCCACAATTGTATGATTGATTTAGGGGCATCATCTAATGTTATTCCTATTTTTTTTTGTAGGAAGTTGAATGCAACTTGGGAGTCTTTTCCTACTCAAATAGTTCAGTTAGACAGATCTAGAGTTAAGGTCCTAGGGGAGCTCAAGAATGTCCTTTGAACATTATCTGTGGACCCTAGAATACATCAGATAATGGATGTTGTAGTAGCTGATGTTCTTGAGACCTATGGTAAGTGGCTAAGAAGGTACCGATCAAAGAAGTTGAAGGGATACTTTGCCACTGACTGGTCCCATTTGTGGCTACCATATAATGGAAGGCCAAATCATATTAAGATTAACTGGGAGTCTTTCATGAAACAAATATTCACGGATATAAATGATCCAAGTGAACCCGCGGTGTTTAATAATACAACCATTGAACATTACACCTTCAACTCTTACTTTGGAAATTTGCCTGTTGATTCTTCCCCTAATGAGACTGTCGATAGATTGTCAGAAATCGATAATTACACGGTTGTTCTATTTAGTGGAGAAATTGTGCATAATGTATATAATGTCAATATGGATTTTATATTAGATTTGTCTTCTTGGATACTTTTCCTCGATGGGTGTAAATCCAAGGATGGTACCGGTGCAAGTTGTGTACTCATGGATCCTAAGGGCACCAAAGTGTACCAATAGTGATGCTAAATATGAGGCTGTGGTACATGTGCTCAGGAAGGAAATGGACTTGGGAGTACAAATCATTCAATTTTATGAAGACTTTGAAATCATAGTAAAGCAAGTAAGAAATAATATCCATTTTTTGTCTCCACATTTGTGGAATTATCAGAAGTTAGTTAGGGACATGACAAATTCTTTTTAAGGATTTTAATATCAAATATGTCCCTAGTTCAAAAAATTTTGATGCGGATATTTTAGCAAAAACTACATCTAGGCTCATGCCACCAAAAGGCTTGTCCCCTGATACCTTCTCTATTGAACTAATGTACATACCTTCTATACAAGATAATGTAACTAGTTGGAAAATATTTGATGATTATGTTCATATTTTAGACTTCCTGATAGCCCAAGACAATTTTAAAGACTTGGCTTTAGATGAGGATGAACATGATAAGTCTTCGTCTGATCATAATTTTACCTCCAACTTGATCCCTAAATCAGTCATTAATTTAGAGAAATGCTATGACCTGCACTAGTACAAAATGAGAAATTAATGACTAAAATCAGGCTATAAATGACTATTTTTGAGTCAGCGACTAATAGTAGCTAATTTCCACTATCTTATAGCTCGTCGTATTTCACTTAGTCATTAATAGCTTGACTTATTAGTCATTGATAGCCAATGATTTAGTCACGGATTTAGTCATTGATTTAGTCATTGATTGTAACAATTAATGACCAAATATACGACTAAATAAACTACTAGATGATAACATATTAATGAATAAGCTAAATACGACTAAGATACGGGAAATTAGCTACTAATAGTCGTATATATGCGAATTTAGTCATTTTTTGTAGTCACAAATTTATGATAGGGCACGGAGGAATCGAACCACCAACCTCCTGCCTATAATTAGGCAGGTGCTCTACCATTAAGCTAGCACCCTTTAAGAAGTTGTTATTGCTTGACAATGATGATATTCAAACAAATTTATGATACATAGCAATCTACAAACTGCATAATTATTACTATTACAGCTTACCAGTAACTAGTATTTAAGATAAACTAAGTCCTAAGAGCTATGTACAATTTTCCCTATCTGGAACATCCACTCATGTTACCAGAGAGAATGGGATACCTCTGTGATCGATGTGATACCAATTAAGTCAACCAATTTATAGAATATCTCTTGGCGTTCCTGAATATATGAGAAAAGTATCATTATATGAAACCAAGCAAAGTAAAAGTCAAATAAGGTAAGCAAACCTTGTCATTCATAAAACCTTTCCATTCATAAAACAATCTATCACTGAAAATATAAAAATACATGAAAGTGAAAGATTTCAAACTGAGTGTTGCAAAGCATAAGCTACCATATCAGCCAATTCTAGAAAATGAAACATATTTTTATAGAAGTTACCAAAATAAGCAAGCAAAATAAATCAAACACATATTTCAAAAAGAGTTGAATGAAATAATAAAAACATACCCAACATTATAGTTGACACATTTTATATGAAAATTGGTGTGAAACATTCAATGTTTGTGAGTTTATCTCTGGCCAACCTGCCTTAGATATAGCCACAACTAGACAGATAAAAATAATTACCAGAACCAAGGGAGCTCCAGAAGTGCACCACAAGCAAAGTAATAAAGACAAGAAAAAAAATCACCACAACAAAGGTAAGATTTCAGAACAGACATCACATCAGTAACTTTACCACATCTCTTTAAGGTTAGACAACTATTTGCTTCAAAATTCTTATTAACAAACAGAATCTAGAAAATTTCAAGTACACTTGATTGCTTCCTAAATTTGCGTAAAAAGAAAGAATGTGTGATTATTTCAAACAAACAAAAATACAAATAACAATCTCACATGTAACTTAAAAGGCTTGACACTCAACAATACAAGTCGCCCAAACAAAGATTGTGCAAGACTAGCATGAGCTTCTTTTTGGCACATAATCACAGGACCCAATTGGCAATGATCCCCAACTAGCACCACCTAAATTTAACTAGAAAAAGACCAACTTACATGTCAATGCTATATTATATTTGATATTGTACAATAATAAGTTATGCAAAAGAAGATACAATAGAAATCATTTTCTTAGTACATAATATATCGACAGCAACTCTATGAGGCTAGATTAGGTTATTACCTGCTTTGATCCAATAACTAAAGGAATCAGGCACTCTATTTCAATATCATGAGTTGATTCCTCAATAAGGACCTGAATAGTAACCCAACATTTAGGTGATCAAACAAAAAAAAAACTCATACTAATATGTAGTAATCCCACTTACAACTCTAAACTTTAGTACTACCTGAAAAAACCTAAAATTAAATAGTCTGGGATCACCTGCACCAACACAAGTATAGTAGATGACAACAACACTCTGAGTTATTTCTCTTTCTATCGCCCTCTTGAGTGCTTTGTTTTTGTTTTCATCCACACTTGAAAGCTAACCTATATGCGATGTTAAAAAATGTATCATTTGTAGTAATTAATAGAATTCATTACCAAAACAATACATAGAACATCTCATATAGCTTAAACTTGCTTAAGTGGAGTAATTTTCTTGGCCAAATCAGGGATTACAAAAGGTTCCTCTATTATCTGCCTCTTTGTTAGCATACTTTAAAAGAAATCACAAACCTAACAATAAAATACATCCACTTGAATTTATTCAAAGCATATACAACAACCAACCCGAGGAGTGCTTTCGACACCAAACAATAAATTGGTTCCAATTTGACAAAAGCATAATTTACACATCCACTTGCTTAAATAATATCAACAATTAGCTAGCAAATCTTTAGAGGGTAAATATTATATTCCTAATCTACAAATAATACATAACTTATGAATGGATTGGAATTTCCATACCTTGTTCATCTTTCAACTGCTGAAGTTTGTACAATTCACTTTTTTCTAAAGTGTCAAGGTGCCTAACCTGTAATTGTTTTACAAAGAAACACAACATGTAAATTCCTTGGGATTAGGTCAAAACTAGAACACAGAAAAATAGCCAAAAAATATGATGGTAAGACTCTAAAAAAACCCGATAATGCAGTGTTAAATGTTCAACTAGAGAACTCACTGCCTCCCTTGATTTTGCACATAGTCTGACAACCTGTAATGTCAAATCAATGAAACTTCTGTGTTATATTAAGCTGGCATTTATAATATAGCCAAAAAAATCTCTTATGCATGTTTCCGATGATTAGACTTCAAAAAGTAGAAATCCTTGCATGAGAGATTCAAAACATGTATTTTAAAACATTTTTAAGAAGGCACTTGTATAATTACATACAGGATAGAAAGGACACCTCCAAACCCATGGAACTAATTTTCTCTACAAGTTGATCAACAACAACATTACTTGGAGCACATACCAAGACCTGAATCACATAAATGAAGTGAAATTGTATTAATGTCAACTAATGACAAAAATAGGTCAGAGGTCAAAGCTCAAGATCATGGCAAGTAATAATAGCAATCTAGAATGGCCGAATTTATATCTTCTGTAAAAGAGAAGGCACCTAGTATAGTTACTAATGGAAGCAGAATTAGACCAAAGATGGGTAAGGCCTCCATAATGAAGTACATCCCTTGAATATGAAAACATAATGACAATTCAGTTAGCATTGGTTAACAATCCATCAAAGATCTCACTTGTTACCTGGCCTTGACCCTGCTTGGCTAAATGGTATACAATAGCTGCTGAGGTGAAAATCTTTCATGTTCCAGGAGGGCCTTGAATTAAACTCATAGCCTTTTGAAAAACGCTATTTATAGCACTATCCTGCACATGATATAAAGAAATGAATTACAACAACTTATAAAACAAACAGAAGAATGCAACATTCATTAACAATAGCTAAGATGATTGTTATAATGAGAAATCCATCTACACCAATTTACAAGAAATATCTAGCATTCACATAAAGCTTACTTATGTATATTTATTATCATGGTGAATCCATTCACATCATTTTTTCTTGTAAATTCAAATGGCCCAAGGTTTGGTATCATAGATTCCATGTTATTACTCATTGTGTGTACTCAAGTGTGCATGTTGAAGAGAATTCATTAACTATATTACATGTAATAATGAATCATGCAGTAGAACACTCAGAAATATACTCAAGATCTAATGTTTTGGTTAAGATCAATCCTCAAATGGTCTCTGGATATCAGCAATTCTATACACAGGAATAAATAACTACAGAATGGATACATTGCTGAAAACCCCAGCATAGTGTATTGATTAAGGATCCCTATCAGAGAAAGTTCATGAGATTACAAGTTCAACAACCCTGATATGACTAAACAATTATACCTAGATGACTTTGAAAGAAAAAAGATAAATCGTTGCATCTAGAGTAGCAAAATGGTAGCAATTACATTAAAGAAAGTGATTGCACTAGATTATATATTTTAGGAATTTAATATTTGGACTTTATGCTATTGGCTACTTATATTGCCACTATTCATTTTCAGTTTATTTAATATATCTTATGTTGTCCATAGGAAAAACTAGCAACAATTACTATCATCTATATCCCTATGAAGAGGTAAAGTTCCTCCAATTACAAGTTCAACAACCCTGATATCACTGCAAAATCTAGACGACTTTGAAAAAAAAGCTAAATCATTGAAGCCAAACGAAGCTAGACTAGTAAAATTGTAACAACTACATTGAAGAAAATGATTAGACTAGATTATATATTAATATTTTAGGAATTTAATATTTGGAAATTATGCTATTTACTATTTATATTGCTCCTAATCATTTTCAGTATATGTACAATATCTTATGATGTCCATAGAAATCAATGTTAGAAATATAGCAGAACTGAAAAGAATCAACCAAGACAGATAAATAATAGCAAGAAACATCTCACATGCACCACAATTATTCAAAAAAAAATATTTAAACTTCATCACAAACAATATCTACTAGATAATATCTTGTACAAAATATGTCCCCAACCATCAATGAAGCCAAACAAGTTGTGCATAGAACTCATCGTGTTCATTAACAAAAATCCATACAAGTATCTAGGTCTACATAAGAAGCTGAAGACAATAAGAAAATTAAATAATAGCTAAAATTATATAAATACTTGACTAAAGTAAAATAATCATGGAAACACAAATCTTAATTTCTTCAGCACCACGTGGAAGAATCCCACATCTAGAGCTAGAAGTGATTTCCTACCCAAGAAAGTGCAACAACAACCAAGAACATCAACCCAATGTATTGGTCACTAAAGCTAGTAGCAATTTCCTACCCAAGAAAGTGCCACAACAACCAAGAGGATCAACCTAGTGTATTAGTTAATCATGATCATCCTAGCCCTGCATTTCTCTCATCTCAAAAGCATGCAAAAAACAGTGGAGAGTAAGACACTAGGACTTCAAAGGAGGTCACCAATCACAGTACTACCCTAGCCCAAACATGCTTAACAGAAGAGTTCTGAGGATCCCTCATGATAGAACTTAAGGACTTACCATTTTTATGTTAAAATATGTATCTTATAATTTTTATTTGAAATGTAATTTGAACTTTTTAGACACTATTCATATAGAGAGAAAGGATATTTACAGCATGTCCAATCATAGATCAGAACCCCTGGAATCTTCCACTAATTACGAAAGGGTAGTTGTTTGCAGAATCATGGAAAAAGGTGTTACTGGTGGATTGGTCCCACTTCTTGCTATGAGTAATAGGAACAGGGTCAGGATTGACAATGATATCAGATAATAATAGTCGCTGACATACCACATAGTCTTTCAAAATAGAGGCCAATTGGCAAAGTAAAAAATCTTCAAAAGATTCAAGAAGACCAATTCCTACAAGAAGATAAATCACCTTCTCAAGACTTCAATTTACAATGTAAATTTGGCATTCCCCTTCTTGCAAAATCCCTGCTGGATGAGTTTCAAAACCAAGGTCTAGGTTGAAAAAAAGGGAGATGATTTAGGAAGACCCATTCCTACAAGAAAATAAATCACCTTCTGAAGACTTTAATTTACATTGTAAATTTGACTTTCCCCTTCTTGCAAAATGCCTGCCTAATGAGTTTCAAAACCAAGGTCTGGGTTGAAAGAAAGGGAGAATAAGCAGAAGGGTCCTACTCAGATTCTAGGAAGACCTCTCACTCGATGATGATCATGATGTGGAACATATTATAAGCTTACTAAGAAAAAAAATGTGGAACAACTTCCAGTTGAGAAAAACTTTTAGAGATTGAACATTAACATGAAATTGAACATTGTCATGAAAATACAGCTGAACAAGAACATGCTGAGTTTAAAGGATTAACTAGAGTAGATCTACAGCCACAAACATGAAGGGAATAGAAGAAAAGAAAAATTATGAACTCCTTAATACTTGATGAGATCAGAGAAAGGGTCAGAGGAATGAAAATAAAAAGGGTACAAGGGGCAAGAGCTAGCCTATTACAAGTCAACAACCCCATTTCCCAAGCAGATGCAAATATTAGTATAGAGCCTCTCTGGTTCACCACTCCCTCTAAGGTTCTAGTCTATATGGTTTTTCTTACTGTTTCATTAAACATACGATATGGTGGCCATGATTTAAGCTGTCTCCATCACTATGAATGTTATTGTTCATAGGAGTAGATACTTTTCCTCTTACCAAAAAAAATACAAGCATTCTTTTATCAAAACAAGAACCCAAAGCCCAATACTAGAGAGACAACTAAAATAGTGGAAAATGTGAATATAATTCAAACCTCAACAAGTAACAACAAATGCAAACTTATTTTTTATTAACAAATAGACCCTTACACTCACTAAAATGTTCTGATCCATGATAAACACCTACATGAGACCATAAATATATCCTTAACCATATAGTTCCAAAACTTACATGGAAAAAAGAGAAACACAACCCTAATGACCCAAGACAGACTGAACATTGATAATGTGGAACTGTTAAGTCTACCCATGGAAAAGGATTTAGGAATTAAAGCTAATAGTGGATTTTTTACATGCAATAGGATAGAGAAGTAAGAAAGCCTCCAGAGAAGCTACTTATCACAAGCATAAGGGAAGAGAGTAGTGGAGTACAACATTATTTCAGCCAGTAGTTAGTGTTATAAAAAAGATAACAGACTTTACAATCTCCAAATGCCATGAGTTGTTGTCATCCGCTCATGATCTCACAAAAAATAGGGAAACACATCCCTCCCTCACGACTCAAGACATAATTGTAAAGAGGACACAAAAACAGACCAAGAGGACACAAAAACAAACCAGGAGGGGAACTGCTGAAAATAACCCAGAATTACAAAATACAAATATCTAAGGTTGGAATTCAACAAGGGGATGAATTGGGACATGTGCACAAGGAAGAGGCTTCAAGGAGGATGCAAATTGATCCTCACACTCCAAAAAAAGTGTAGAACAACAGATGTATGGAATAGGGACATGGTCTGGACCAAGTACAATCAAATATAGATGAAAACAAAAGGAGTGAGTACAAACGCACCTGATAACAAGCTTTTTCAGAGTAAAGAGGAGCACTCTATGATATTTTTTTGGCTAACACAGGAATTTATACCATAGATTTAGAAGCACTAAGAAGACTGATTTTGTATAGATAGCATGTGGCAAGCACAGACACCCATCAAAGTTCAACCAAAATCATGGAGTAAGAGGTGAAAAGAAGAGAAGCATTTCCTAGCAGATGGGATGGACCTAAAATTAGTAAATTACATCTACAAGAATGATACAGGGTAGGGAAATGGAGGAGTCTCACAGAGAGGGAGAAATAGTACCATATACACCTGTTCAATGCACATAGAGAGATCAGAAACAAAAACTACTGGAAATTCGAAATCCCTTGGCAATAAAAACAACAAATAGCACCGCTGAGGACTCAAGACTAGCTGTCACAGAGTAAGATGTGAGACAGGGAGGTGGGCACAACCAAAGGAATTATGGAGTAAGAAAAAATGCCATATTTGTGGGAAAGAAGACATGCACACAAAGCACCATTTCTTTATTAGGGGGGTCAAGAATCCAAAGCAGCAACTAGGAGACATAGTTTTGGGGACTATGGTTGCAAGAATGTTGTGGGCCAAAGGAAAGAGCTAGAGATCAACAAGGGAAAGATGATCAGCACCCAGAGTAGGGAAAAGGAGATAGATTCTTGGAGTTGAAGTCCTACTCTCCTATTTTAATAATCTTTTGTTGTAATCTTTTAATACAATCTTTGGTAGGAGGTAACTCCTTACAAATAATAGCTTTATAAGCTAAGTAGCATGGGTAACCAAACCCAGGGTTATGGCTCACATCCTTGTCTCAGGTTTGCACCCCCACATCCCCAAATGGACCTTGCAAAACCAGACCCTGGGTACTCCACTCACGAACCCAAGACATTTGTCATGAAACCGGGGGACGCTAATCACAGACAAGATGGGGTACCCCTATTTTGAGAATGTCACTTTTACTTTTAAATTCTTAAAAGTAAAAGTGGCATTCTCCTTATCTTTCATTTTCTATCATTTTACTAAATTTTTTAACATTACCATTAATTGTTTCAGCCTTTGGGATGTTTGAGAGTGGTTTCAACCTTATCGAACATCATATGCAAAAAGTAGAATTTTCAATCCCATTCAGGATTGCGACGATTCCACTGGATTTTATCATGTATGATGGTATGGGATTAACATTTAATCAAGAAAATCAATCTCTCTATGTACCTTGATGTTCTTGGTGCTGATTGTTGAATTCCTCTATCATGAGTCTAAATCATTAATGGTGAGTTTGAAGTTGTTATTATGGTATTTTATATTTTATTATATATTTTGTTCAAGTCTACATTTCGAAATTCTTAGTAATAGGTTTATTAGTTTCAAAATATACCATTTTAATGTATTTAGCACCCAAATTTCAAAATTGGCGTACCTGCATCTGTACGATGCCCCTGCAACTATGCCAATGCCCACACACCTTGGATACCTTGGAATATGACCACTAATGCAGGGTAAAATTGATAGTCCCTTTACCGTAAAATGTAATTGAACTCAAATGTAATTCACTGGTGAAAAGTGGCTGTTATATGTTTTTTTTTTAAACAGTACAATATTTTGCATCTCCCCTATACTTCTTGACTACCTATCAGGCTATTTTATTGCTAAATCAAACCCAATCTTCGATAGTGACGGCACAAGTAGTTGATAACTGAGTTGGTTACCCTTTGGATCGTGTTCTCTGCTAGTTGAGCTATGTTATAAATAAATGTTTACTTCTTATAAGTAACAACAAAACATAATCATTTGTTTTTCTTTGATATAGTTAGGTTCTCATGGTATAGTTCCACTGGTAAGATAAGATGTAATTTAATTAATGTTCAATAAATGACTAAGAAATAGGTAATGTGATTAGAGAGTATAACCAATAGTCAATAGACAATGTAAGTGTGTCTATAGCAGACATAGTAGTGAAAATTGAGCTGACAAAGATCAGGGCTTAATTGTAACTCCATGCTTATTAGGAACCCACTTTTCTCCAATTTTCTAGAGTTCCAATCTTATAATTTGCAGGCTTCTCCTCTACTTCAAGAGGGCCACATTGCCATAATGGCTATTATAGGTGGCTTATTGATTTCATTTTGATGTATTAGTTGCTGAGATTTATTTTTTCTATATTTATTTGTAACGAGATTGGTCTTAAATTATATAAAAACAATTTGGATTTTTTTCTTCCAAGAGGCCAGTTCACTGACTTGAAAGTTGATGTCTGCCTTACAGAGTTAAATTTCTAGACCATAGTATTCAGATCTGCACTTAAATACAAACCCTACTCTAGGAAATTTAAGCTTTAACCTTCAATCAAAACTGCTGTAACTTAAATACAAATTCTTTTATACATACTGTTGGGAATTACTAACAGCAATACATGGTAAACATGCTCAGGAAATCTGAGTTTTAATTCTGCAACTATGTTTATCCATGAGCTAGAAAAACTGTAAGCAATAACAGTCCCAAACAATAATAGTCCCACACATTCAATGATCCACCCTCTGCTTCCTTAATAGACAAGGAGAATGGAAAATACATTGAATCTAGAAACATGCACAATGGTGTCTACTAAACCAATTCAAACCCAACTTAACTGGTGTGCCTCCCTGCATGGATAGAAGAGATTCATGACCTTAACAAAAGTGTGCCCTTCACTCCAGCAAAATTAGTTATTCAACATGGGAATCTTTTTCTATTATTTTAATGCTTGGATTAGAAAATTTCATAATAAAAACTGTAGGGTGTTGACTAATATCCTTGGAAGATCGACTTTGAGATTCTAGGTAGATGCAAGGGCAAGAGCCTAGAGGAGAAGGGAACTTGGTGTTATTGAAGAATAGGATCCCAATACAGGCAATGATTTTGATGATATATTATTATTTGTTGTAGCATGAAATGTTTTGGAATCTAGAGGCCATTTAGAGCCTCCTTGTTTATGTATTTTGGGTCAGATATGGATTGCACTCGATGTTATTTTAGTTATATGCATCCTTGCTATATAAATGGGAAACTTTGAATATTTGTGTATAATGGTTTGGATTCATATGCACATCAATATATCTGTTAGTTTCAAATTTGAATATTTTATGTATTTTTTGGTCGTGTTCTCTGCTAGTTGAGCTATGTGATAAATAAATGTTTACTTCTTATAAGTAACAACAAAACATAATCATTCATTTTGCTTTGATAGTTAGGTTCTCATGGTATAGTTCCACTGGTAAGATAAGATGTAATTAAATTAATGTTCAATAAATGACTAAGAAATAGGTTATTTGATTAGAGAGTATAACCAATAGTCAATAGACAATGTAAGTGTGTCTATAGCAGACATAGTAGTGAAAATTGAGCTGACAAAGATCAGGGCTTAACTGTAACTCCATGCTTATTAGGCACCCACTTTTCTACAATTTTATAGATTTCCAATCTTATAATCTGCAAGCTTCTCCTCTACTTCAAGAGGGCCACATTGCCATAATGGCTATTATAGGTGGCTTATTAATTTCATTTCAATGTATTAGTTGCTGAGATTTATTTTTGCTATATTTATTTGTAACGTGATTGGTCTTAAATTATATAAAAACAATTTGGATTTTTTTCTTCCAAGAGGCCAGTTCACTGACTTGAAAGTTGATGTTTGTCTTACAGAGTTAAATTTCTAGACCATGGTAGTCATATCTGCACTTAAATACAAACCCTACTCTAGGAAATTTAAGCTTTAACCTTCAATCAAAACTGTTGTAACTTAAATACAAATTCTTTTATACATACTGTTGAGAATTATTAACATCAAGACATGCCAAAACATGCTCAGGAAATCTGAGTTTCCATTCTGCAACTATGTTCATCCATGAACTGGAAAAACTGTAAGCAATAATAGTCCCAAACAATAATGGTCCCACACATTCAATGGTCCACCCTCTGCCTCCTTAATAGACTAGGGGAATGGAAAATACATTGAATATAGAAACATGCACAATGGTGTCTACTAAACCAAGTCAAACCCAACTTAAATGGTGTGCTTCCCTACATGGATAGAAGAGATTCATGACCTTAACAAAAGTGTGCCCTTCACTCCAGCAAAATCACTTATTCAGCATGGGAATATTTTTCTATTATTTTAACGCTTGGATTAGAAAATTTCATAAATATAAAAACTGTAGGGTGTTGACTAATATCCTTGGAAGATCAACTTTGAGGTTCCAGTTAGATGCAAGGGAAAGAGCCTGGAGGAGAAGGGAACTTGGTGTTATTGAAGAATAGGATCCCAGTATAGGCAATGATTTTGATGATATATTGTTATTTGTTGTAGCGTGAAGTGTTTTGGACTCTAGAGGCCATTTAGAGCCTCTTTGCTTATGTATTTTGGGTCAGATATGGATTGCACTTGATGTTATTTTAGTTATATGCATCCTTGGTATAGAGATGGGAAACTTTGCATATTTTTGTATAATGGTTTGGATTCATATGCACATCAATATATCTGTTAGTTTTCAAATTTGAATATTTTATGTATTTTTTGGTCCATGGGTTTTTTGGTTCAGTTTTTTTCTAGTTCTGGTCAGGTTCAGATTTTTGGGCTTGATCGGTTCAATGACTAGTGTGGTTCTAATAACATTGTCATGGATGTTTGCAGACTGTTCCACAAACCTATGGGTCCCAAAAAAAAATAATAATAAAAAAATTCCACTTCGTTTATCATAGTTAGACTTATGATTCATATGTAATTTCCACTTTATATCAATCACCTTTGAACCAATGTGCATGTTTTACTATTTACTTTAGTAATTTTAACTTAGTATGTTAGACTTTATACTTTATAGTGTGTTACTTGTTGAATAGTGAAAATGATCTGAATTTCATTTGTATTATTATTTATAATTTATAATTTTAAAAATTTAAAATTTAAAATATAAATGTATGTCTATGGTATCCCCAACATACCCAAGTGCCATGTTTCAAAAATTGGTGTCCCCATCCCCATCACAGTCCTTGTCCACGTTAAAATCCCCAAACCCATGTTTCCTGGAAACTTAGTTTCTAAGTAAACATCTTTGCCGCATAGGAAAGTTGACCTCATGGATGGTTTGATAAAAATTCATTTCTATTCTATTATCTTTGTAACTTTCCCATCGGAAACATATTTATATCAAACACCTAAATAATTTTTTCATAATACTATTTAACAAATAGAACAGAGGCAAAAATAAGAGGTACAAGCAACAACTGTAACAGCATTGAGCAACTTACTATGGGCACAAAAGAGAAACCATGAGTTAGATTCAAAAAAGGTAGCACAAACTCTTTGACAGATCCTACAAATAATTAAGAGAAGAAATACCATGAAAAAATATGACATACTTAGATATTCTATCATTCTATGTAACAAATAATTTTCAGCTTAGGCCATATAAGAAATGGAAAGGATTATCCTTAAAGCTACAGAAAAGACTAAAATACTAAAGCATATTTTGGGTTCACATCAAGACTATGGATGGGATTTGATATATGGAGGATTTGGTAAACACCCAGTAGCTACCAAAGTTACTCAACCACATATACACAAGGGATTGGCCCTTGGTCCTGGTATGGATAAATTTTCAATTAGGGTGTGACTTGCACTCCAGGGTTTTAAAACGAATTATTATCCAAATTAACATCACACCATCTTAGAACTGCAGTGTCTAAACCATAGATCCTTTCTTGTGGAAAGATACCCTTACTCAAGGGCATGCAGTCAATCCAAGAATTACTATCTGGAATAAGATGGGAACCTCAACATCCTTGAAACTCTTTCTCTGTATCACAATCTACTCACTGGTGCAATTCCTCCTGAACTTGGAAATTTGAAAAACCTAAGCTTGCTTCTTATGTATGAAAATAAACTATCGGTTAACATCCTTATTGAATTGGGAGATTGCTCTAGTTTAACTGAGATAGATTTCTTTGGAAACCATTTTATAGGTAGCATTCCAATCACTCTTGGAAGGATTACAAATCTGAGTTTTCTAGATTTAAGACAAAATGACTTAGATGGGGAAATTCCTCCAAGCTTGGGACACTACAAAAGGATTCAAGTAATAGATTTGGCTAACAATAATCTATTTGGAACAATACCACCATCTTTTGGAATGCTTGAAGGTTTACAGATGCTTGTTTTGTATAATAATTACCTTGAAGGACTTATTGCTAGAGACCTGATTCATTTGAAAAACCTAACTAATGTCAATCTCTCGAACAACAAATTGAATGGAAGCATAATTCCTCTTTGTTTTTTGAGTTTTCTCAAAACATTGGACTTGACAAATAATAGTTTTTTCATGGGAAATCCCATCCCAATTGGGTGACTCAAGAGGTTTAATCCGTCTCCGACTAGGTAGGAATGGCTTGAACGACAACATTCCTAAAGAGATTGGCCAGATGTTGGAGCTCAATCTGTTGGACTTATCTTGGAATAAGCTCACTGGTGGGTTACCTACAAAGCTTGCTAACTGCACGCATCTGAGTCATCTGGATTTGAATAATAATCATTTCTACGGACCTATCCTTGCATGGTTTGGTGATTTTTGCAGGCTTGGAGAGTTAAAACTCTCCTTCAATGAATTTAATGGAACAATTCCATATCGTCTTGGGAATTGTACTAGTTTACTCACTCTTTCTCTTGACAATAATAAGCTTTGTGGTAGTTTACCAAGGAAGCTGGGGAACCTTGTTTCCTTGAATGTTCTCTATTTGCAGAAGAATAATGTTTTTGAACTAATCCCTTATTCTATCAAAAACTGTGAAATTTTTTATGACTTGAGGCTCTCAAACAATTCTTTGACGGGCTCAATTTCAGTGGAGATTGGAAAGATTGGTAATCTACAATTCATGCTAGACTTGAGTGGTAATTTTATGTTTGGAATTATTCCTTCTTCACTTGGTGATTTAATGATGCTCAAAGTTCTCAATCTCTCCACTAATCAACTTAGCGGCCAAGTTCCTGATGAGATTGGGGATCTTAGAAGCTTGGCTGAGTTGAAATTATCCAAGAATTTTCTCCAAGGACAGTTTCCATTGAGTGCTTCCAAATGGAATTGGATTTATTTTTTGGGAAATCCCGGACTCTGTAGAAATCCGTTGGCTCCCTTCTCACAAGTTTCATTGGAATCTTCAAGATCTAGGAGGAATCAACTGACAAAGAGAGCAGTAGCTAGCATCTATCTCTATTAAAAGATGAATGAAAGGAATCTAAGGGACCTTCATGAGACTAACCCAACCAGGATAAGAATCCAATGAAATAGCACTATAGTCTTCAAAATGGTTGTGTGTTCCTCCATGAATGTGCAACAAATCCTCTATTATTGAATGCTAGCTTCCAATTCGCATGAAAAATAATCAAGATACCTTAAGTGTGGATTGTTGACAAAAGAACAGGCCTCCAATAAGGGATTAATCCTCCAAAAATGAGACTTAGGCACTCTCAAGGTGGTCACCCCACTTAAAATAAATACAAAGGATAAATGCTCCTCCTCCCAGGTCCTTAATCACACAAGAACTATAGATTTAGGGCTATTGCTAGTTGAGATAGTCAGTACACATGTTGCCGGAAATAGGTCCATACCTGAAAATACTATTGTTTGAAGGTGAACATATGATTCTCAAACCTGTTGGGGATTATTTATAAGGGTTGGTGCATTCATGGATGAAAATGCCAATAGGCTTGGATATAATTCAATAACAAAGGACTGAAACTATGGCTGAATGAGTCTGAAACTGTGTTGCTGGTATGATGCTATGAGATACAAAAGATGGAGATATTTGCATTAGGTTTACATATTTTTCCTAGAGATTCCCTAAAAATGTTTTATGATTGACCTCTCTTCCAACTGACATTCTTATCTTTTATTGTTGTCTTGAAACCAAAAACTAAAAACCCTCAAAAGTACCCTAATCTACTGGTTCATAATGTTGTTTTCTATTGTTATACTGCTGTAAGATCTGAGCTAGAAACTTTCCTCAAATTTAGTAGTTATAGTGACTATAATCTTCCATATAATATTTTTTAGTTTCATGGTACATGTTGTCAATCTGTGGCAATATTTTCTATAGACCATCCCCAAGGAACAAAAATACATGGCAATTCATTCCTTCAAGTTACCAATCCAATCCATACATGCGATGATATTCTGCAACAAAAGGAGAACCTTGAAAAATATGCTGCAAAGAAATATGACACTCAGACACCCAAAAAGAAGTGGTTACATAACTAGGATAAACATAGCATGAAGTGGTGTGCCCTAATTGCAGATGTAACTCCAACATTTAAAGTGGTACTTACACAAGGAATATATCCTCAATTAGTGGACCCTCCTAACTATCATAAACCGAAACAAGGCGTCCTACTTGCTTTCCATAACTTCCCAACATATGTTAGAAATAACAGCCAAAGGAGACACCCTGCTTGCTATCATTAATGTTGATAAAATGTCTAACACGACAGCCTTAAATAATGCACATGTTTATTGTCGTAACCGCTGGGTACAGGGCCAAGGGAACCACTGGAATAGGAGAGTGTAACTCCCTCGATTAATTTCCCCATGCTTGAAGTGTAACTCTCCAATATTAAATAGCTAGAAAGAAAATAGTAGATGCGTAAAACAATTACACACATAGGGAATTTCTCCTTCAAACCAGCTTATTATTAACTTAATCAAAGCTTACATTTGCTAGGGATAAAATATTATACATAAAAAAAAATGGCTCCCTTTAAATATATGCAATAAGCTAGAGATTATCCAAATGCAAAAAGAAGTGAGAAATAGTGCCCAAACTATGCATAGAACATAATCTTATTTGGGTATGCGGCCTCATATACAAAATGAGAAATTTGTTCATATTATTTTCATCCTGAAAATGCTACAGGTACCCTGAAGGAACAACTTGCTTCTATTACAATGACTTTGGAACAACTTTGGTAGTAAAAGAAAGAGAGGATCAAGTAGTTTTTGCAATGTTCAAGTATAGATTTAGAGGATTTGTGGGGAAATATATGGAAAATTGCATCCCAGTGAACCTACAACACCTAAAGTTTATGATTAAGACCTATCATTGAAAAATGTTTGAAGATCATTGTAGCTCTGAGAGCTCCAAGGGCTAGATGCTGCATGTGTGGGTGTAATGCTAGTAGACTCTGAGAGTATTTTAAAGCCCAACAAGGAGGCAGTTAGTAGAAGGATGGATTGGGTTTGAGGTTTATTGAAAAAGGGAAAATAGGTATTATTTTCTACCATTTACATGGGTTCAATTATGACCTAAATGGATTCATAACTATTGTGGCTTTAGTTATGACCTAGATGGATTCAGTTATGACCTAGTTAATGATTTTTACAGGTTCGTTTTAGAATTTCATATATGGTGCATGATGAATGGGTGGACATTCAATTATAGATTTTTAGTTTTGTGAAATTATATCTTTCTATACTTGCTGGAAATTAGATGGGTGTCTGGAAATTACCATCTTTCTTGCATGGAACGAGTAAAGTTTGGCACAAGTTGAAGGGAAAATCCAGTATTGGATTGACCTAAATAATCACTTACAACTATCCTCTCAAATCTTATGTACTCTATTTTACTTGTCTTAGATTCCAATATCAATTTGATGAGGCACCAACTATATATTGGACTGGACTTAAGTAGGTCAAAGAGGTCCTATCATCCTATTATCAAATGTAGTTTATCATTCACAACTTTTTTTAATTTGAATGACACTTGTAAATATAGTATGAATTTCATCAGGATAAATGTCACCTCAAGATTGTTCCTGCGTAGAAAAACAATTGCCTCGGCTTTCAGTTTGGGGGTCAAGATCGATGGTTTGGGGACCAAGAACAAGAGCCAGCATTATTCCAATTTAAATATGGAACTGTTTGCTTACAAGGCAACCACAATACTAAGAAAAGGAAGCTGGGCACACACACAATGCACACATTCAAGAAATTCAAAGAGAAGACTATGTATGACTTACTTTGGAGGTAGATTTGAAAACTTGATCAATATCTTTGAAAACTCCTTCTGTACTCACTTCGAAATCCGAGAATTGCAATATAATGCCATAAACTGCATATTTATGAATTTAGGGAATCACATATTTACATAATTGGTACAACACTGAGGACTATATCCAAGTGCCCTCTGCTTGACCAACATCATATACACTTATAATAAGGAGGGGTATGTTCCTGCAGTGCTCCAAATAGTCTAATGTCAAAAGGAATCTATACATTTAGTTAGTTCAAAGGAATACTGGCTAGCTAGCTATCAAAGAGAAATAATAAAAGGGGTGGATCCGATCGACCAAAGGGAGAGGTTATAGTTTAGTAACAAGAATCTCCATTTTATATCCCAGTAGATTTAGCCAAATATACATACCCATCACTATTAGCACTAGTAACATCATAGGAAACAACATCTTAGCTAGTAGATCCAGTAGTAGATTCTTTTTATCCAGTTTATGAGCTTGACCCAGTTGCTTAGGTAGCAGCAGCGAAGACTTACCTACATGAAATGATGAATTTTAAGAGAAAGAGCTAAGAGCAGAGGTAGAAAGGGAAGAACCTTACCCAACATTCCTTCTAGGAGCATCAGTTCCAGGTCCAGTAGCAGTTCTAGATTTTAATATTGTTGACCAAACAGAAGCATCATTAGCAGCCTAGTGGAAGTCGTGGCTAAAGTTTTTGATTCCGTTGATCAAGTTTAACCAATAGCAGCTTCAGCGGTTTGAGTAGTCATATCAGATTTTTCTTCAGTAGTACAAGTTAGAGTATAGAGTTTCAAAATTATTTGACAAATCTTCCAAATTTCTCAAACCAATTTCCAATTTCCATGAAAGACTAGACTTCTAACAGAACCCATTTTTCCTCTGTTCTTTGCCGTTCATTTCATTGTAAAAACATTTGTTGCAGTTGCTGCAAATTTTCGTAGGATAAAAAAAAACTCCATTCCCACTAAAAATATTCCTGGCAGTGTGATGATTCTTCCATACCTCCATTTCCTTCATTTACCCCAAAAATTCATTACAGACCCAAATTTTCCTCCTTTGTCCATTTTTGGGATAAACCGTAGGTCTTGCGGCTTTGTTCAAGATAGATGTTTAAAAATACAATATTACATTTATAATTTTTTTTTCATGATAAAAGTATAAAACATTATTACATTTACTTTAAATATTGAATATTTTTTTCAATATTTTATATCTTTTATACTTTTATTATAAATGTTATTTATAAAACTTTAAAAATTGGCGTGGTAATAAATTTTTTTTTTTTAAATATTTTATATTTATATTATAAATATTATATATAAAATTTTAAAAATAAACATGTTATTAAAAAAATTATATAAGAATATATATGATTTATTAGATTATATAAATTATAAGAATATATATAGTTTATTGTTTTTTATGTAATGCAATATTTTTTATATGAATTAATATAAAAAAATTATTAAAAAATAATAGTGATTTTTTTAATACTATTATAATTATATTTTTCATTAAATAATTAAAATATGAATATATTTGAGTTTTACATTTATTAAATATATAAAATGTGACATGGCATATTTGTAGTGTGACGTGGCTTTTTTATTATTTTCTGTAGGAGGTCCATTTTATTGACTTTTGGTAGGGATAGGACCTCAATTCCCCATCGATTCGGCACCTAAAATCAGCCAACAAACACTTCAATCTTGCAATCTCGACCTCTAAAGCTACTTGACCTTGTAATCTCTTTATCAGAGGTCAGATGCAAAACCTCCTCCTCCAGGGAGGTCGTCTCAGCCTTCTTCTTTTCCCTGTATTTTCTAACTACCTCTCTATTACCTATTGGTTGATTTTTTAGCTTGGAAGAGCTATTTGGTGGATACTCGGCAGTGTCTGCATACTTCTCGCCATTGGGGGCAACAAGGATTTTAGTGTGCATGTGGAAGGGTTTGAATTTGTTTGTTATCCATCTCGAGAGGGTTGCAATTGTAGGTATGAGTGTAGGCATGAGTAGTGTCCATGAGAATCTCCTAGAAAAAAGTCTCCATGGAGGATCCATTACCAAGATCATCTAACATATTGCTACTAAAATTAACGTCCCCACCATCCATACCAACCATTTTCCAATCCCTTAACTTCGAAATTTTTTAGAACAAACCATACAATATGCAGTCAGAGGTTTATCAAACCATCCATTTTATCATCCCTTGTCTTCAATATTATTCTATAACAAATCAAATAATTTTCTACCAGCAAATTATCGAGCTAAATTTAATTGCCCTATGAAATATGCTGAGAAATTTGTGTCAACCAGATCTAAATTTTGATTTTTGTTTCCTACCAAAAATATGACAAACCCTGAATCTAACCCTAACCTTGATACTCAGGGGAAATTCTTCTATAGACTCCCATCGCCTAACCCACAAATAATTCTTTTCCATCCATTTTTATCCCTCCAATGTAATGACCAGAGCTTAATAATGGAAGATGTACCTGATGCCCAAACACCCCAAAACAATAGTCAAGCAATCAGGAAAAGATAAATGCTTTCAAATCATCTAACCTAGAATAAATCAGCCAAACCACAAGCCCTAATGACCCATTCCCACACAATTTTACACACATGCAACCACAACACAAATTTCGTCCAAGTCTGTTTCATAGTTTTTCCGAGGCCATTCCAAACCCCTTATAATCCCACACTATTTTCGCAAATTATGTTCATTCAAAATCAGAGAATCCAAATTCATTAGTATGGAAGAGGGGATGTTACAAAACATGCCTTCAATTTATCAAAAATAATCACACCTCGATTAATTATCTCAGCAACTCCGACTTCGCCATGAATGTTGATTGCAGATCTGTGTGTGGAACTCCTTCTTCACCATGAATGTTTCTCGCAGAGCTATGTCTGCAACTCCATACCTAGATATTCGTGTGGGGTTTCAAAATAAAGTAGAGATTTCTAATAGAACCGCTAAAATGTAGACACGTAGTTGTAGATATGCCTAAGGTTTTGTTAAAAAACTTAAAATAAAAAAAACATTCAGGGGTGTGGATTGGTGGAATTATGTTGATTAGTCCAACCGAGAAAAGCTAAATTGTACTAGGCTTATCATTGTGTTGTATCATCACCTCTTGATTTATGTTGGCTATCCATCTAGACATTGCCATCGTGGAAAGTCCAACTTTATGTCTTTCATAAAATACATATGAGAATATGTAAAGAAACGTAGATATGAGAAGGTGTAAAGAAAATTCTATATAAGCAACATGGAAGAAGTCATAAAAAAGTAAGGAAGAAATCATAGTGAAAAGTCTCTATGAGCAATATGAAAAGTTGTTTTTTTTAAGAAAAAAAAACTATATTATATATTTATAATATATGAAAATTTTACAAAAATAAATAAATTAAAAAATTAAAAATGAACACTAACATACTATAATAGTCAAAGATAGATATCTGCAAAAAAAATCTAAATAGATAGATAGTTGCAAAAAAATCTAAATAGATGGCTGCAAAAAAACCTAGATATTAAACCAAAAATATACAGCATAATCTCAATGGATGAGAAACAACAAAGAAATATTTGTCTAAATCCAAGGATAGTCCAAAAACATACAAAAAACGATAAAAGAAGATAAGAAGGATCCACTAAAAAACACCAGAAAGAGATATAGTGATGGAAAATCCAAATCTTGCCTTTCGAAGAAAGCTTTCCATCAACCCACAATTCGTTGAAAATAAAACCCTCCTCCACGTAATGGGATTTTTTTGAAAATGTATCCGCCAATTGATTAAATTACATGTACACATGTGTGAAGGAGATATCCTTGAACTTCCCAATCAGGAGGCAAGTAATTTTAATCCAAGTTGATAAATGGAGAATATTTATGTTGCAAACATTTGGAACCCAATCTAAAATTACTTTTGCATCCCAAAAATCTGGATATTATCCAGCTAAAGGTGTTTAGAGAAGTAGAGGATCACCCACAGGGCTAAGAGTTATCCTTTTGTGTTTGTGCCAGAGCCACGACACATCCATATTTTGTACATATGTGACCCATATTCCAACCATAAGCCAACACCTGCACCACAGACTGAGTTCCAATTATGAAGACCCATAGAAAAAGCCATTTATTTTCCCATAATCCAAAAAACGCTCAAGGGAATCCACTGAGATACTTTTTTTAACAAAATTAGAACTAGTTGTAAACTCTCGAAAAGTGGCAATGCCCCTAGCTCCAACCTTCTTGATATCAGATATTCTTCCTTCAAAAATGAGCTTGTTTCTTACCTTCCATATTTCCCAGCAAATAAAGTTAGGAAGAGCCTACCACTCATTTCCACATGATTTCCAGTAGTGGAAACATTCATCCAAAGTATTTCTAGCCAATATCGATATGGTACTGGTTCTAGTACCTAATCTATAATTGTAGGAACCTAATTTTCCTTTGGCACGTACTTAACGGTTTGCTTCAATGGTGCAGCAGGGATAAATACGATCAAGAGAAAATTCATGCAATTGCTTTGTTGGATCTCTGAAGATCGAGGTGCATGGCACCAATATTACTAATAGAAGGTACTAAATTTACAAAATTTACACTTCATTAATGCCAAAATTGCAATTTTTCATGGGACAATTAAAAATGACTAACATAAATGACTAATTCAATTCTTCTAGCTAGTCAATTTTTATGCCGTGACTAAATTGGTCGTTTATGTTAGTCATTTTTAACTCTATCACTTATTATCTAGTCATATTTGTTAACTAGTGACTAAATTAGTCATTAATTTTAGTCGTTTATAGTTGGGTCAATCAAAATTTCTCATATTTGGTAGTAAATCACTTGAAAAACCTGTGGTGACTATAATTTTTAGTCACCTAGTAGCTAATTCCTCATTTTGTACTAGTGCTGGAAGATAACTTTAAAGGAAATCCTAATTGCAAAAATCATAGTTCTACTCTTAATTATAATACTGTTAACCTTGGTAATGAGAAAAATCCTCAGCTAATTAATGTAGGGCTTACTTGTTCTCCGGAAGAGGAGAGAACTTTAGTGAAACTATGTAAAGAATTTAAGGATGTTTTTGCATGGACTTATGATGATCTAAAAACCTTTGATTCTTCTATCATGCAACATAACATACCCATAAATCCCAACATTAGACTCTACCAACAAAAGTTGATGAAGATGCGTCGTAGTCTCAAGCCATCCATCAAAAAAGAGCTTGAGAAACTCCTAAAAGCTAGGATCAATATTATCTCAGTTAGACACACACAATGGATATCTAACCTGGTACCTCTCCACAAAAAGAGTGGAGAGATCAAACTATGTGTAGACTTCCACAATTTAAATAGAGCATCTGAAAAGGATAAATACCATGTTCCTTCAATGGAACATATTTTGCAAAGAGTTTTAGGTGCATAAATGTTTTCCTTGCTTGATGTCTTTTCAAGTTATAATCAAGTTTTGGTCACAACCTTCGACCAACTTAAAACTTTCTTCCGAATGTCCTGGGGAACCTTTTCCTATAGGAGAATTCCTTTTGGGCTGCTCAATGCCGATGCAACAATTCAGAGAGCTATGGAGATAGCTTTCATAAGTTTGATGCATAATTCTATTGTTGTTTACTTAGATGATATAACTATTTTTTCCAAAAAATGACATGATCATATGTTTGCATTAAGGCAAGTTTTTGAAAGATGTAGGAAGTATGGCATTTCTTTGAACCCTAAGAAATCAGTTTTTGTAGTTACAGAAGGATAAATTCTTAGATTTATTGTTTCAAAGGATGGAATGATAATTGACCCAGAGAGATCTGAATCCATTACAAAAATTGGGATCCCAATCTGAAAGAAAGCCATGCAATCTTTCATTGGGAAGATTAATTTTGTTAGGAGGTTTGTACCAAAATTTGAACAAATTGTTAGACCACTCAAGGACATGATTAAGAAATATGATTAGTTTAAATGGACTGACATCCAAAAGGATGTGTTCGTCAAGATTAAGAAAACCATAATGGATACTCCTGCATTGATGCCTCTCGATTTTTCAAAATATTTTATTTTATATACTTTCACTACTAATTTTTCTTATGTTCCTATGCTTACTCAGAAAAATACAGAGGACATAGAGATATCAATTTCATTTATGAGTTCTACATTCAAAGGGGTCGAGTTGAATTATACATAGGATGACAAGCAGTACTACAGTGTTTATAAATCTGTGAATCATTTTAGGCCTTATTTGTTGAAGTCCAAAACAAAAGTGATCGTCCCATACGAAGCCATAAGAAATGTTTTGATTCAAAATGAATTAGGAGAAAAACGAGCTCATTGGATGACTGCGCTCTAGGAGTATGATTTGGAGATTAAGCCTACCAGGATGGTAAAAGGGCATGGATTTTGTTTACTGGCATCCCAATCCAATAACTAAGAGCAGGAACATAAATGGATTAAATAGGAAGACATGCTTGTTGACACTATTGACGTTATTTCTGCTCCATCATCTTAATGGTATGATGATATTAAATTTTATCTTACTCACGGGTATGCCCCTCCAACCGTCGATATTAAGAAGCACAGGAAATTAAGATTGAAAGCACCACCTTATCAATTCATTGATAATGTGTTGTGTAGTATAAATTATGATGGTGTCTTTCTTAGGTGCTTAGAAAAACCATAAGCTGACAAACTTCTGTTTGAAATGCATGTAGGACCTACAGGAGGACACTTTTGAGGTAAAACTACCGCACATAAAGTATTGAGAGTAGGATTATATTGGCCCACATTATTCCAATATGCACATACCTTCACCAAAAAGTGTGAGGCCTATCAAAGATGTGGTGGTAAGTTGAAAAGACCAGCCTTCCCCCTCCAACCTGTCACTGTCCAGTTTCCATTTCAAAAATGGGGACTTGATTTTGTTGGTCCATTACTCCTCCCTCTATGTTGGAACATAAGTACATCTTAACTGCAACGAATTATTTTACTAAGTGGGTATAAGAAATTCCCCTTAAAGTTTCCAATACCATCTTGGTTATATCTTTTTTGGAGAGTAACATTGTTAGCAGGTTTGGGGTTCCTGAGTCTTTAGTATTTGATAATGTCTCATATTTTAATTTGATTGATTTAACACAATATGCCTTTGAAAAAGGGATTAAAGTGAAGTACTCTACGAACTATTACCCACAAGGTAATGGTTTGGCAGAATCTTCAAAGAATATGATCAATATTTTAAAGAAAACTGTGGCCACCCACCAAAAAGATTGGTATATAAAGCTCTTCAATTCCTTATGGGAAGATCGAAGTGATTCCTAAGGTTTCTATCGGAAATTCTCCCTACTGCCTGGTCTATGGAAAAGAATCCATTTTACCATCAAATATTTTTCTTCCATCATTACAAATTACACAATCTTGTTCATAGGATGATGAATCCTCCCCTCTTTAGAATCGAATTGAAACTCTTCTTAAATTAGAAGAAGAGAGGGAGAAATCCAAGAATAAGTTATATCAACATCAACAACTAGTAAATATATGGTTTGATGGTAAATCCTCCACCAATCGTGATTTTTAGATTGGGGATCTGGTACTGAAGTGGGACAAATCTCACAAAGACAAAATAGACTATACCAAGTTTCAACATCTATGGTTAGGTCCATTCATTATTACAGAAAATATTGGCCCAGGTACTTTCTGATTACAGACGTTGGAAGGCCTTTCTAAGACTTATCCAACAAACATCAAGATCCTCAAGAGATATTTTGCTTGAGGTAGGCTCTGCTTACCTGTATATAGGTGTGTTGTTTTGATTGATTTCTTGTTTCTTTTGTTTAAAAAACAAAACATGCTTACAACAACTGGTTTCATTTGGAAAAAAGTGGTTTAACCCTAGAGCGATTTAATTGAGGGAATTTAAATTAGATGTGTCAGAAATATCCACTTGGTTTATACCTGAACCGATATTTTCATGGGAATGCAATACAATATCTATGCTAACTCTTTAAATTGAATCTTCAGTTCCTATACTCAGTATATTTATCCATCCTCATAATGATGATTGAGGTTTTAGGAGTACTCTCGTATTCTTGTCAGGTGCCTTAGTGATTATTTGCATCACATATTTAACAGCCTCTTTAACCTTTGTTGTTTTGTTATCTCACCTATGATCACCTTGGAATTGACAAAATCACCTTAATAAGTGTAAACTACAAGATAGGGGGTCTTATCACAAGCCAACCTATCATGTTCATAGACATGCTCAGTGAATGACATCGCCACTAGATGGTTCCTAAGCCAGGGTAATGACTTGCAGTTTGCATTTGTAAATTGTTTTTTCTTTTCTTTATTTAAAGTACAACTTGTTGTATTGAAGGAAAGGGGGTCTTATCACAATAAATCCTAATGATATTCATAAACCTTATTTGACTGAAATTACTAATAGGTGGTTACCAGGCCATGGTAATTTCTTTTGGTGTAAAATCCAAAAGACAAGGAGTCTCCTTACTGAACTAGCTTATTCAGTTTCCAGGTAAGACTTGTGGGTGGCATTGTACCTTACCAGGGAAATGGTCTTGTTTCAACTAATTTGTTATTTTTACACTAAAAAAAAAGGTTATATATATTCCTAACAAAGAATCCATGTTCAAGGTGATTACTACTTTGTTGATCATGAGATAGATCCAAGTTTTTTACCAGAAGCTTATCTAAAACTTCCCTCACTGTTGACATATTTCTTATTACTTCTAAGACTTATTCGTTTGTTGAGTATCACTATCAGTGGTTAAGGGATGGTAAGATGACAATTGTATCTATGGTTCTGCTAGGTGTGGTTGTTTTTTCTTGAATTTACTATTTGTTATGAACTAAAACATTTTTTAAAATTGACATATCTTCTTTGAAATGTTTATGTGAAACTATGCAGAGATAACTGCTTCTCCCAACGAGTCACCATTTTTGGTTGGAAGCAACAAATCACATTTTAAGATTCTAAAATGGGAGCCCCACTCATCCTTTTGATTGGCTTTTAAGGCCAAAATCTTCCTAGGGGAGTTTTAACTGTAAGTACTGTGTTTTGAACTTAATAAAATTTCCTTACAAACTTTTTTTTTTGGGGGGTTTTCCGGACTGTAAAGGTACCCTTATTTCTTTTACACATGCCTTTCATTTCTGCAACTTGCATCCCATACTGCACAAAGCGGAAAGAAGAATTCCTTTTTTTGGAGGTTTTTCAAAAGTCAATTTCCTGCCTTATGCAATCCACAAATGCGAATAGCGGAGGTTAGAATTTTCCATTCAATAAAATCTTGTCTTTTTGCTACCCACAACCTGCAGTGTGGATTGTGGAGTGCAGAAATCAACTTCAAAATAAAATTTTATTTTTTGATTCCACCTTCTGCATTCCGCGATGCTGATTGGAGAAAGAGGAAAACTCATGTTTTGCATTTTTTTTTGCTTTTTTCGGTCTCGCGAACCGCAACCCGCATGCAGATTGTAGAAAGAGGAAACTCAATAAAACTGTAATTTGCAAAATTGCCTAACCGCATCTCACAACCTACAGTGCATATTGTAGAGTGCAAAAATCATAAGATCTAATATTTTTTCACTCATTTTCACCTCTGCATTTGGATCTCCTACCTCAATCTAAACCGTTTATTTCTGCCAGATCTACGGTTCACATCTATTCTTTCGTTGGGTTTTGGATTGTTTAATTCATTCGAATTTATGAATTCTTTACCATTTCACTTGTCATTTTTACCACGTTTGATATTTTACTACGGATTTTTCTTGTTCAAGATCATCAATCCTCTCATCTCCAATATTTATACCGAATTTACCTTAAAGTCCTCCAGCATGTCCATAAATACTAAGTCTAAGAAGATCAAGGACCCAAACATCGGGGTCTTTATTGATACTAGTGGGCATGTTTCTAAAACCCTTCATCTGGATTGGTCCAGGATCTATTCAATATTTGACAATGATGACTTCTCTACAATCCCCCATGACCAGCCTACATATGCCAAAATTAGGAGTTCCCAGCTTCACTATATTGCAACCAGGCCTCCGTTCATGCTGTATACATACCCATTAAAGTGGGAACATGACTATGCAAGACCTAAAGAATGGTCATTCAATGACCATGAAACCCGGTAGCCTCATTCCACCCAGATGTAGTCTCCTTAGCATACGCTCTTAGACCTCTCCAAAAACTCCTCATGACTCAGTTTCTTGATGTAGACGTAACCCAATTTGACTATCAGGAAGTAATACAATACTAGATGGATAAACCTATAGAGTTTGTCCCCAAGGTCGGCAAGGTCTACCCCATTGCATGGTTTAGGGATACATTCTCTTTGCTAGTGGCTTTGTTTTGCTAGTTGTATGGTTTTCCCAACTATACTAAATTCAAGATTGAATAGGCTATCATATCCCATCACATATTTCTTACAAGGGATCATTCAATTGGGTGTATATTCTATCAGTGACCCTGAAGGGAGTGATTTAAAATTTTCAAAAAACTTCGGCTTCAAGGAAGCCAACTTTCTATATCTTAGGGGATGTGATGGTTGTATTCTGTGCTACTTCTACATTCCCAACAATGGATGGAATTGGAATAGGACTTCCCTTCCAGTAAACATCTATTGCTCGTACACGTAGGAGGATAATTTTATCCTCTGGATTTATGATATTTGCAACCACTTCATAGGGTCTATGTACTAGATGATATTCAGGGAAGATACCCCAACATTTTCAGAATGGGCCATATCTCTGATATCTCTCATGGGTTATTGGTATGTTGGAGAATGTTTCTCCTATATTCATATTTGAGGTAGTAGTACAGTTCACCTACTACCAATAATAGCCTCGGATAGGATGGTTTTGCATGAAATAGCTTATCAGACGGTCGTTGATGGAGCCTTCCCTGAGATTGCTTCACTGAAAAGGAAGTGTTGGCCCAAGTTCTCTTTGAGCTTGGGTTTTTTGACATTGTAGAACTCCACTCATGTTGCTATCCTGTGAAAGGATATAGAAAAAATGAATCTATGGGAAGCACCCAAAAGAATGCATGACCCCAAGTCATGCCTGGATAATCATTTTGAGCACGAGCACACCAAATTTGTTTATGCCCCTGAGGATCTTCCTAATGACTCAATATATAGAGGGGATGTTGATTTTTCAGAAGTGGTGAATAGGATTAACAATCCTCAAGAAAAATTCCACATATTCCAATATCATAAGGATTTGAAGACCTCTACCCTACATTTCAGATAGCTGCGCTAGAAAGTGGAAGAGGATTCCCACAAGCAGAACATAGAAAAGGAGGCTAAGGAAGCTTTAGCCAGTTCTTCCACTAATAAACCTGAAAAGTCTAAAGAAAAAGGTAAAGGTGAGGTAAAGCTGTTCTGGAAGGCCTTGAGAAACCGGAATCCTCCTCCACATTGGATATTTTACACAGAGCAGCAGCATTTAGGAAAGGCCCGAAGAAGCTTAGTTCAGAGATAGAGGCACAAACAACTATGGCTCCACCTCCACCAAAGAAGAAAAATGTTCATGAGGTCATTCCTCAAACAAAATTACAAGAAGAAATCCCTCAACCTCCACCACAAGAAATTCAAAGAGTGGAGCATCCTTAACAACAACTTAAATACCTACAACTTGCATCTACTACCTCTTATTTCTCCAAATTTACAGGAGAGGAGTTTAAATAATTATAATGAAAAATACATGATCAATTTAATCAAGGCATGGTTAATTTGTATAAAGGATTTAATTAGATGCACGAGCTGTATAATTCATTCGAGCATTAGTTAGGAGTCCTCCGTGAGCATCATAAAAGAAAACAAGAAGCAACTAAAGCTTATGATCACATTACAAAGTGGAAGACATATATCAAAGACAGACCAGAAGATCCGCCAATCCTAAATAAGCTTTAGCTAATGAAAATTCAGGTGATAATTGAAACATGGGAAAGAATTTGTGATCTAGTGTAATCCATCATCAAATATGGGAAAGTAGTATGCAAAAGGAGGTGGTTTTGCTCAGTACATTGCTCGATTATCTACATCTACCACTCCTAGATCCTATCGATGAGGCCATGCCTCTGAAATTGAAGTTGTAGTAGATTCAGAGTGATTATGCCAAAATGAAGGAGCAAATTTTGGATATGACTCAACTTACTATGGAGGAAATCAAGAGTTGGGTGGAGACACCTCTTGCTTCAATAATGAGCATTGATCTCTTCCTCAAAGAATGGACGAATATCATGTCTTTAATATGTAAATCTGAATTGCATTTAGAGAATGCTTAGTTTAAAGACATCCAAGATTTAATGGATGCTTTTTCCAAGTGGCGTTCCACCCTTGGAAAACCATGAAACTAAAATATCTTGTAATCCCACATCTCAGGAAAATTTTCTTTTGGTAAATTTTTTAATATTATCAAAGTGAGGGTATTTCCCAAGTAAAGGGGGGATTGGAAGGATTAATCCTAGGAGAGCTATACAAGAGGACAAAATACCAAGCACATACCAGAAAAAATTTGTAATTTTGAACTTTGTAACGTTTTTCAAGTTGAACAAAAGTTACACTATTATTTATGATATGTTATGTGGTTATTCATCAATTTTTTTTCATGAATTATATTCTTTATTCCATCTATCTAGCATACTAATTATTGGTTTCTTATCTACTGGATGTGTTAGTTTTGTATTGATTTTTCCTTACAATTTTAACACATTAGATGTGCATTGAATGAATATTTTTTATTTAATTCACATGTTATTGTTCTGCAACTAATGACTAGTTAGTAATCCCTAATACTAATTTGTCAATTGGTATTATCTAATAGGACATGTTGTACACTTATAACACTTTGGATAAAGCATTGCAATTTTCATTGCTTGGTTTTATTTGAATTTGGTGAAGGAAAGTGAACTAAACTTATATTTCTATACATTGAGTAATCAGTTTCTTGTTATCAATTATATCTTAAAACGACCCTACCTAAAGATTTTGCAATCATTGTTTAAGTTTTCTTGAACAGTCACTCTAGAATCCAGTTACTTCAAAACATTCTCAGGTCTTCCTTGAGGGAAGAGAAGACCACTTAGATCTAAAAAATGTTGTTCCTATGGAGACCTCATATCCATAGGATCTAGTTATCGCAAACAACTCGGGTATATAATCATCTCTACATGGGATCGATTTGAAGCTTTTCTAGTTGGATTGTTTCCTTGTGTTGATTTCCTTGTATATACTCCAACAACATACAAGCCCGGGCTGTCAACAAAATCCAGTCTACACCATCTCTTCCATAGCTCACTGTTTCCATCTAGTAGGAATGATTCCTTTTGATTTTACGGACTATGTCCCCAATTTTGCCTCGGGTGGTTCAGGTGATGAGTTTTAGTATGTTCCCTTTAGTTCCAACCCTTTTACATTTGGCAAGATGAATGTTTCATCAAGTATTCCATCATCCACCCAAGGTCCTATTGTGGAGCCTGGTGTTGGATTGGAGGGAACTTCAACCCTTTTCATTGCATACAAGTTTGGAGGTGGTCATATTCCTCCTTCTACTCCATTTTTTGGGGGGTGTCCACCCCTTTCCTTCTGTCCGCACACTAGTGTTCATCCTGATATGATTGGTGCTCGAAATCTAAACACTGGGTCTACAACTTATATCCCTTATTTTGTCCCATCATACACTACACCTATTCCATCAAATGTATTTCTTATGACAAATCCTCACCATATTCTGAGAAGACAATTGGGAGGGAATGCTCATGTTTGTATCGGTCCCCCATCATCAGGTATCCCCTTGTCGAGAGGCTTCGTGGCTCCTCATATGTTGGGGGGAAATATGGTTCATCATATGTTTAACTATGGCAATGTTTCCCCCAACTCCCAAGGAATTCTTTACATGCAAGTACCCATCCACACATTCATGGGTCATATGGGAGGAGGTTATTACCTAACTGGTCAAGGTCATGGAATTTAACAAAACCAACCTTTCATGAGAGCATGGAATCAAATTCTATCGCTTAGGCTCCCAATTTTAGAAATGTTGAATTTTCCTGACCTATCTAGACTTACAAATGACCTAGTGTTTCATGATCCGGCATGGAATCCTATTCCCTGCTAATATTCCCTTAGACATTCCAAAGTTTAAAGGTAAAAAGGGTGAGGATCCCAATGATCACGCTACAACTTTTCCCCTATGATTCTCTTTGAATTCACTAAATCACGATTCGATATGATTAAGACTATTTCAAAGCACTTGTTGGCACTGGGATTTTGAGCCCCCAAGGTTGAGTGAGGGGAGGCTGCTCTTGGGAAACAGTAGAACTGCTTTAGACTGTGCCTTTGGCCCATGCATAGTTAGAGAGGGATCTCTCATTTGTCACTGAAGTATGATCCACATAAGGTTGCCAGTCTTGTGTGTCACCAGAGTCTACTTCGCATAGGATTTTCAATCATCGTAATCAGGGGGCTAGGATCCTAAATGGGGAAAAGTATGTTGAGGAAGGTGCGTGGTGGGATTATCAGGGGCAAGGGAACTTGGGAAAATGGATTCGAAACCTACACAAGAAATGAGTACAAATGAAAAGAATGATGTAAAATTGCAAAAAGAGGCAAGATAGTTGCTGATTTCCCAATCAGGAGATATTTAGCGGGTGATTTAGAGGACAATAAGGGACAGTCCATCGCATGGAGCATCGACGAGATGAATTCCATGCAACTTTAGAAGAACCATTGATAAATGCTTGGAACAGTAGCGAGAGCATAATGAGTATGAATTCCGAACCATTATACCCTAAGTTGCAGACATGAAAAGCAATTACAAAATGGGGTGGAAACAGGAAACACATTTACACATAAAATAAAGTACATATTGAGAAAAACAACAAATCAAGAATCTCTGCTATGAGTAATAGTCTTTCAATGTAATTTATTCATACACAGGTATCAAGCTTTACAAATGGGAGCCTGTTATGGAGAGAAATTCCTATGGCTTGGGGTACCACAACAGACAGCTTGACTCCAGAAATCAATCCTTTCCAATATACAATAGAAATTAAATGTCTAACACTAAAGGATTAGACCTCGTACCTCATTCCGTATGGTTGAAGTAGATCCCCGTTGAGCTTTCCAATCTTTAGCTTGAATTGATAGATTACTTCCTCAACAACAAGTAAACAATACAAGCATTCTATATATCATGGTGTTTGATCTATTCTAGCATATATAATCAATAATGTATAAGCATTTCACATAATCCCATGGATAAAATATTCATTCAAAAACACATTATTGGACAGGAAAAGATATTTCTATTAATATAAATCAGAGATTACAAGATACAACCTCTAACGGCACGTCTGCGAACCAGAGAAACTAAATCCCCCGCTTGGGCCTCCACCACTTCAATCCTCCATCTCTCAATAGCAAGCTCACAAGCAAAAGGAAAGCTTGGGAAGAACACGAAAGTGCTCCAAGGGACAAAGGGATGCAGACTCAAGCATAAGTTCCAGCAACAATGGATTATAGTTTCTTTGCTCTCAATTCTCTCTTATGCCTTCAATGTACCAAGGGGTTCCTTATATAGATTTTCAAAGGGGTAATGAAAGGTCGAATCCGAGCAATCTCAAGGCATAGGGAAGGCCAGGAGTCAAATGAGTTGGATCCATGTCAAGGAAAACTCCAAAAGGATTTGGATTATGCACACATCTCGATCTATGCGGTTTTAGTGGTCAAACCCGCGTATATACGAGCTTATAGGTTTAAAAGTCGCGTGTATCATTTTTCATATGTTTTTATGGATGATCAAGGAAACATCAAATGGAAAAAAGTGGTCCATAGGGTCTAAGGAGTTTGCAGCGGGACAAGGGAAGGCCATACAAAGTGTGATTCACCTAGAGTGGTGAAATCCACTATAACAGATGCCCCCTAATGTGTGAGGTCAGAGGAGTCATACGATGGCCGAAATACATTATAAGTCCATCCCAGAAGTGGAGTGATGAAGGATCCCAAATGGAAGACCAACCACCCAATCATCATAGTACAATAATACAACTCTGCATACAGCTGCAAATACATATAGCAGTCCTGGATACATAAGAGTACAATGGCCATGAATATGCATAATACATGATATCACATATGTGGTAATAGCCACATACAATATACATAGATCAGAATCTCCATGATGAAGATATACATAGGATCATGATCTCCATAATGGCTGAAGATATAACAGATCAATATCTCCATAGTGGCTGGAAATGTCTGACATATACTGGAATCAAGTCACGAGAGATGAAATCTCATGAACACTGGCACGATCAACGAGGTAGCATATAAGCAATGCCACCAATCTGGAAAGTCTTCTACACAAACCGATACGAGTACATGTCCTACTATGAAAATAGAGGTGTTGAGGTCGAACATAGTAGTCCATCGTCTGATTACCGATCATTAATGTATACCGTTAATAGATGTGAGATCACCCACCGATAATGAAAATGGGAATCAAGGTACTAGAGTGCAAACTAACAAGTGTGAATAAATGTGTTGAGGTAGAACACTTGAGAGGATCCATCGATCAGGGGACATTGATGTATTCCCAAGAATTGTCGATGGCGAGAGAACCTGCCACTGACGACTGCAAGTCTCAAGGCACTCAAAATGAATCTATATTCCAATCCCATAATAAATGATCTGAAGTCGATGGGATGAAATCTACTGGGAGGAGGGCATTAAGGTATCCCCCATCATCCAACACGAGGTACTCAGCAAATTTGTATAATGTGGAAGGACTCGATCATAAGGTGCACAAACCAGTAACTGTACTGGGAATGGCCGACATGAAAAGTCAAGATAACTGAGGAATGGCCGACTCAGGTTTCAACTTCCTTCGAACAAGAGCATAACGACATATGGTGACTGAATGAAGGCAGCATAGACTCGATATACAAACTGGGACATCTCTGCAAAACAGGAGGCATCGACAGAGGCTCCATAGGGACTGGAAGCTTAACCAGTCGGTGGAGATAAACTTAGATCAACGAGTACAGCTCCTAAAGGAAAATTATAACCCAACCAATGGATGTGATATACAGTGCTCTGTTCGAAGGCGACACGACTCAACAGCTACCAAAGATAACATCTTTCCTTGTCTGGCTTTTTGGTTTTTTGATTTTTTTTTTTTGACTTTTTCAGTTATTTAAAAAGCTTGAAAAAAGAATAAAATAGCTTTATAGTTACAAACTAGGAGGAGACGAGTGTCCTAAAGGCAAACAAACTAGTTCCAAGTAGTGGAACATACCTATGCTCAATGCAAGGATACATGTGTAGGATATCGACACTTGGGGGAAAATCCCCTTCTGGTAAAAAGGGAATCAAGCTGCGAAAAAAATGGTTCTGCATGGCTAGACATGAGACAAGCTCGGGCTATATGGCTGAAACACAATGTCAGGGAAGCGGGCATAAAGCTCAATCAGGCAGGAAAATCTCATGATAATGCATTCACAAGTTGACATAAGGGAGTCCTGAGGGAAATAGGCCAGCATAAGATCAAGAGGAGTATGAGGCTCTTGTGAAATGTCATGGCAATACTATACAACGGACTCCCACAACCTAAAGGAAAATGGGCACCAAATGCAAAATAAGGCGCTAACTAGGGTACCCATGGAAGGTAAAGCTCTACCACTCATATCATACCACTTCTAAAGTAGCAAGAAGGTTCCGTGACATAATAGAGTGGGTTCGTACCTAAGGCCATGATGAGATGGTCATAAGGTCATGCAAAATGCAAACAGTGGTGAAACCTAACCTATATGCTAGTTTAGACATGATACCTGAGATCGGCACTAATGGGTCAATCCAATGGCTAAAACGACACTGAAAAAGGTCTTCTACATCACAAATTATGTCAAAAATGGTTAGAAAATGTCGAAACTATAGAAAATGGGGTAAAAATTTTCAAATATTTGAAAATTTTCTATAAATAGTAAAAAATATAAATCATTTGAAACTTTTACCCATTTGAGCTCTGATTTTCAAAAGTGAATTCCAGGAGATCCAGCCGGCGGAATTCACTACCGTTTCTTCTAGGTATTTACTCATGCTCTCCTCTTGCATTTTGATATAATTTTTATGAATTTCCATGGTCTAATCAGGTTTCTAGGCCAACCCATGATGAGCGCTGTGGCCCATGCGAAAATCAAGGTTTTTTCCACGTATAGGGCTGGATATATGCGGAAAATGGCCTCGAACCCACATACATACGCGGCTGTTTTGAAAACAGTCATGTATGAGGCCGCACATATGGTTTTTTCAATAAACTAATGGGAAAATTTCAAATTTTTTGTGCAGGATGGTCCTAGAGTGGAGAGAGCATGAGAATGGTGAAGTAGAGGAAGCAGTAAGGGCCGATTTAATGGCTCAACAAGATTTACGTGCATGTGGACTCTACAAGTTTTGGTGTCTTAGTTGTTTGAGGGCCAAACCAAGACTGTTACAGATGCTGGTAGACTATTGGGATCCAGACTCGGAGTCCTTTCATATTGATGGGATGTCCCTCACCATAGAGGTGGAGGAAATATACTTTATCACAGGGCTTTCTAGACGAGGGGAGGTGGTGAACCTTCGTTCCCGTGGTGGGAAAGGGGGTGGCCTGACTATCGACGAGTACATTGCAGTGTACTGTTATCCAGACACTGAGAAGGTGGGGAGTCAGGTTCCTACCAATGCTATACAGGTGCTGGGCCTAAAGGCCATATTATTGACACTAGGCAGGATAGCCGGCTTAGCATCACTCCACTAGGCCTCGCAGCCTCTGATGTTCTATGCAGTGGAGTGCATGAGACCCACTATTTATGACTGGAGTACTACACTACTGAGAAACATGAAACACCAGCTTAGTGAGTGTAAGGCAGGTAGGGTGCGGAACTTCGGGTTCAACAGTATTTTGAGCACATTTTTCTTCGAGCGTCTTCCAGGATTGAGCCCTAGAGTGGACGTTCCTCTCCACGGGGTTCAAGATCCGGCCCAACGGCGTTAGGAAAATGCTATGCGCATACTGGGGAGTGGTAGGGTGGCCAACCCATATCCAGCTGACTTCTTTCCATGGTGGCGATGACAGATAGTTGCCTTCGATGACTACCCCTATGCAGGGATATATTTTTGGGGGGACCTGGACATGTCGCTACCACCAGGATCGGCATATGGCGATATAGGTAACGAATCTCGACCTTCACTCTTTTTAAATTTTTTGAGTTATTTAATTTTTTTGTGTTTTCTTGATTATATGGAATCAAAAAGACATGTTTTTGTGCGAAAATACATATTGACATATACCATTTGTGTGCAGATGTGGGACCACGGCGGCTAGAGGGCTTCCCTCGTCATAGACGAAGGGGAAGAGGAGATGACATCATGGGTGTGGATGTGGAGAGAACGCTCCAGAGCATTCATACCAACTTTGTGAGACTGACTCATAGAGTTCCCATGGTGCAAGTCGAGGACTTGCCTGAGGCCATGCAGCGGCAAGTGGTGGGTGTACCACGTGCATGGGTGCATTTATTCCGACGGCTAGCTAGAGCCGTAGTGACATTCCATGATCACAACCCTCCTCCTCCTCCATAGGATTAGACACCTGGGAGTGTATACATTTTGTATGATTGTGTATTATATGATGGTGGCTTAAAAAGCCCCAATTTTGTATGATGACACTATGTATTACCACATTTTTTATGTATATATAAAAAGTTTTATGGTGATCAATTTATTTATTTACATGTGTAAAAATTGTGTTTGTGATTAATTTATTGTGAATGAAACAAATGCCAATCCAACACGTAGTTAGCATATGAGTCAGCAACTTGATTATTATTTCTTGGAATGTGTATATATGTTATATTGTCAAATTGCCGTTCTAACAATATCACACGCAAGAACCTTCTCAATAATGTCGGATCTCTAACATGGTACAAACCATTCAACTTTGACACTACTAACTCCGAATCAAGACGTACCTCAAGAGATAGAATGCCATGTAGAATGGCATCCTGTAGAAGCTCAATAACGGCGTTGTATTCAGCAACATTGTTGGAAGATGGCCATAGACATACACCTCTTGAAGATAGTACTTGACCCATAGGAGTATAGATCACCCAAGCAGCAGAGGCTGAGTGTTGAGTGTGACGGCTTGCACCATCCATGAATCCTATGTAGGTGGAAGATTCCATTGACATCTGCCAAAAGAAATAGAAACTAATCACAAACCCGATCACGATAAGAAAAAGACTTAACTATGCAAAGCTGTACAATAATATACAATAAGCAGCCTTGGATGAAAATCATGCATAGTATTTCTTAAGATAGAGCCCATTTCTAGGCTCCTCCAAGGCCGTCCATTCGTAATCCACTAACTCATAGGCAGCCTTCTCTAACACATTCTTGACCACATAAGGACCACGCCACATAGGATTAAATTTCCCTGCCCCCAAGGGTTCTTTCAGTTGATCCCACAAAAGGACCAAGTCTCCTTCACTAAACGCCCTTATACGGGAAGACTTATCATATTGGGCCTTTACGCGACGCTTATTAGCCTCTAGAGCCACCAAGGCATCCCAACGATGCTCATCAAGTTGCTCAAGGTGAACCAAACACTCCTCCAAAGGTGAAGTGTCTAGTAAGAGTTCCACAGCTAGCTTCAACGAAGGAATCTTGCATTCAACTGGAAATATCGAATCCACTCCATGTATAAGTTGATATGGAGAAAAACCAGTGGCAGTATTAACAGCGGTTCGATATGCCCACAAAGCAGGGTATAACATAATGTGCCAATTCGTCTTGCTTTGTGCGATGGTTTGTTGGAGAATGGATTTGGGTGATTTATTCACTACCTCTACCTGTCCATTCGCTTGATGGTAGTAATAAGATTAATTCTCTTGCTTATACCCTAACTTCGATGCCAACTCTTCCATCATGTGGTTCTGAAAGTGCGAGCCATGGTCAGTGACAAGCTCTTTCGGAATCCCAAACCGAGTAATAATTTGGTTGAATACAAAGTGAGCGGCTATCTCACCATCAGATTTTACTGTAGGCATAGCCTCAGCCCATTTCATGAAGTAATCAATAGCCACTATAATGTGATGGTGCCCCCCAGCCGAAGCTAGGTTGCAATCCATAAAATCGAGCCCCCACTTAGTGAAGGGACCGGTGGTGATAATGGGATGTAACGGGGCAGGTGGCACCTGGCAAGGGTGGCACCTCTTGAACACATCAATACAATCTTTAAAGATCGACGGCTAAAAATAACCTGCTCTTAAAATATTTTGAGTTGTAGAAAGCCCAGATAAATGACCACCACATGCCCCTCTGTGGAAATCATTCAGCACTACCTCAACCTCCTCATGAGTTAAACAACGTCGTAAAATGGAATTTACCCCATGACAGTACAAAGTATTGTCCACTATGAGGTAGTTCTTAGAGACATGACGTAATCATCGTTGTTCCTCTCGCGAGAGGTGAGTAGGGGTCTTCAGTGTTTGTAAATATATTATGATATCCCCATACCATGGGTCTAATGTTGAGATTAAGAATATGTGTTCATCGACAAACATATCTTCACCAACCAACTCCTCATCCTCACTCGGGAAATCTGATATAAGCTCTGCAAAGATTAAAGACTTCTTCGATTTTGCCAAAACAAACTCGAGATCAAATTCTTGTAGAATGACAATCCATTTATTATATTTTCCCGCAATCATCCTTCGGGTGAGGATGAATTGAAATGGATTGACATAGGCCACAACCAAGGTCTGGTGAAGGAGAATATAATGTCTCAACCGCTGAACCGCATGTACAGTAGCTAAAGCAAGCTTCTCGACATGAGAATAACGAATCTCTGCATCAATAAGGTTCTGGCTCAGATAATATATGACATGCTCTTGGAGCTCCTCATCCTCTTGAACCAAAACCATACTAATCATCTCTAAAGACACGGCCACATATAATAAGAAATCACAGCCATAGTCCGGGGGACTAATCACCGGGGCCGATGCTAGGGGTCGCTTGAGTGCATCGAAGGACTCCTGGGCTTGCTCATCCCAATAAAAGGGGGTGTCCTTCTTTAAGAGACGCATGAAGCCTCTAGTCAAATTGGCAAAGTTGACAACAAATCTTCGTAAGACGTTTTCCATGCCTTGCAAACACTGAAGATGATGAATATTTTTCGGAGGAGACAACTGAAGTATTGCCTCAACCTTCAAAGGGTAGACTCTTATACCCTCTTTTGAAACGATGAATCCTAACAAACGACCTGAATTCATGCAAAAGATGCACTTATGAGGATTTAATCTCACTGAATATTGTCGACATATTTTGAATACCAATCTCAAGTGATAGGGATGACGCATTCTCATACGAGAATGAGTAGCGAGGTCGTCCAAAAAGACTTCAATAATTGACTTGAGATCGTGGAAGATCAAGTTCATTGCCCGCTGAAATGTAGCTCCAGCATTTTGAAGGCCAAAAGGCATTTTCTGATATGCAAACGTTCCCCAAGGACAAATAAATGCAGTCTTATGTTGGTCCTTAGGTTTAAGCTGTATCTGATTATACCCGAAAAATCCATCCATGAAGGAGAACACCTCGCTACCCGCACACTCATCCAAAATGTGATCAATAAATGGTGTGGGGAAGTTGTCCTTAGGACAGGCATGATTCAAATCATGGAAATCGGTACATATGTGGATCACTCCCTGCTTCTTATCCACCGGAATGGGGTTTGAAACCCACTCTGTCAAGGGAATGGGATAGATGAAACTGGCTTTCAACAGCTTCTCTATCTCTGCCTTAATGGAGGGTGCTTTCCTAAGATTCACCACGCATAAACGCTGTCGAACAGGCTTAGCAATGGGGTAAGTATTATTCTCGTGTTCGACAATTCGAGGGTCAATACCTAGCATCTCGTCGTAAGACCAAGCAAAAATATCATGGAATTCCTTAAATAGCTCGGTGTATTCCAAAATCTCAGCATGGGAACATTCTGCCCCAATATAGACATTCTCTATCATGCCAAGATTGTGAGAGATGTTGATAGGAATTGTTGAAGATATGTTCGCCATGTTTCCATCAGCCATCGGCCCAGGAGAGCTTAACGGAACCACAGGATTACCAACTCTCTAACTAAGAACCGCCCTAAAATCCTCACGCTCCGAACGGTCAAGCTCTGGAAGAAAATATGATCTATGATGGAGTTCCTCCCATGGTGGCTCGACTCCTGACATAGCCTCAATAATCACTTCATCTGAAAGGAAAACCGTATCAAGGTAGTCGTGGGCATGAGAAGACTGTACTGCCCATGCCGGCAGCACATAAGGGTCCTCCTCCTCCGTTCACGAAGAGGAAGAACTAGGCTTTGCAACACTCTTGAGATTAGCTTGATAAGCTATCATAGCTGCAGGCAACGGCACGCTCGTCTTGACAAGCTCACTCGATGTAGGAAGAATCCAAGGATCTTCCATATGGGTCGTGCGAAAAGACACCAATGTCGTAGATGTTGAAGCCTCATCGGAACTAGATCCTATCATGAGGATCAGTGCAGGAAAACTAAAGCTTCCCATGAGGGATGGATACATGCCTACACCCACACTCCCAATTTCCAGCTGAGAGTGCTCAACGATCAGGATCGAAGCTCCAAAAGATGCGGTAACAGACGGATTCTTTAATGTCATTTGATCAATCGTTACAATATTCCCATTATGTGGAAAGCATACAACGTGGAACAAGGAAGAAGAAGTGGCTTGCATACTATACATTCAGTTCCTACCCAGCAAGAGATTGTATTCAAGGGGCGCATCAACCACCTCAACCTCTATTGCAACGGTATTCCCCCCCAAACGGACTTTAAGGGAAGGAAGGATGTCGTGCGGCCTAAAAGATCTCCCATCGAATGCAATTAACATAGTCACTGATTTAGACAGCTTAGGAGAACCTAGACCCTTCCAATAGGCCAAAGACATCATAGAAGCAGCAGCGCCCTCGTCAATCACAGTGTGCTTGATGGTCATATTAAGACATTCTACGTGCACCAAAAGAGACACATAGTAGGGCAAGCGAGGCTGGAGTCCTGCGGTTTCAAATTTGATCATAGAGGAAGAATCATCATCATTCACACCAAGGGCAGAAAGCAACGCCTTCCTTTGCGAAAGACAACTCTGAATCACTTCCAATGCAGACATCGCACAAGGAGTGTGGCCCAAATCCTCGACAACTGAATAATTCTGGGCGGCTCGGGCATTTGGATTATGCCCTGAACGCTTAAGGACTCCCTTAGAAATGCGAGGTGCAGCCTTAGGTTTATTCGTATGTTTCTCAATGCGCAAAGGGGACCCTGGTGGATCAGGCTCTTTGCCTGGGCTGGGTTGTGACAAACTATAATCTTTCTCACGAGTCACAACTTTCGCAGCACAGACCATGTTAATGCACCCACGACCACTACCCTCCGGTGGATCATCATCACTAGACTAGTCATGGGACTTGGAGTTCATATTTTGATTATGCGGTAAAGGGTTAGTTAGCATAGCTGGGCCTTGTGCCAAGAATCTCGAAGCTTCTTCAATCCGGGGGCACAAGTAAGTGAGGTGCTCGTCCTTACATAACTTGCAAGGGAATTTAACCTTACGTTTTTCTTGCTTGTCCCCCCCAGCATTTTGACCGTTCTTGTCATTATTGTTAGCATTATAATTCTTATTCCCACCCTTACGATTATTTTTACCCTTTTTTCTATTCCATCCGGGCTGCTGGTTACCCTTCTGGTCCGATGATTGCACATAAAGTACATTTGTCGTTTGGGCGGGTTGAGATGAAGCCATAGCTTGTCCTGAAGAAGATTGGTTGATTGAAAACTGACCAACTTGTTTTGCAACCGAATCTGCAGGTTTCACACTTGCACAATCCACAATGCCATTGGCATGTGGTCCAAGTTTGAGTTTGGGATCGAAACTAGAACGAGGAGCATTGGGAATAATCTCATACAACAAAATAGACTGAGCATAGATCAAGTCCTGTTCCTGCGCCCTAAAAATTGCTTGTTCCTCATTCTGCACTCCGAATGTGGAAACATCCTTCTCTATATATGGAAATAACGACTTGAGGAACCACTTGAGGAGGAATTTCGGCGGTATAAAATCTTTAATTAAACTCTTCCACCTACGCCACTCTTGAATATGATCAGAAATATGTGTGGCTTTATCTTGCCAAAATGTCCACAAGAGTTCAGTACCAACGTCATAATGCACTGGTAGCTGGAAGTGATTAAGAAAAGTCATCGCAAGGTCGTCGAACAAAGCAAAAGCACCCCTAGGTAACTCTATATACCATTTCGTAGTAGGCCCTGTGAGGGTGCATTGAAATAGTCTCAAACGGACTGAGTCCTGATGTAATGAATTCGAAGAGCACCATAGGTGAAACGTAGTAACGTGTTCACTCGGATCCTCTCCCGGTTTTCCCTCGAACTTAGGTATGTTCGAAGGAAGCTTAGTAGGGACAGCCGGCCAAGCCGAGTCATGAGCCACAGGATCATTCGTCAGTCTCGATAAGTCAGGAAGATTAAGCATCGTGAGGAAAGGGAGCCTAGGATGGTAAGGTCGATAGACCGCTCCTTGATTCATATAGGGTTGACTACCACCATGGCCTTGGCCATAGTGTCCTCCTCCCATATGACCCGTATAGGGTGGTGTGGAAGCACCATAGTGAGGTGTACCTTGACTAGTAGGAGCTACAAAGTCGTAATTAGGAGAGTAAGAAGGTTGTTGATACCCGCCTCCATAAGGTGAAGAACCCTATCCGTACTGCGTCCCATAATAGGGTCCATAGTTCATCGCATGCGATGCCCCATGAGACACTCCGTAGGTAGAAAGATATGCTCTGGAAGTAGGGATATACATACCGGAAGTAGGGATATATGCCACGTAAGTAGTAATATGACCTCTAGAAGCATTAACATAGCCTCCCGAAGCAATGGGCGGTATGTAAACTTGACACACAATTGGTCTAGTAACCGTAGTACGGACCTGACTCGTAGCCATGTGCCGACTTGAAGGACCATGTGAATAAGGTGGAGGATGGACATTTGAAGAACTAGGGATAGAGGACGAAGGGATCTGAGTAATCAAGTATGTACTACCACCTATCGTCACTCATCTCGGGTCTGGTATCCTAATCGGATCGCTAACTCTAGACCTAGGAGGGATATATGATGTAACTTCCACCACTGGGACGGAAGGTGCAATGTGACTAGTGCTCCCAAACCTCTCCGCATGGTAAGGAATGAGAGTGCCCCTAGGCATAGTGTTAGGCTCGAAGTCGGATTCGACATGAAATGCCAAATCATGTGTAGGGAAACCAGACATAGCATAACTACCGTAGCTAGTGCTGGCAGGTTAAAAATGAGTCTCGGCGTCCTCCGGCATTCCATACTAGTAACGCATCAATGGGGAATCAACCCTAGAGTGAGTAGGTCTATCGTGCATGGTTCCTATCTCAGAAATCATAGGACCTAACTCAACTAAGTCGGGTGAAGGATCATAAGTAGGAGTAAATTCCCCATTGTCTACATGAATGGGAGGAGGTGGTTCAGGAATATCCTCTAAACGGTCTCCCATGGTGTGTGAATCAATGTGTGACATAGTCCGCTTGGACTGTCTAGGTCTCTCTCCCAAAGGAGGAGGAGAAGTAGAAGGAGAAAGTCCTGCTAAACAACGAGAACGATGAGGAACCGCACTCAAATCCACAATGACTCAAAAAATAGCAAAGACTCTCTATTTACATAAACCCTAGTCCAACTATCATGCACAGAGCAATCACTAATAAAATCTAAAGCCAAATGCAAGTAAACAAGCGCTGGAAAAGTGAGCTCCCAATTGAAGCAAGTATGTCTCACCTAGGAGAGGCTTGAGACTCCCATACACAACAAGCGGAGGTACGTAACCAATTATTGTGGCCCTTAGCTTCAACGTGTAAAGCGACTGTGCTGTCTGACCCCAACCTGGCCGAGACACCCGCAGAATATCCCCTGCAAAGTACCCCCTCGATATCCTAGGTAAGGCCACTAAGGTCACCTCAATATAATCAATGCTCAAACGGACAGTCGTAGGCAGGATTGACTGTATGGGCAGGGTAGGAAATCCCGAAACTCTTGAAAGAGCCCCCAGATATGAATACAATCATGGAAATATCTTCGGTGCTACTCAGTTCTGACTAGGGGTCATCCCAATCAATAACCACTCACACTGCCTCGTGCTTAACTCTCTTTTGAGAGGAGGATCCTGAGAAGCACTAGTTATATCAAGGATTTCAAACACTCACCTGGACAGACACATACATGTTGTTGTTTAGTGATCTTGGAGAATTGACTTACAATGAGCTATTCCAAGATCCTAAAACCTAATCTTGTTGGTGCACCCTAGAAAATAAAAGAGTGTAGTTCATTTTAATTTAGCGTTGATTTTAGTTGGCTTTATTACTAAAAAACGGGATATGATCATGCAACTAATGGTGTTATGACGCAACATGAAGTAAAATGCACACCTAACAATCAATGCAAATGCATTGTGTCCATGAAAACAGGGTATGCTACTACATGAAATGCACATTTTTTCTTCAAATTATGAATGCAAATTTTCCTATATGAAGTCCTAACTAGTACTCCAAAGCAAATCTAGTGCAAGTACAATGCAAAGTGCAAAATGCAATGCATGATGATAAGCAAATGTTTTTGGATTTTTTGAAAATAAAAGAGATGCAAAAAGAAAAAGAATGATTATACAACCCTTATACTTTGCAAGCACACCCAAACAACACTCAAGCAAAGCACTAAGGTAAAAGAACTCTAATGCACTAATCTCAAACAAAAAATCGAAAATACCATGACAAGAACCTTCTTAAAAAAGAAAAATTTAGCCTAAAAAAATGTTTCTAGTCAGAAACAGAGGTCTAAGGAGTCTGCAACAGGACAGGGGAAGGCCATACAAAGTGTGATTCACCTGGAGTGGTGAAATATGCTATAACAGAGCCTCATCCTGGGATTGTTCCCAAATCCAATTCACTCACTCCCTTTTCTCCCTCTATCGGGAGAATTTTTATACAATCCTATTGCTGAGACTACCAAATAAAAAACTGTTACAATTCACTATCATGTGCTAACTGTACAAGGAGTGGAATATCGCCATGTTTCACAAATATGCATGACAAACATCGTGGTGCTGGTTGTTGCATTCGGCTCAAATAACAGCTTGACGTGCTCGGCTGCCATGACGGATGATAAGGATGATGCCTCCCTCTCTTCCTGAAACATGTGCTTCCACCATGTTCAAATGCAGCTTTCCACATGGTCACATGCTAGCAAAGTGGTCGGCCTCCTTCACTGGTCCAGTCACATATGCCACCTCCTTCCTCGCTGGTTGACACTGTTATACGTGGGCTCTGGAAGAAGGGTCGTATTGCTTCTAGTTGAGATGGACCTATGGGGTGGTCTATCATTCTTTTACTCCTCACCTCTAGTGAGGTGAGCACCCCCCCACACACAAAGGTGTAGCACATCTACACCAGCCCCATCACCCTTGACAAGTGTACTTCACAATCAAAATGATGAGGGATTTGAGCCCCTGACGCTCCCATCTGAACAAATGTTTACACAGGGAACAGTTAATTATTGTCCCCTTCTATGGAGGCTTTGGTGGGGGCGATGGTATCAGGGGTTCCTGGAAAAACACTTACGGGAAGTAAGTGTCCAAACCTCACGTCGTTGGAGGCACAGGTATCATGTCTAGGCCCCGATTGTTGGTATCACCATTGGCATGCAAATGCCAAGGCGGCGAGAGAGTGTGGAATGTTCTCACCAACCATCAACACCCCCAGACGAACAATATTTTCAAACCATATCTTCATCGTCAAACTCTATCAGGCCTCTACAACTTCATGGAGAAGTAGAACTCGGCTTCTGGAGATATGTTAGTTCACTCTTGTTGAACTGAAGGCAGTATTTATAGGGCTTCGGGATTGATCTTTGTACAGGCTGGTCAACATTCCTACACATTCTGTCATCGAGTGTATCTGGTCTCAACACGTGCGAAGACGTGAGTAGAGAGATCCTTTACATGCTGGGGATCTAGTCATTTGGTTTCACTGGTCGTGGCGCCTTACTGTCTACTATGGGGAGCAGTTGTGGATGCCATCTGGTACATTATACCCATGCTGCATAATTTATGAAGTGGACGCCCCCATGTTTCCCTGTTCCTTTGAAGTGGGAAACGGAATGGTCTCCCGTGTCGCGTTGGCTTTACCTTGTGTGAGCTACAGATTCGCCGGCTAATTTCCTCATTTATGTAGACTACCTCACACAAAATCCACCCATCCTTTCATGATATGACTCTACCACAGGGATTATTCCACCTCAGGCGTATCTCGAATGGCGTTGAAGGAATCGGCCAATCTGCAATGGGGCAGATTACACACGTGAATGCCTCTTCCGCTATCATTTCCACACTGGATGGGAAATTTGTATCTTGGGAGTCTTCCCAGCCGTTCGATCAAAGTAATCTTTCATATTCATCATCCACGTTCCATTCATCCTACCGACAACTTTTCTCTTCTGAACACCGCAGGCAGTTCTAGATCACAAGATGTTCTTAGCCGTCGATCCAGATCGACCCTTCATGCAGTCGTCGATTCAAGTGGGACCCACCATTTTTCACAATGGGAAACTCAGATATTTATCCACACTATTTCTCCTTACGAAATGAACCATAGCCGTATATTTATCCCCTTCTTCATCGCGGCCGTTGATCTTTGCGACCTCTACACCTTTTCATGATTTGATATTGCGGTTTTATCCACACAAGTATGGATCGTGAAATGACTTTAGGCTGTGGATCTGTCCCAGAATTCATATCAACCATCGAAATCCTCCGGTCTTTAACATGTTTCATGATCTGGGAAGGAAGCTTTGATCACGCATGTTTGCTCGTGCGAAGCGGCTCGAAACCGTGGATCTTCCCCTGATCAATTGCAGCCCTCGATTTTGAATCCTGCCCAATGTTACAACACACCTGCCACTTTCCTCGTTGAAGGGTGGTCACATGAAATTCAAGGGGTTGGGACCCTTACCGAACTTTTGTCAGACTCTTAAATCAACTATTAAAATGGAGTGTTAACAGCACCCTCACGGGTTCATCCATGAAGTGGTATGTAGAGATTCTTGGGGGCACATACCAAAATTTCAATGATTTGTCCATGGCATTCCTTAATCACTTTCAGTTGTTGGTTCACCATGATGTCGGTACCAAGATCTTGATCCTTGAGTTCTCCTTTAATTAACAGATGCATACAATAATACTTTAACTGAAGGATACATTGGTATTTAACTGAGGCACGCATTGTTAGTTAACTAAAGATTTAATAGTTCAAGTTCACTTTAATCAATTGAAGTGTCTTCATGAGCAATTTCAAATTCTCTTGTTCTAGATGTATTATCTCTTATATTTTTTGCATGGTCAATATATGATAAATTTATTTTATATTCCATATCATATTATCCTAAGAATATGTGTATGATTCTATGATCATATTATATTACTCTCAGACCAAATGATCATATGCTAAAGTAATTCACTCTAGAGATGGCTAATATCTGAAGGAGACTTAATAGAAATCGCTGACCATTGTTAGTAATACATCACACAAAATTAATGCTTCAACATGGAAAGAATATGCCTCTATAACTAAAGGTCCACCCCTGGGTACATACTATAACGAGAGGTCCATATGAGATTCTAACTTGTCACACAATTTTTGAGCCTTATCCAACAAGACTTTACAACATCATAACTTTTATATATCAAAGCTTTCACCTCAACACATAAGGAATAACCTTTTGCAACTAAATTCTTAGTCGTTGTTGAGTCCATCTCAAGAATATACTCAAAGTTTCTAATTCAACTGTAGGATACCTACCTTAACACATGAGGCCCAATATTGGATGCATAAGATGTTCTTAGAGAATGACTTGTGATTTTGTCCATTTAACACTCCCTATCAGCGAGGGAGGCATTCTTTGTCATCCCAAGCTTTTCTCAGAAGTACCTAAACTTCATCACTAAGAGAGGATTTGCTAACACATCTGTAATCTGCTCATCAGTGGCAATGTATTGAATTTTTAGTGCACCTTTATGGACCATGTCTATGATGAAGTGATACTTTATTTCAATGTGTTTTGACTTATCATGAAACACAAGGTTTTAAAAAAACTTAATTTGGCTTTGATTGTAACACTGAATGACTGTATCCTCAAGATTCTCACCAAAAAATCCAACAAGTAGGTTTCCAAGACACACTATTTTTTGGTAGGCAGTACTAGCTACAATATACTCTAGTTTTGTAGTACTCTGGGCTATGGATCCCTGCTTCCTACTAAACCAAGGTATCATAGCTAACACCAAGATATAATAGTAGCCATATGTACTATTTTCGACCACAATGCTACCACCCCAATCGGAATAAACATATCCAAGTAGCATCACACCTCCACTAGAGGCATATTTGAGTCCGTAAGCAATTGTACCTTGAAGGTACCTAACCACATGCTTATAAGCAACCTAATGTATGTGTCTTGGATTAGATATAAACTGACTAAGAATACTCACAACATAACATATGTCAAGTCTCAAGTGTATAAGGTACATCAATGAACCAATAAGTTTCCTATAGAAAGTGGGGTCCACTGGATCCAATCCAGTATCAGTCTCATGAAGTTTCCTCAAATTGGAAACCATCGGTGTAGACAAGAATTTGCAATTCATCATTCCAAACCTGCACAATATCTCAACATTGTACTTCCCTTGAGATAGAAATATCTCATCTTTTAATTCTTCTCAAAATCTCAAGGATAGGAAAGTAGTGCATAATACCTAAGTCTTTACTCCCAAACTCAAAAGTGAGCTCCCTATTGCACCAAGAAATCAAATTATCCTCTCAAGTAAGGAACAAATAATCAACATATGTAACCAATATCAATGGTTGGTTCTTCACTACTTTCAAGTACAAGTTTGGATCATCTTCTCTCTTAGAGAAACCCAGTTTCTGAAGATAGCAGTCAATTCTCAAATACCAAGCCACGGGGGATTGCTTAAGCCCATACACATATTTATTTAATTTGAAAACATGGTGAACCACAAGTCTCTCAAGTTGTTGAATATAAACCTCTTCCTCAAACTCACCATTAAGCAAGATTGTCTTCACATCCATCTGGTGAAGCTTCCATCCTTAAACAAATGCAAGTGAGATCATAGCTCAAATAGTGGTGTAGCCGGACACAAGAGCAAATGTATCATCATAGTCTATGGCTTCTTTTTGGGAGAAACTTTGGAAAACAACATTGTTTTTATACTTCTCAATACTTGGATCAACAACATGGTTAATATTGTAAATCACATATGGAAGTTACTATGGAATTCCCTTCAGGTTTGCAAACAACCTCCCAAACATTATTCTTCATAATAAACTTGTATTCTTATATCATTGCATATTTCCAAGCTTGGTACTTGGAAGCTTCTTCATAGGTGTAAGGATCTAAATCAATGATGTAACTTATATATACAACATACCCTAAATATATGTCATGTTTCTTCACTCTCTAGATGAGCCTAATGGTGCTCCATGCCTCTCTACATCTTCTAGGATATCTTGGCATCACGTAGACCTCCTCTTGTAAGGAGGTTCATCAAGTGACCTCTCAACTAGTTCTACTAGTTATTCAAGAGCTATCAAATCTAAGAACACTTATTGATTCTCCCTTTGACCCTCTAAATGGGGAGAACCAAAATATGGGTTCTCCATCATGGGAGTCTCATGCTTCTCCATGTCTCTATCATATTGAAGCTCTTTTGGTTGCTTGAATGCATCCTCTTCATGGAATGTCACATCTTGTCTGACTTCTATATGTATTCCAGCTGTCACATATATTCTATAGGTTTTGGATGATTATCTATAACCAACAAGGGTACCCTTTTTTCCGGAAGGATCTGTATTTATCCTCTTCTCTTTTGGTACATGGATGTATACTGGGATCCCGAAGATCCTCAAGTGTGAAATATTTGGATTTTCACCACTGAACAATTCTTTTGGTGTCTTCTCTTATATTATGGATATATATAGATGTACTGGTGACTTCTACCCATAATGAGATAGGAAGAACTTGATAATGTATCATGGTTTTTGCATCCTCACATATGGTTCTATTCTTCCTTTCGACAACCCCATTTTGCTGGGAATTGTAGGGTAGTATCAATTGTCTGCATATTCTTATATCACTATAGAACTAATTAAATGCACGTGACTCAAATTCACCTCCGTTATTAGACCTTAATGAATGAATGTGATTTCTCGTTGTATTTTCAACTAGGGCCTTGAACTCTTTGAACTTGCTAAGAGTTTCACTCTTATCCTTTAGGAAGTAAGTCTATTAATTTCTAGAGAAGTCATATATAAACAACATATAATATTGTTAGAATTTTATAGCTTGGAGGTACTTCTATATCAGATGCCTAGGTGTAAGAGTCTGTGGTCACATGAAGTCTCATTAAATGTCATTAAGTAACTTTACTAAAGTGTAATGATTAAAATACCTTTTTTTATGTGACTTTATGATTTAAAAGTGAGTTCAACTTTATTATGTTTACAAAGTGACTTTAAGTCATAAAGTGTACTTTTATAATATTTAGGGAAAAGTGACTTTTCAAAAAGAAAATATTTAGAATATAGTTCACTTAGGGAATTTAAGTGAACTTGATATTAGATCCCATCCATATATCTTGAGTTCAATATTTGGTCTCAACCGTGGAATTCAAAAGTTTGATTAAGTTACCATAATGAGATGATAAAAGTGGCTTGAGAATTCATTTCTCACAAATATTAGAATATAATTTTTGGTGAGGGCACACACCAAGAGGAGAGGAGAGGAAGATGCATGGTTTTCAAGGGGAAGCTTGAAGAGGAATGTGAGAATCCTATCTGCAAGAAAGAGTTTGGGCAAAATCCTAAGGGAGGGCTTGAATTTCAAGAGAACAAGCATGAGTTTCTAGGAGGGGTGGACCAAGCTAAAAGAAATCAACATGCAACCCAAGAATTTGCATGTAATGTGTTGAATGTTAGTACAAAAGTGATTGTACTGAGTTGGGCATACTTTTCGAGGAGGATTGGTGGCACACAATTCAAGGAAGCTACAACAATTATTGAAGGGTTGTATTGCAGAGATAAAAGGAGGTTGTATAATAGTAGTCTTATTGTTATTCACATGTTTCCCAATGCAAGTTATCATCTTGTGTTTTCAAAACTGAAGAGAGGATGATTTGTGCATGCAAACCTAGTTTGATGTTGCTAGATAAATCTTCACAGTGACAATCTGCAAAGTGTACATTCCTGTAGTAGACTCTATACATGTAGAAGACTTGGCATGCATTTCGAGTTGCTAAATGCGCATTGTTTTCAAGGTTATGTTATGAGTATTTAATGTTTATTATTGATGTGATTTACTATTTTTGTACATTGAATTTTTCTCTTTAAAATATCGATAGAATTATCTCTCTTTTGCAGTCATTTTCCCCAAGGTGTGGGGTTTTTCTAGGGTCAATTTGATTGAAATATTGTACATTAACTTTTATATCATTTGTTGATATATTTTAATTATTGATGCAAATTGCTTTTATGAACAATATATCATATCCAAGGATGAGATTATTTGTACTTATGTAAAGTATAATGTAGTTGGATGATATCAATGGTTCATAAAATGTTTGATGAAAATTCTCTATGACTTTGTCACTGTAAACAATGGCTTGAATTTTCTTGTTTTTCATCAAATATAAATAGCCACTAGGGGAAGGGGCTGAAATGGGACCACATAAAACAGAATGTATTAACTCTAAAATCCCTTTAGATTTAGTAGAATTGTTAGAAAAACTTTTCTTAACATTCTTCGCAAGTGCACAACCCCTACATACACTATCATGCTCAAAATCAAATATGAGCATACATTTTACCATTTTCTACATTATAGGTAGCACTTTGTAGTGGAGGTGACCAAGTATCCTATGTCGTAGCTTGCATGGACTGATAGTGTTGTGAACCATAGCATGTATGTACTTCCCAGATACCTTGTAGAGACCTCCCTCTCTAACTCCAATCATTGCAACCAATTATAGGATTTTGTTCTTCGTCCATATTAGTGCTTGATTATCCATGAAGATAACTTGAAAGCCTTTATCTTCAAGAACCAAAACTTATAGAAGGTTATTCTTCAATATTGGAACATATAGAATGTCCTCAACATGTAGAATTTCACCTGATCTCAGCTAGAAGGAGTTGGATCCAACTCCTTGGATCAAATAGGTTGATTTGTCCCCCAACTCTATCTTACATGTGAAATTTTTCCCATTTAAGTCAGATATGACTCTCCTATATCCAGTCATGTCCTTAGTTGCACCACTGTCAACCAACATATTAACTTGTGATGACAAATCCTGAAAGGAATGAGACAATTTAGTACCCCCTCCTTGTCTCCTTTTCCTTGGATGCATTCCTCTAAGTAGTTTCATCTTCTATAGCAGTATAAGCATGAAACCTTCATTTTCCCTTTTTATTTCCTTGGCACTCTCTTAAATAATGGATCTTCTTGTCATATTTGTAGCATCTAGCCTTCGAATTTTCAAAGTCTTTATTGTATACCTTCTTCTTCGAATGAGAAAACTTCTTTTGAGATAAGAAATTCTTTCCTTTCTTCATCCTTTATATAAGAGAAAGGTTTTCCTCTTTGGAGTGCACAGTATTCCTCTAGATTTACCCTTCCTCTTGAAGGAAGTCATTCCATAACCTCTCGAAGTTTGTTTGCACCTCTCAACTATTTACTGTAGAAAAGAATTCCTCCCATGAGGACGGGATGCCATCAGTAGTAGTTTGAAGAAGATCGTATTCCTCCACCACTACAATTTTGGCAAGATAATATATTACCTGAGATATGTTGGTGAATAAAGAGGTCAATGTCTCATCCTTATCCATATTGAGGTTTCATTGCTTTTTCTTCAATGTCCTCTTTTGACTTGGGTCCTTATTCTCATATAGGTTTTGTCAATGTATCAAAGCATTCTTTTGTGGTCTTCAACAGAGTAATCATAGGAATCAAGTTTTCCTTCACTAAATCATAGATGACCTGTATGGATTTATATTGGTTCTTATTGAAGTTAGTGTGCCCTGAATTATATGTATGCTTCTCCACTGTAGTGGATATGTAGCTATCTTAATCATGTTCCTCCAAGATTTTCAGAACCCTGACCATCCAAGTATTCAAATTGGAAGTGCTTTCAAGGTGGTATTTCGGTCATACTGAGATTGATTCCATTATATTCAAGTCTCATGCTCAAATCCTTGGGATCTAAGTAGGATCCTATTTTTCTTGCACAACTCAGCTCCTTCACGCCTTGAGTTTTGATACCATGTTGATTTCTGTGCAGATTTGTTGAGATTTTATCTTTAATTCTTTTATGTGTAGATATATTGAATACTTGAATAAATAGAACATTTAATCACATAAAACATTCAACCATAACATAAGATATACCCTAGGGAAAACCCTCAAACTATGAGGATGAAAAAACCCAACAAATATTCAAAGTATAATTATGATAGATAGTAGAGAATGTCTTATTACAATAGTAAATTGATTTTGGCACCCCAGGTGAAAGATAATAGAACACTGAGCAGTAGAGAATATAGATCAACTAGATGAGATTTCCAATGTGTTCAATACATTAATAACAATCAAGAATCACTTCCATGCAAGGTGTAGTGAGTCATTGCATGATTAAATAGCCTCCCATGCAAACTATAGAAAATTTCCTTCTTGGATATTTGGTGTGTGTGGAAATTGAACCCAGGTGTTAGAACAATTACACTCACAAAAATTGCCAATTACACATGCAAATTACTCACACAGGAGACTGAATATGGAGTAGAACACTAATATGTATTGAATAAGTGTACAATAGCCAACCCTGTGAAGTAATAGGCTGCCACAATAAATAATTACATGAGATAGTTGAATGCATAAGGATTCCATTCGAATTTGGTCAAAAGCAGGCTTACTAAATCTAAGCAAATCCCCCATAGGTGCATAAAGCAGTTTCCAAATCTATCTAGGAGCTCACGAATTGGAAAAATAAATTAGGAAAGATAATAGATGATGGAAGGACAACTCATACATGATTTTCTTAGGAGAAAAGAGTGGAGGATGATGAGGACAAAAAACAAGTTAACTTCACCGAGTCAAACTTTCCCAATTTCCTTAAAACTCAGAAAAAGCAGGCAATAAAGTAGAAAAAGTAGACATGTGCTAGGAAGGCCAGGAATAAAGAAGATTTGATTCCAAGTGGTTTCCCAAGCACTCCATGACTCAAATTTAGCAAGTTTGACCACTTTGGATGTGTGGAGGACAACTTGCATAAGGTGGAATATGGAAACTAGGCAAATAAGACAAAAATTGGATTAATTAATGTCTAAGGTAGCTAACTATGGGTTGATTATTCTAAAAGCCCCCCTTAAGCCTGATGTATGAGTAAAATATCAAAAAATTATAGGGCCTAGAAACAAGCCTTAGTCACCCTTTACATACTGCATGTCCATTTAACCAAGGAAAGAGTCAAAAACCCAGTGGGAAAAATCCTCCCTTAAACATGGATAGTAAAACAAAATTTGGAAATCTTGTCATCACTCATGCTTCACAGCATGATCAGCAATCCCCAACAGTGATTTGAGATTTATGAATTTCTTCTCACAAAAAAACTTTGGTGAAGATATCTGCTACTTGTTCTGAACATGAACAGAAGAGTAGGTGAATGGTGCCATCATGCACAAGCTGTCTGATGTAGTGCATATGGATCTCAATGTGTTTGGTTCTCTGTTTCTGAATTGGATCATTACAGATTCAAATGGTACTCTGATTATCACAATAGATAGTCATTGAGTATTCTGATTCGAAGCCAGACTCACCAAGTAACCCCTACAACCATAAACATTGAGTTGTTGCATTTACAAATCCTCTGTACTCTGCTTTTGTAGATGAGAGTGCAATGGCACTGTGTTTATTGCTTGACCAATTGATTGGTGCTTTAGCAAGCATGAACACATATCCTGATGTTGACTTTCGATCTATGTTGTCACCTGCCCAATCACTGTCAGTAAACCCAATCAAATCAAGATCAGATTTAGATTTGTAGAAGATCCCATGAGTCCTTGTTCCCTGAACAAAGTTAAGGATCTTTTTGGCTGCTCTCCAATGGATATCATGAGGCTGATCCATGTATATTGAAGCCACACTTACTTCATAATAAATATCAAGTCGAGTATGTGTAATATACAGCAAACATCCAATCAATTTCCTATACAGTGTATTGTTTACCATAGGTGAAGAATCAGCTTCTTCAAGCTTAACTCCTGAAAGGAAAGGAGTCTTGCTTGGCTTGCAATCCTTCATGTTGAATTTGTTCAGAAAATCCATGGCATACTTGGAATGATTTATTTTGATTCCATATTTGGTTTGAGCAATCTCGAGCCCCAAGAATTGACTCAATAAGACCAAATCAGTCATTGAGAAGGCATGGTTCATTGCATCCTTCAAGGAGGCAATTTCATCCTTTGAGCTTCCTGTAATGAGAAGGTCATCAACATACAAAACAATGATCATTAATGAACCATGAATCAGCTTCAAATAGACATTTGGATCTGACCTGCATCGAACAAAATTCAGTGATAGCAGAAAGCTATCAAGCTTGGCATACCAAGCCCTGGGGGCTTACTTAAGCCCATACAATGACTTCTTTAGCCTGCACACAAGAGATGGATTAGTAGAAAATACTTGAGGCCAATGCATGTAAATATATTCAGTGATATCTCCATTCAGGAAAGCACACTTCACATCCATGTGATGTATCTCCCACTGCTTTGAAGCTGCAATGGCTAAGGCTAGCCTGATGGAGTCAATCTTTGCCACTCGTGCAAAAGTCTCATTGTAGTCTATGCCATGTACCTGTGAGTATCCCTTGGCTACCAAATTGGCCTTGTATTTCATAGGTGAACCATCAGCAGCAAATTTGGTTTTGTAAACCCACTTACACTGAACTAGCTTCCTCCCCGGGGAAAGATCAACCAGCTCCCAAGTGTTGTTCTTTTGGAGTGAGCTGAACTCTGATCTCATGGATGTTTTCCATATTGGATAATTTGTTGCATATTCATATGTTTGTGGGTCTGATTCAACCATCAGATATCATTTCTCTGCAAACATAGGATCTTTCATGCACAGAGCACTCTCAAACTGAGATCTAGTCCTTCTAGGATCATTAAGATTTCCAGCTAGTTTTCCAGCTGCATGAATGGTCTTTTCTGCCCATTTTGGTCTTGTAGGACTTTTAGGATCTGAAATTAAATCATAATTATTAGACATATCAGAATCATCAATTTCAACTATCTCTTCACTTACATTCAAAGGTTCTGGTGGTGAAGAGGATTCTCCAACTTCCACTGCTACTAGGGGCTCTTCTTGGAACTGAACACACCTTTCAATGAAGGATTTGTTTGTGATCAAATTGATCAGCTTGTACCCTTTTGAATCTTTATATTACCCAACAAATAGACACTCTTGGCTTTGGGGCTGCAAAGCCTTCCTCTTTTCTGTTGGAATTCTAGCCCAAGCCCTTGAGCCAAAAATCCTGAAATAGGTCACATCTGGCTTGTGCCCACTCCATGCTTCGAAAGGAGTCATACCATAAAGTTGTTTATGAGACACCCTATTCTGGATATAGGATGCACATTTTATAGCTTCGGCCCAAAACTTTGGTGGCAAATTCTTAGCCTCCATCATGCAGGTTGCCATCTCTTTCAGTGATCTGTTCTTCCTCTCAGCAACACCATTTTGTTGTGGTGTGTAAGGGATAGAATGATGCATCTAAATACATGAATCTACACAATATTGAATGAACTCAAACTTTACATACTCACCACCATTGTCAGATCTGAGGACCTTGAGTTTCCTCCCAGACTGGTTTTCAACCAAAGCCTTAAAGACTTTGAAGAGGCCATAAACTTCAGACTTGTGTTTCAGGAAGTAAACCCAGCAATACCTGGAAAAGTCATCTATGAATTTCAATGAATATTTGGCCTGACTCATTGACATATGAGGAAATGGGCCAGCAACATAACTGTGGATCAACTCAAGAGGTGCATAGGTTCTCTCATGACTAGCTTTCTCAAATTTATGCTCTGGGTGTTTTCCTAGGATACAACCTTGACAGACTCCTTTGGAAAACTTAATCTTTGGTAACCCTATGACCATTTCTTTTTCACTAAGATCAGAAAGATACTTGTAATTTAAGTGGTCAAATATTTCATGCCAAATATTGCTTGCCTCATTAGCATGAATCAGAAGAGCAGAGGAGTTTGAGTAGGGTAGGAAGTGTGAGAACATGTATACCTTCGAAGTGTGATTTGCAAATCCTTTTGCAATGACTTTACAACTTGAGATCTATGCGATATCAACTTCATCAGGGGAGAATATGACCTTCTTTGGAGACGCTATGTGGGTCATCTGATACACTGATAAGAGGTTAGAGGCAAGACCTGGAACATACAATGCATTGCTGAACTTACCATGGTCAAGATCAATCCTCCCTTTGCCCAACTTTCAGTGAGAGAGTCATCTCCTAGTACAATTGGTGGACCTTTCGACATGTCAAGTGAGGTGAATGCCTCCTTGGTCGAAACCATATGTCTTGAAGCTCCAGAATCAATGATGAAACTAGGTGAGCTTGATGTGCCAGCAACCAATGCATGAACTCTCTCTCTGTCTTCTGAATTTGATCCTCCTTCCCTCTTCTTTGAGCTGTCTGGAAGGGAGATGCCATTATTCTCCAGGAGTTGAGTCAGCATGTCTATTTTCTTCTTCATGTAGGAGCTTTCAGAATGATTTCCCTTACTGCAGTATGCACACTTGCTCATTTCTCCTTTGTTCTTCTTCTTCTGAAGGGTTCTTCTTGGAACCTTGAGGCTCCTCTAGAGACTTGTTCTTGTCTCTCTTTTGCTCTGGTGGCTTCTTATCTTTCTTCTTACCTTTTGAATCCACCCTTGAATCTCCAGCAACCAGAGCTTGGTCTTTGGAAGGTTTGATGGTGCCCATCATCACCAATTTATCTTGTTCTTGTGTGAGAGATTCCATGAAATCTGCAAGGCTAGGCATTTTCTAAGGCTCGAGCTGTCAACTTTGTGGCATGGAAGGTCGAAACAAACACTGAATAGTCAAGTCCAAGCTTCGAGAGTATGGCCAAAACTAGTTTCTCATCCTTCTTTTCGATCCCACATTGTTTTAGCTGCAAAACAAGGGCTTTGAACTTGGAAAAACAGAGTTGCAAGGATTCAAAGCTATTGGAACTCAGGGAGATCAATTCATTTTCAATTTGATGTCCTCTCATCTCATCTGTCTTACCAAAAAGCTCAACAAGATTCTCCCATAATTCATTTGGTGATGTTAATCCATCAAAATGGAAAAGGAGGTCTCTGGATATGCTCAGACACAGGAGACCATAGGCCTCATCCCTCCTTTTGTGCCATTTAATCTTCTCTACAGCTGCATTGGGCTTTGATTCTATTACCATAGTCACTCTGTAGATTCCTTTCGCTCTCAACAGTATCTCCATCTCTGGTTTCCATTCAAAGAAGTTAAATGGAGTCAAGATGATCTTCTGAGATTGATCCATAGCTCAAAAATTGTCCCTTCAGTCAGCAGAATGCTCCCAGTAAATGATGTTGAACCTGCAATAACAAATTGGAAGGAGATAAATCAATCTACAAAGGCTCTGATACCATGTGGAAATTGATCCCAGGTGTTAGAACAATTACACTCACAGAAATTGCCAATTACACATGCAAATTACTCACAAAGGAGACTGAATATGGAGCAGAACACTAATCTGTATTGAATAAGTGTACAATAGCCAACCCTATGAAGTAATAGGCTGCCACAATAAATAATTAGATGAGATATTCGAATGCATAAGGATACCATTCGAATTTGGTCAAAAGCAGGCTTACTAAATCTAAGCAAATCCCCCATAGGTGCATAAAGCAGTTTCCAAATCTGTCTAGGAGCTCACAAATTGGAAAAATCAATTAGGCAAGCTAATAGATGATGGAAGGACAACTCATACATGATTTTATTAGGAGAAAAGAGTGGAGGATGATGAGGACAAAAAAAAAGTTAACTTCACCTAGTCAAACTTTCCCAATTGCCTTAAAACTCAGAAAAAGCAGGAAATAAAGCAGAAAAAGCAGACATGCATTAGGAAGGCCAGGAATAAAGAAGATTTGATTCCAAGTGGTTTCCCAAGCGCTCCATGACTCAAATTTAGCAATTTTGACCACTTTGGATGTGTGGAGGACAACCTGCATAAGGTGGAATATGGAAACTAGGCAAATAAGAAAAAAATTGGATTAATTAATGTCTAAGGTAGCTAACTATGGGTTGATTATTCTAACAGTGTGCACCTCAGTTTCTTCAATCCTACATTAATCAATGCGGTATGAATTTATTATTTTACATTAAATCATGCTAAATTGTCTTTAGAGTGAACTTGCCTCTTAACTCGATGTAGGATCACTAAGTTAACAAGATAACCTAAGTGTCATCAAGCAATAGGTGTAACTCAACTATCAAAACTTAAGTGTCATCTTTTAGTTTAAATAAAGATTCGTCATGCAAAACACTTTAGTTAACTATTCTTAACTGAAATCATGCTCATTGATTTTATTGAAGTGATCAGTGAGTTCACATTGAGTTGTCTTTTAATTTACTGATGCATACACTAATACTTTAACTAATTCTTTAACTGAATCATACATTGATATTTAACTGAAGCTTTAACTTATGCATACATTGTTATTTAACTGAATATTTAACTAAAGATTTAACAATTAGACTTCACTTTAATCAACTGAAGTGTCTTCATGAGCACTTTCAAATTCTCTTGTTCTCTATGCATTATCTGTTATCTTTACTGCATGGTCAATATGTGTTAACTTTATTTTATCTATCATATCATATTGTACTAAGAGTATTTGTTTGATGACGTGACTATATTATATTACTTTTAGACCAAATGTTCATATGCTAAAGTAATTCACTTTAGAGGTGGCCAATCTCTAAAGGAGATTTAATAGAAATCAATCACCATGGTTAGTAATACATCACACAATATTATGCTTCAACATGCAAAGCATATACTTCTATAACTTGAGGTCCATCGCATGAGTACCTACTATAACTAGAGGTCCACATGAGAATCTGACTTGACACACACGTCATGATCCTTGTCCAACAAGACTTTATAGCATCATCAATTTGATTTATCAAATCATTCACCTAAACACATGAGGAATAACCTTTTACAAATCAAGGATTAGTCATTATTTAGTTATATTCAAGAATCTACTCCAAGTTCCTGAGTCCAACTTAGGCTCCCTACCTCAATACATGAATCCCAATCCTGGCTAGACAAGATTGGCTTGGAGAATGACTCGTGATGCTATACATTTAACACTATGTGGAAAGCTACGTTAGAAGGTCTCGATCTTGTGGAATATTGGATGTAGTGGCATATTGGTGGCATGAGGAAATTTTGGCTTGGTATTGATCCATGGATATGAAGAAAAGACATCCACATCCTTCTATATCATATGGTGGATCAGTTGCAGGAACAAGGCTATTTTTTACTGTTTCAGATAAATGATCAATTGGACACTACATTCATAAGTCAATCTTGGATTCAAGTAGATATGTTGGGTTTTCAGCATGTGGATAAGGAGCTTTGGGACAATTATATTCATTCTTTGTAGATAAACCACATTCGCTTGAATAATAGAGATAATAAAACAATATGGAGCAAGAATTAAAATTGTGATCTTTATAATCCTAAGATGGGGTATAAAGTTCTTATAGAGGCAATGGACTATCCCATGCCATTATGGTAGAATTTTGTCATTTGGAGCATAAAATTCCCTTTGGAGATTGAAATTTTTGTTTGGATTTCCCTATCTGACAGAATTCCTGTGCGGTACTTCGTCTATAAAAATATCTATGAACGTCCAAGAAGATTTCCTCTCTACAAAGTTGAAAATGAAATGATCACACATATGTTTATCCATTGTTCTTATATTCATATATAATGGGATGTGTCGCTATAGGTCAAAGGTTTTATATATGATTGGAATGGTTCTAATATACTAGATCAATTGAAATCTTGGTTTGAGGATTCTCATCCATCATATTATCATGCATTATCAATATTTTTTATTTGGAGCATGTGGTTGGCTAGAAACACGACAATATTTGAGGACTATCATATTCTGCCTTTTATTTATGCACACAAAAGTATTGCATATATGGACTCAATTCCAAGATTGAGTACTCCTAAGAGGATAATAATTGTATACGAAGAGAATTTTGATAGATCATTTAATTTGTGTTTTTTTATGGAGCGGTATAGGGTGAGCCAACACAAGAATATCCATTTAAATCCTATCTATGAAGAATTTATTCAAATTGAATCCCGATTCTTGGAAATAACATTTCAACATGTTTTTAAAGAGATGAATTGTGTTTATAATCACCTATAAATTGATTGTATCATATTAGGTGAAGATGATCAAAATAAATGGGAATTCCATAACGATACTGTCATGGAGGATGATCCCGATACTAGTATAATGAGTCCCAATTCAATGGGACAAATTTAACTTTTGCTGACTAATTATATGATCATAATTAAGATGAGTTTCGTTTTTGGTGATGTTATCATGGTGTTGTTTTGCACATTACAATAGGAAGGTGTTGTATTGCACATATGGTATGGATAAACCTCATTTATAGTGCTACATGTTTTTGAATGCTAGAGTCTCTTTAATAGCGTTTGGAACCATTATAGAAGTCTATTTTACTGTAAAAAATGCAATTTATTTTAATATAAATTACAATATTTTTTCTTAAAAAAATAAAAAATATAGTTAAAAAAATTGAGTATTTAATACCCTTGATAGTTGTGAAATGACCTCTATAAAACCCACACATAACTACTTGCACCTTAATAATAGTGTTAAAATATTATCATTTATGTAGTTTCTCTTGTTATGTACATTGTTTATACTCCATTGTAATAAATTAGGCTATTAACAAATCAAGAATGCCTAATGTATTCTTCATTTTAATACTTACATTACGCCTAATGTATTCTTCATTTTAATACTTACATTACTTTAAATTTAACAAGTAACAAAATATCCATTGCCAAACTTATTGTATAATGTGTTACCTCTCTATGGTTCCATGCACATTGAATTATAAAGTTTAATTAATTATTCATACACATAACAAGAGCCACGTGGTGGCAATGTTCCCAACTTTTCCACTAGCTTAGTGGTTAGCTATGAAGATAAGTTTTTTGCAATGGAAACACTTGTTGAAGGAGTTGTTTTTTTACACTTGATATGAAGCTAAATAATAATAATTTAAAAGTCAAAATTGGACCATCAAAGTTTCATGAGATAACTTAGATCTATTTGACAACTAATTCTATTAATGTGATAAACAAAAACGAGTTCTATATACATTTTAGTTTCGTTGGCCTAAAATAAAAGAGTATTTCTATAGCAAAATTAACTTCAATTTGAATAATCGTTTAACATAATATCTATGTTTGTTTTTTCTTAAAATGA
>LPNX010309293.1:29678-117377 GCA_001517045.1 Pseudotsuga menziesii | reverse complement strand
TATCTCACAATTTATACCGAGAAGTTAAGAAATTTTGTCAATTTAACCTAGTATGTCAATGTGGATAAAAATTAGGTTTGTTGAGACTTGCTTGACCACTTAAATGCATGGACGTGAACCTAAGATAGACTTGGTTTTGAAATTCATGGTTGTACTCCATTAAAATAGAAATATTCAAACGAATAAGAGTCTTAGGGACCATTTTTATACCATTCAAAGTTTAGTAAGTATGCATGGACGGAAATCAATGGTATATAAAAAAAAATAGCCCAAGTAGCATCTTGGACAAAGAGTATCATTCACACAAAAGTCATACATCCTTTTCTTTTAAAATGCATGGTTGTACTCCATTAAGAAAAACATATTCAAATGAAAGTGGATGGAAATAGATGGTATAAAAAAATCAGAAGAAGCATATTGAACAAAGAGTGTTGTTCACACAAAATTCATACATCCCTTATCACGTTTTTTCCCATTGTACTAAAATTTTGAGAACCAAAGCCTCTTAGTGCATTCTGCCTATTGAGAAACTCAAACAGAGAGAAAGTGTGGCAATTGAAATGAGGTTGAGTAATTCCAACATGATCCTTGAAGGCGCAGCTTGTTCTCTAAGCTCTCATTCCCTGTATTTCTTAAACACCAATGTAGAGGAGTTATGCATTCCGTGTACCCAAAAAATTCTATTGCCCCACAACAAATAATACGACCCAATAGTCTTACGACATCTATGATGCACTCCCTATGCACCTTCCCGATGATAAACTTGATAGACTCTGTCACACACTGTTAGATCATCTCCTCGGCTTTTGTCAACACCTTAGCATTCCCGCTTAACATTGTCCTCATTATTTTGCAATTACCACTAGTGGTGGTGTTATTGTTTTGTTAAGTTGATTTGAAACTATTGTCATCAGTCATTGAAATTCAAAAATCTAACTCACTTATAGAAATAATTTGAAATTCAACAATCTTCCAAAATAATAGAATTCGAAAATGAGAAACCTAACAAAGTAACAATATTTGAAATTGAGAAATCGAATTAGGGTTGTTGGTGCGATTACCATCAGTGTTGATGTTGTTTTTAGTTGATTCAGAGTTGTTCCCATCGACTATTGAAACNTATATATATATATATATGGACATCGCTTCACATGACGATAATACATAATAATCACACTAGTTGAGTATTAATATTAATTATATTGCATTAAGAATGACATACTCAGTGATCAGTTTCAAAATGTGGCTTTAACTCCACGACAACCTCCAGCACCACATTTATTTATATCTAATGATGGCCATTTGCCTAAAAACATAGCTATATCTCCATTGCTAGGTCTTTCAGCAGGATTCTTTAGATCTGTTGGTGATCAAATTTTGTCAGCAATGAAAATATTTTGAAGCTCGTGGATCATAAGCTCCTTGTGATAGGCTTGTGACTTAGAATAAAAGTACAAAATGTCCCTATATAAGTCCATGCATGCCGCACAACTCAAATAAAGTCTTCATTCATTTCAGGAATCACACTAGCTAAGTATTGGGATGAAAGAGGGTAGGGTGGGGAACGATGGCCAATTTGATCATTACAATTACACCATTTCCATTCATTTGGACTCATGTTCTATTCTCATTCAACATAGATTACTAATTCATTGTTTCAAGCATTAATGGAGGGGATTGTGCACAACTCAAATCTCATGCACAGTTACTCAAGGAAATCTACAATGGTGGGTGTTTTGTTGGTTTTGCAAGGAACACCAACATATGTTTAGATATTGTGAGGAATCCCAATGGAATATATTCCTTCTACTTCAACACCTTCTGCAAAGATATCGCAAGTGATACGTTGCATTATGGGAAATGAATCCACCCCTAACCCTATGGACTGGCTTGCTTCTTAGGCTTTTGCATTGACATAAAAGTTTACCATATGCATTGTGGGAATAGATTCTAAGTGTACCCTAAACACGAAAAAATATGTGGATCGTATGTGTGTTTATTAACCAATTCCAACAATCCTCATCGTTGTATCCAATACCATTCAGTACCATTTAGTTTAATTTATCATAAATTCATATTACAAGGTTGGGCTTAGCTCCATTGCTAGGTCTTCCTCAGATTTTGTCCATGGTGATAAGTTAGCAAGCCTGGTGGTAGTAACTCCACGACAATCAATATACAAACATGGATTTTCATATACAAGATCAACAAGGCTATCATCGTAACTCACAAGCTCTCCCAACATAGGAGCCATGTTTATTTCATGTAGTTCATGGACTGCAGTATAGGCAATTTGCACCACGCTCTGCTTCCCCTTGATTGATGAAATTAACCATTAAAAAATGTCACCTACTTCAAGTTTGTATTAAACATTGTAGATATTATTGATGTATCTATGTCACTCCTTCTTGGGAACCAAATCCAAAGAGATATGTCAATATTCTTGCACCAATAAAATATCAAATAAAAAAATTAATTTAATAAAAAATATGCAAGTACTATGTTAAATTTTATAGTTGTGAAGATATTTGACAGTAGGGAGCAAACTAATAGCTTCATGGGAAAACGATATTGTCACCTGTCGGGGACATAACAAAATCCAAAAAACAATCCCCACATATACTTTTGAACCCAAAAATGAAATTGTATTTGTCTTGCAATATTTTAATATTACCTTCTTGAAAGCCACCAAGCCATGATAATCCTGATACAACACCAATTCTCTAGACACTGAAGTGTTAGTGTCCTAATTGAAACTCATGGATGCTCCTTTAGTCATTTTTCCAACATATCAATTGAGACTTGGAGCCAAGCAAAATACAAACATTAACTCCAATTAGATTTCAACTTCATCTGGAAAAAAGAAAGAGTTGCACAATACTTAGTTGTTAACACATAAGCTAAATATTCAAATTTAAGCACACATGCTTTAGGACTTTACCTGATTTTCTATAAGACTCGTGTGGATTACCCCAGATGGATTTTTCAATGGGTCATATAGAATCCTATCATACTCATGCCACCATGCAAAGTAGGGTGATTCTTCTCCATGCATGTTACCTTGGTTTATAGGTGTGTCTTATGTTGTTGCATTCCCAAATAACTAAAATTTAAATTGCTTCCTCCAACATTATTTCCTACTCCTTTTTCATGACCAGGTATCTTCATTGGATTTAATATCATACAATATCCCACACTTTCCCTTTTTCTACTACACCCCAAATTCTTAAGAGACTAGTCTTTCGAATGGAATCTTGCTCTCCTTTTAAGTCCAAAGTAGTTTAACATTTCAAATGGAATCTTGCACTCCTTTCTCTCTCAAGAATATGTACTCTCCAAAAAGGAATAAGTAGTACAATATCACGAATGGCATAAATGCGAATTAACTAGGAAACCACAAGCTGTGAATCAAGATAGACAATAACATGGCCTATGCCATTGGAGGAAGCATTGGTAAATAATCCAAACACTACATGATATTCAACGATATTATTAGTTGTAGGACCTAGGAAAACTCCACTTGATCTCACTAATGCATTGGTAGAGGATTAAAGTTCCCATGCTTCCAGAGTGAGGTTTCGAGTATCTCAACTGGTAACATCCAAAAATAAAAAATAAAATTCCATCTGCACATTCTAGAACAACATCGTATAAGCAATCATAGCTAGAAAAAGACCCTAACACACAAAATGAAAAAAGTCCACACCACACCAAGGCACACACTATATACAAAATGTACAAAGTACACATGTAGGATGTTCCTAATCTTAGTACTTTTAAGGAAGAGCCCATTTTAAGGTTCATCCAAAGCTATCCCATTGTAAACTACTAACTCATAGGCCCCTTTATCTATAACTCATTTAATGATATAAGGGACATGTCAGATGGACTCGAGCTTACCACCCCCTAACTTGTGATGTTTTTATCATGTGTCAAAACCAATTGTTAGAACTCATAATGTACCCAAGGCTGTGGTAGGTAAATCCCAAGGTAACAACATAACCACTTTAATAAATGAAGCTAGCTTCCTCCTTCCTAGAGAGGGATCCCTCACTGATTTTAACAGGGCCAAATATACAAGCAAAACACAATTAAGATTGAGTTGGTGGTTGAAACAGGGAAAGCATATATTGGGCTATGGAGTCACAAATATCCTTATAAAATGCAGAACTATTTACAAGTGAAAATATACAAAGGAAAGGTAGCACTCGATTAAATTCAAATAGCAGTTTGTCTGGTAATAAAGAAAGAACAAGAACACTCCATCAACACAAAGCACCTAAAAGATGATTTCTGCATCAACTTTGGAAAGAAAAATGGGTGAATAGTAATACCTGAAACTATTGCTACAACACAACAATATGAATTATGTACTATTACACACTCGTTTCATATACGAAGAACACACAATGGCGAGTATAATAGGAGAACACATGCACATGGGAAAAGAAATAACAAAATGTAACTACGAAATACACATGAATCTCTGCAACAACAAAACCATCATTCAACTCCGTGATTTTAGTAGAAATAGATCACAAAATGCATAACACAAAATTCTCATGGGTTCCAACCTTGTCTTCCTCTATTGAGGGCTTATTTATAGCTTCATAGGATCCTGAGACCAACCTCGAAACAAAGCCAAAAAAATTTGTAGTATGGAAATAAAAATCTTAACAAAATTTTGATCTGGCAGATTTTCCATGATCATGAAACCAAACAGAAAATCACACTAGAACATGCATGGGGGGTCAGTTTGAGAATTTTGATAGCAGGGACTCAGGCTCCCTTACTGAAAATGACCAATCAGAGGATTTTCTCCCAACCTGCAACAGTTTTTATCCTTCCCTATATATTTACCTGCAAAATTTCGTTTGGACCATAGATCTTCATAGGCTTAGATCCTGACCATTGAAATGTGCACCATTGCGCTCCATAAAGTTACTTTTGTACTCCCAAGCTCAGAGCGATATATCCAATGGGAAGAGGACATGACATTTAAGCACATTTCTCCTCACGCAGGTGCTCCTTGACTTTGAGTGTGCAAATTCACCTAGTGAGATCATTATGGGTCATGGATCTAGATCAAACCTTGATATGAGCTGTTGAAACCTACGCCTCATACCAAAGTTTGCTGATTTCAAAATTTTGTTTGTCCTCGTATGTTGAATCATCGAAATCAACCTCTGGCATAGATCTTCGTCATTCATTGATCTGGGCCATCGAAAGCTACTGGGTCTACCAAGTTCCGCATAGTAGGGCATCTATTTATCCCATGCACATGTTCCCTTTTTCTGCACCATCGATCTCCATTGGATTCATCCTCAGCTGTCGATCTAAGATCAAGTTGTGAGCTATAGAAAAAAGAAATCCACATCTCTTCTTTTTACCGCCGAAATTATGTCTTTTCCATTTTCTTCCCTTCATATTATGTCCTTTTGCTGCAGGATTATTTCAGGCCATTGATCCTATGCTGAAATTTTTCAAACCGTTGATCTTGTGGATCGCAGAACGTGGAACTTCACCTTTTCACGACCAAATTCTTAAGTTTCTAGATTTTCAATATCCACCCCTTTGCTCTCTTCCGAACCATTTATCCTTGGCAGAAGTGCTCTAGACCATTGATCTAGAGGATAGCTAAATGTGGAACTTCAAGGATAGATAAATGTGGAACTTCAACCTTTCATGATCCAATTCTTATGTTTTCTGCTTTCCACCTTTTCGCTCTTCACCTTTCCTTTCTGCACCGTTGATATGTGGAGGAAGTTCTCTGAGTGGTCAGATATGGGAGTGCATAAAGTGGAAGTTGGGATTATAACTTTCAAATACATAATTCTTATCTTTTCCGCTTATGCCTTCTGCTGGACTGTTGATATTCGGCGAAAATGTTATGAGCCATAGATCTTGGACTGCAGAAAGCGGAAGTTAGGTTTTATCATTTTTTACACACCAAACTTTCTTTTTCCATCCTTTCCACTCCCGATTTTTCCTTGGAGAAAATTATTTTTGTCCTTTCATCTTATGCACTGCGCATCCCAACCGTCTATTTCCTATTATCATTCAACTAATAGCGTATTTCTTCATTTACATGCTCAAGGCCAAAAACAAAATTTCTAAAGTATTTGGCATTTTGAGTCTAGAAATGTCCCTTCAAACATCTACAGGCCCTCATAAACATTCTTTAAAGTCCTGTGATATGAAAATTTACACACCTTATTCATCCATTTACTAGACCAATCCCTTACCAATTCCTTAGTCCAAAAATGGTGATAACAATTGGCTCCAACTCGGGATGCTATCCTCCCTAGGAGGTAGCAAAGAACCTTGTAGACTAGGTGTCAAATCCATTGGGATTTTCCCAACTTTGCAGACCTCAAACTTCTTATTTTTGTATTTTCTATAAGTAAAAGTAAATAAAAACAGAAACATGGCTACCCCTTTAGATCTTAGGGCCTTCTCTTTGGGCTTCAAATCCTTTGGCTCACCCTTTGTACTATTTGAAGAGCAAAGAAATATATACAACTATGATACAAAAATTACCTCCTCGTTGAGGACAAGTAATGTTTGAGAAACCTTCCATTGATTGGACCTCCTTTCAACTGAGACCCATCTTGATGCTATAGAATAAATGCATTCTCACCTATGTATGTTTCAATGATATAAGGACCTACCCACATGTGATCAAACTTCCCATGTTTATCTTCCCTAGGAGCACCCCACTTCAAAACCAAGTCATTAATATGGAATTGTTCTTCCTTTACCTTCCTATCAAAAGTGTTCTTCATATTTTCTTGATGTACTTGCACTTTACCATAGGATTAGTCCCTCAACTCATTCAATTCTATGATCTGATTTATTCTTCTTTGCATGTGATTTGGTTGATCTTGTTGTTCCTGCAATAAATTCATGTCTGGCACTCCCAAAGATGCTAGAAAAATCACCTCAGCTCCATATACTAATTGGAATGGTGACTTTCGAATTGCCCTTTTCTATGTTGATTCTGTCATCCCATAGAGCATATTTTAGCTTTGTATGCCAGGCTCTTTTGTTATCCTCCAATGGCTTCTTAATGATTCTCACTAGGCTTTTGTTTGAAGATTTATCCAGTCCATTACCTAGTGGGTAGTATGCAGTAGAATGAGTGAGACTAATATGATACTTGTGATAAAAACTTATCATTTTATTATATTTAAAAGATGGTGCATTATCTGTCACAATCCTTTTGGGACAACCAAATATAGCCAAAATATTCTCTTCCAGAAAACCCATAATCACTGCATATGTAGCTCTTCTTGTAGGTATTGCTTCGATCCACTTAGTTAAGTAGTCAGTTGTTGTTAAGATCCATCTATGATTTCCTAAGGAATTAGGATTTATTTCCCCAATGAAATCCAGTCCCCACTTCTAAAAAGGTGCTTCTACTGATATTGGATTAAGAGGGAGTGGAACCACTTTTCTCTTACCATCAAAGATCTGGCATTGGTGACATGTTGTAGTCTCCTTGTAAACATATGAAAACATTGAAGGCAAGTAAAAACCAGCTCTAAAAATATTGTTTGATGTCACCTTCCATGAATGGTTCCCACCACAATCTCCCTTGTGAAATTCATACATAGTCTTCTTAGCTTCATTCTCCAAGAGGCAATTGAGTAAAACACCGTCAGGATCTTTCCAATAAAGGTATTGATTCAGATTACAAAACTTGGCAGATTTCAACTTCACTGACCTTGCTCTTGTTTTTCTCAACCCTGTAGGAGCCTGTAAATTTTGCAACACATACACAAAGGTCCTTCAACGTAAGGTTGTAATGTTACAGGCTACGGTTATTCTGCCCTCCAAAATCAGTTCTACTTGTCAGAATACCATGGAGATACATAGAAATCAAGCATTACCTGCACCCCTGTATCAAGTTGATTTGAATGACTGGTCAGGAAATTTAGCTCCAAGGATTCACAGTTGGAATTTGTCATCATGTTTGCAATTCCTTTCCCTTTAATCAGCTTGGCGGGCTTAATTTCAATGTCATACTATAATAACACAACAATCCATTTTTCTCTTTTTCCTTATGGATCTGGTTGTGTGAGGATGCTATTCACGACATTACTAGGCACATAAGCAATGATGCCTGAATAAAGAACACTAAATATGAAATATTTCAAAGATTTAATTAGAGAATATGCATGTTCTTCCATAATGTCGTATTTCAACTCTCCATCTCTTAACACTTTACTAAAGAAGGCTATAGATTGTTCAACATTCTGATTGTTTTTCTGTAACAAAAATACAACAATAGTGTGATCAGAAGCATAAGAAAAGACTCAGAAATATTTGCTAAAATATGGACTTACCAGGACTGGGGCTTCTTTGATAACATGTTTAATATCCCTGAAGGCTCTCCTTGCATATATTGTCCACTTTAGGTCATGGTACTTCTTCAACATATTAGTGATATTCATTAAGATCTCAATAACATCATTTTGATCAAAAAGCTTCTCTAGGGGGATTATGCCTCTAGGGATATGATTACTCTTCAATTGAAGTATATCCTTCCCCCCTAATGAGTTTTTGAACTTTTTGTTTTCAACAATTTTTTCTTCACTCCCTTCAACATCTTGGAATTTTTCACAATTATAATTTTCACCATCTATATGAGTATTTAAAAATTAACCAGACAGCTCTAAAAATATTTTTATCTGCATATCACGTTCAAATACTTTCCAGTATTTGGAATTATATGGTATGGGGGGTCTGTTCACAATATAAACTTTATACTTTCTTTGGACAACAGTGGGAGTTTAAATTTACCAACAACAACAACCAAAGAGTTAGCTACTGTGTTTTCATATCTAGGAATCACTCTGATTTTATGCTATGTAAAATAGTTACCAAACATATCCCACACCTCATTTCTATAAGCCCTCATTCTGGGAGGTTTAGTCTGATAACTGTCATTCACTTTGTTTATTACAAGCTCTGAATCTCCCATGACCTGTACCCTCTTTTCTCCTATGTCTTTCAAAGCATTCAATCCTAGTAATAAAGCTTCATACCCTACGAAATTGTTGGTGCATTAAAAATTTATCTTATATGACAGACCCTTAAAATCCCTGATAGGGGAGATAATGTATACACCAGCATCAACACCAACTTTAGCCACAAATCCATCAAAATACATGGTCCAAAGAACCTCCTCTTTCTGTTTCTTTTCCAAAGCCTCTTGTCTCTTTTCACACTCTTCCTCCTCCTTATTTTCAATTGGTACAGGAATTTCATGATCACAAGGAAAACCATCATTAAAGAAAATGAAAGATCCCAAGTTAGTATCAACAACATAGACAACATGATTATCTATTTTGTCTTGTCTGCTAATTACATAATGTGATATTTTCTCACTATATAACCTTTTATTCCCACCAACCATAGGAATGGTAGCATAAGACATATCCATCTGCAAACTTCCTTTCAATTTAGAATTCCAAGACCTCGACAACAATACACCAAATTTAGGAGGAATTTCTGCTACAACAACATCCATTACCACAGTCTTAGATGGATTTTTTTTCAAAGTTACCACCATATCCTTAATCAACCCAAGACACTTCACCTTCCTGCAAGCAAAGGAATACAAATATTTTTATGGCCTAGTAACTTCCAGTCCCAAAATTTCTACCACTCCCTTGGGCATTAAATTATGAGATGCACCAGAATTTATCATAGCATTGTGCACAATCATATCATGTACATTCAAACTTAGGTAAAAAGGAGGAGCTTCATCATCATCCACACTTTCAATTTTTGACCCAAAGACAATGGTAGGAGCATCATCAGCCACCTCTAATATATCTGGTTGAAACTCTCCCCGACTCCTAACCATGTCTGTTATTTTGTCTCTGTATTCCCTGCTTCTTAACAATTCATTGAAAGGAATGGAAACTTTCAATTTTGAGAGCTCTATCTGCAAGTTAAAAGTGGAAACAACTTTCTCTACATCTACCAGTGTTGGTTTTTTAACTTCCTTTGTTTTCTCTATTTTATTTTATGATTCTTTATATACAATGGGTTCTTTTTGTTTTTCACTTCTCTTTTCTGTATTTTCTTGACTACTAGAAAATTGATTTTGATTGAACCTTCCTTTATTTATAGAAACATCTCTATTTCTCAATTTGATATTTTTCTGGACATCATCTATGGCATGCAAATATCCTCTTTGGTACTACTCTGACTCTTCCTCAAAATCATTATTGGCATCCTCCTGGGAAAACATGCTATGTTCTTCCTTTGTGAGGTATATTTCAGAATCCAAGTCACCAAAATGGTGAATATGATCCTCAATAAATTCAACCTCATCTTCATCTGCTACATAGTTTTCAGGAAAAGGTGTCCTTATCTTATAAATATATGGATTTCTACAATTCCTCATATCTCGCTGTCTAATTTGTGGAGGGGGGGCGGGGGGGCGGGGGGGGGGGTAGGCCTTCTGAAGTTTGGGTTTTTGATATGAGGTTCATTATGTTCTTTGTTCAATGGTCTACTATCCACATTCATCCTATCCATCAACTTTTCCATTGTTTTCATCATCATTTAAAAATTCACATCATTACAAGAAACAACAACAAAAGTAGAAGGCACATTTTCTTCTCTAGCTTTCCTTGTTTCTACTTTCTGCTTTATTTTTCCACTTGCTATCATATTTTCTTGCACTTCCAGAGCATCTTGAAACATAGCAGGAAGATTTAATGATTTTCTCTCTCTCAATAATAATGAAAAGTCACCATCAAAGGAATCAACATAATGGATTTTTGCAGTGCCTACCAGGGGTTTAATATCAGCAGGAATAGAGTTATACGCCCTCATAAATCGACTAGAAAAGTCATAGAAAGATTCAAAATCTCCTTTATTAAGATTATTATATTGAGAAAGCATATGCAAAGGAATTTTCTTATCATCCCATCTTTGTAAGAATGAAGTTTTGAAAGCTTCATATGTGGTAATGGACCTAGCAGGTAAATCTCTAAACCATTTCTTTGCCTCCCCTGGAAAACTTTGTGCAAATAACCTCATCTCCACATCATCATCATCAACCTCTTCCAAGTTAACAAAATCTTCAAATCTTATATCAACTTGTTGTCTTGCTGTGAAATTTCCATCTCCATCATACAAGGTAATTCTTTGGGCATAATTTAGAGGAAGCCTCACGCATTACAACGGGTTAGGCCAATCGAGCAAACCTAACAACTATTTGTCAAGGTGGATTTGGAACATAAGGAGGAGCTTGAAAGGATGGAGGATTTTGAACAATTGGTGGGATATAAGGATGAAATCTTTGAACAACAGGTTTTCTTCGTTCATTTTTCATATATTTTTGAAGATTATGCTAAAGAGAATCAAGCAAATATGATTTTATCCTAGTAGGATTAATTTCTATTTCCCTCAAATCATATTCAGATTTTGATTTTAACAAGGAGCTTCCAAAAACTTTTTCCTTCCCAAAATCCTGAATGCTATGAAATTCTTGGGAAGATGAAGCACCAAAATGAGAAATATATATTTGTCATTTTCCCTTACTTCTAAGCAATATTTCTAGATTTTCCACACTCAGTAATATTTTAGTGTTAGGGTTACATCATGTATGTGACCTCTTGGGAGCTAGGATTCCTTCTAAAATCTTGCTCAAAATCAATGTGGAGTCACCAGGGAAAATATACAACCTATTTCAAATGAAGAAGTCTCTTTTTTCCCACAAAAACCCTTTCTTTTTGGAATATTTGTCGTCTCCCATGGATGATTTGCACTTTCACTCCCCGACAACAGTGCCAATTTGTTAGCACTCGAAATGTACCCAAGATTGTGGTAGGTATATCCCAAGGTAACCACAGAACCACTTTAAGAAAGGAAGATGGCTTCCTCCTTCCTATAGAGGGATCTCTCACTCATTTTAACAAAGTCAAATATACAAACAAAACGCAATTCAGATTAAGTAGGTGGTTGAAACAGGGCAAGCATATATTGGTCTATGGAGTCACAAATATCCTTATGAGATGAAGAAATGTTTGCAGGTGAAATTCTACAAAGGAAAGGTCGCACTTAGTTATAGTCAAATAGCAGTTTGTTTGGTGATAAAGGAAGAACAAGAAAAATCCATCAACACAGAGCACCTGAAAGATGAATTTTGCATCAACTTTGGAAAGAAAGATGGGTGAACGCCTGAAACAATACCCAAAGCATAACAATATGAATTATGGAATATTACACACTCATTTATGATATGAAGAACACACAATGGTGAGTTTAACAGGATAAAACATGCACAGGGGAAAATAAATAACATACTGTAACTACAAAATACACATGAATCTCTGCAACAATAAAACAAGCATTCGGCTCTACAATTTTATTAGCAATAGATCACAAAATGCATAACACAAAATTCTCACAGGTTCCAACCTTGTCTTGGTCTATTGAGGGTGTATTTATAGCTTCATAGGCTCCCGAGACCAACCTCAAAACAGAGCAAAAAATAGTTGCAGTATGGAAATGGAAATCTTAACAAAATGTTGATCTGGAAGATTCACCATGATCATGAAACCAAACAAAAATCATATTGGAACGCGCATGGGGGGTTAGTTTGAGAATTTTGACAAAAGGGACTCAGACTTGGTTGCTGAAATGACCGATCAGAGGATTTCCACCTGACCTACAACAAATTTTATCCTTCCTTGCATCTTTACCTGTGAAATTTATTTTGGACCGTATATCTTCGTAGGTTTAGATCCTAACTGTTGAAAGGTGCTCCATCGTGATCCATAAAGTGACTTTTGTACTCCCAAGCTTTGAGTGTGATATCCAATGGGAATAGGACACGCCATTTAAGCACATTTCTCATCGTGTAGGCGCTCCTCGACTTTAAGTGTGCAAATTCACCTAGAAAAATCATTCTGGATTGTAGAAATAGATCAAACCTTGATCTGAGCCACTCAAACCTATTCCTCGTACCAAATTTCATTGATTTCAAAATTTTGTTTGTACTCGTATGTTGAATCAGTGAAATCAACCTACACCATAGATATTCATCATTCATTGATCAGGGCCGTTAGTTGCAGGGTCTACAAAGTTTCGCATATCGGGGCATCTATTTATCCCATGTGCATGTTTCCTTTTTCCAGACCATCGATCTCCGTCAGATTCATCCTCAACTGTCTATCGAAGATCAAGCTGTGGGCTGCAGAATACAAAAAGCAGGATCTCTCCTTTTTACAACCAAACTTATGTCTTTTCTGCTTTCTGCCCTTTAGATTCTATCCTTTTGCTGTGGGAGAATTTCGGACTGTTGATCTTGCGGATCCCAGAATGCGTAACTTCACATTTTCACCACCAAATTATTAAGTTTCCCACTTTTTGATCTCCGCCCCTCTACTCTCTTCCAGATTGTTGATCTTTGGCAGAAGCGCTCTGGACTGTTGTTCTGGCGGACCATGGAATGCGGAACTTCAACCTTTCACGATCTAATTCTTATGTTTTCTAATTTTCGCCATTTTTATGTCTGCCTTTCCTTTCCGCAATGTTGATCTGTGGTGGAATTTCTCTGATCCATCGGATCTGGGACTCCGAGAAGCGAAAGTCAGGATTCTAAATTTCACAGCCATACTTCTTTCCTTTTTCGCTTCTTCCTTTTGCTAGACCGTTGATCTTCGATGGAAACATTTTGAGCCATAGATCTTGGATTGCAAAAAGTGGAAGTCGGGTTTTATCATTTTTTACACCCCAGACTTGTTTTTTTCTGCCCTTCAGCTCCCGAGTTTTCCTTGGTGGAAATGATATTTGTCCTTTGATCTTCTGCATTGCGCATCCCAGCCGTATATTTCCTGTTATCATTCAACTAAGGGAAGATTTCTTCATTTACATGCATTTTCAAGGTCGAAAAATAGAATTTATTAATTATTTAGCATTTCAAGTCCCGAAATGTCCCTTCAAACATCTGCAGGCCCTCATCAACATTCTTCAAAGTCCCGTGATATGAAAATTTACACACCTTATTCATCCTTTTACTAGCCCAATCCCTTACCAATTCCTTAGTCCGAAAATGGTGATAACACCAATCACCTTCATTAAAAATACAAGGTTGAATGGGAATATCATACTGAGCTTTCACATGTTTTTTAGGTCCTTCATTAGCTAGGTATGCATCTTGATGAGTCCCATCAAGTTTGGTTAAGTTAGAAAATCATTCTTCCTCTATGGAAGTATTGGTAAGAATTTTGATAGCTAGTTTCAAAGATGGGATCTCACACTCGATAGGTAAAATTTATTTTAGTCCATAAACTAATTGAAAAGGTGTAAAACCGATTGTTGTTTTTACTAAATTTTTGTAATCCCATAATGTTGAAATTTTTTTGAAGTGCCAATTGGATTTATGCTCCCCCACCATGCACTGAAGCATGGTTTTCAAGACTTTATTGATCATCTCTACTTGCTCATTAGCATGACGATAAAATGGAGATGAGTTTTCATGGAGAAACTCTAGTTTGGTGCTTATCTCAGTGATCATATTATTCCTAAAGTGGGAACCATGATAAATAATTATGGCTTGAGGAACCCCAAAACTAGCGATAATGTGGTTGACGAAAAATAGTGCAACATTTTTTCCATATTCTACATGTGTAGGAATATCCTTACCCATTTGGTAAAGTAGTATATGGTGACAATAATATAACCATGCCCCAAAATTGAGGTAGGATTACAGTGCATAAAATAAATCCCCCATTTTGTAAAGGGACTGACAGTGATGACTGGGTGGAGTGGAGCGAGATGTGATTGCTTTTTTGGATGAAAAAATTGACAAGGAGGGAATTTCTTGATGGATTCAAAATAATCTTTGAAAATTGAGGGATATAAGTACACATTGCAAAATGTTTTTTGGGTTGTATCCATCCCAGAGAGATGACCACCACATGCTCCTGAGTGACAAGTTTTTAACACACATTCATCCTTTTCATGGGTTAAACATCATCGTAAAATGGAATCAATTCCATGGTGATACATAATATCATTAAATATGAGGTATTATTTCTCATGGTGGAAAACATGACAATGATCATCATGAGAAAATCCATGATTGAAGCATTGGGTTTGGAGATATAAGATAATATCTACATACAGTGGATCGACGTACAAATCAGAAACATAGATGCATAAGGAAGAGAGTTAATGGGCTTAGATTTCTCGCTAATATGGGGAAGGTGAGACATCATCTCTACGAAAACCAAAGACTTCTTTGATTTGGATTTAGTGAATTATAGGTCAAATTATTATAGGATAATGATCTAACGATAAAACTTCCCCCCTAGTACTTTATTAATCAAAATATAATACATGGCATTGGGATATTCTATAACAGTAGTTTTGCAGAGAAATACATAGCAATGGAACCTTTGGGAAACTATTACAACATTCACATCCAAATTCTCCACATGTGTATAATTATTTTTGGAGTCAATAAGACGATTACTAAGATAATAAATAACATGTTCTTGGGCATTTCAATCTTATTATATTAACACCATGCCAATGGTGGAAATAGATACAACAATATAAAGGATATAATATCATGTATATTCAAGAGGATATAACAAAGGTGCATGCATTAAATCATGTTTGAGGTCATCCCAAACAAAAGGGAGGTCCTTTTTCAACATTTGCATAAAACCTTGTGTTATTTTCACATAATTACAGACAAAATGACGCACGAAGTTTGCTTTCCCCTTCAAACTTTGAAGCTAGGTAATAGATGTGGGAGGAGGTAAGGCCAAAATAGTATCTACCTATAGTGGATCAATTATGATTCCATCCTTGGAAATAATGAATCCTAGAATTCATCTAGTTTCAACACAAAAAACACTCTTGTGTAGATTTAAGCAAATATTATAGTGGTGATATCTAAAGAAAATGGCCCTAATATGTTCAAAATGGTCTTTTTGATGATGCAAATGAGTAGGGAAATCCTTGAGATAGGGTTCCACTATGTTCTTAATGTCATTAAAATTTAAAATCATAGGACATGGCCCGATGAAACGTGACTTGAACATTTTTAAGGCCAAAGAATAACTTTCGATAAGCAAAGGTTCCCCAAGGGAAAATAAAATCCATTTTTTATTGATCAAAAGGGATTATCTCAAATTGATTATGGGTAGAAAACCCATCCAATACAACAAATTTGAATTTTAGGGGCGGTTGTCTTCCACCTCCAAAAGTCACTTTCGGGGGCAATTTTGGCTTTGGAGGTGGTCTTTAGAAAACCGCTCTCAATAGCACCGACGCTAAAGTTTGAAATTTTAGGGGTGGTTTTTGAAGAGATAAAAGACGCCCCTAAACATGACTGTTGGGGGTAGTTTTGAACCCCCCCCCCCCCCCCCCCCCCCCCCCACCCCAAATAAAAAAATTGACTTTTAGGGGCGGTTATAAACCCTCCTCGTAGACACCTATGGGGACAGCTCCAACCCCCCCTAAAATTCCTTATTACAAACTGTTTGGGTTGGTTACAAACCCCCCTAATAGGTACCTATAGGGATAGTTTCAAACACCCCATAAAACTCCATCTTACAAACCTTTGGGGGCGATCTTAACAAAATCTCCCATAATAGCACCAATGCTAAAAGTTTGGAATTTTAAGGGTAGTTCTATATGATATCAAAGTTGATGTTGAAAAACAATTTTTGAGGAAGTTCTTTCCCCCCTCCCCACAAAAAAAAAGTGTATTTTAGGGGTGTTTCTAAACCCCCCTCATAGACACCTATGGGGGAAATTCAATCCCCCCATATAATTCCTTATTGCAAACCTTTGGGGGCAGTAACCCCCCCCCCCCCATACGTACCTAGTCTTGTCTTGTGTACTCAGTACATTGTGTAAGGAGGTTCCTCCCATGAATAGGATTGTTATTTATCTCTTCTCTTCATTATTAAGGCATGGATGACTTTCTTCTTGTCTATTTATGCTCTTTTTATGCTATTTATGGGGCTTGGTTGCATAACACCTTCATAGAAAGTGTTATCAGTAAGAACATGAGATTGAGGATTCATGAGTATATTGAATGAAACAAAAGATGAAAAATCATATTATACCAATTGGGAATTTGGGAGGAAAGAGGATCGATGATGATGATCCCCCCCAAGGTGACTTATCGAATCACATCACCTCCACGATAAGGCTCATCAGACAAAAAAGTATGCAAGAGATAATCAAAAAATGGTGGAGGAGATTCTAACCAATATGGTAGAGAGTAAGGGTTTCATGCCACCAAACGGTTTTCATTAGTGTTGCAATCATCAGAAGTGTATTGGATTTCATGATAGACAACTTCAGGTGCGTTAAGGTATGTTGTGTCTACAACTGGTTTACCCTTAAATGGACTATCGCTAATGGTATAAATCATGTTTATCATAGCAACTTGAAGTGGAGGATTAATAACAGTTAATGGAAAAACTCCCATGAGTGAGGAGTCCTTATGGATACCTACTCCTCAATTCTCATACTAAGGTAGGGAATGTCCTAAAAGAGGAAAATTATTCACATAGTTGGTATTAATATCAAGGGTGCAAAAATTGAGTTGGTCGATGGTAATAATATTTCTTTGGTAAGGAAATTGTACAAACCAGAAAACGAAGGATGTAACTGTAGTCATGGCATAAAACCAATTTCTACTAATTAAATATTGTAATATAAAAGTGCATCAACTACTTCCACATGAAATTAGACAACTCTTCTCCCAATTCTATGGGTAAAGATGACAGAAGTCCATAAGGTTAGAAACCTTGACTATCAAAAGATTTTAGGTTGGTTGGTGAATGATTGAATTCAATATAACCAATAGCCTTCCAATAGGAAACAACCATGAGTGATATGGAGTCACCTTCATTTAATACAGTACGATGGATCATTTTCCCACATACTCTCATAGCAATTTGAAAAGCGAGTTGGTGAGAAAGTCTCTATTTAAAACGCTCCAGGTTAAAAATAATGTTGTTGTATGTCTCTGGATCTATAGCGCCAAGAGTTGACAATATATTTTTACGCTACATGGGATAGGCTTAGAGCGCTTCAAGATTAGACATAGTGCATCGTTCTTAGGATAAATCTTCAAGAATATTATAATATTGAGTGGCACAATCACTAGGATTAAAAACCAACTTTTTAATGGTTCACTTTCGAGGATGAACACTGATTCATAAATCGGGTTCTCTATTTGAAGAGGGCCATTAAATGTAGCAGTGAAGGGGAAGATTTTATCACTAGAACCCACTTCACTCTTCTTTTCTATAGTCACGCCATAACTATGTGATATATTTGATATGTTAATTGGTTTGCTGCACATCATCTTCACCTCTTTGGTTGAGTAAGTATTCCCTTGTGAGGAATCATGGTCAATTAATTGTTGTTGGGAAGGGAAAGGGTTAGTTAACACTGCTGGTGCGGATGTACCTTTTAGGAATTTATTGACTTCCTTGTGATGAGGACATTATTTCGTAAATTTTTCATTCCCACATATGAGGAAAGGAATATTTTCCTTTCTCTTGGGTTTCGATTCAGTGTCTGTGCTTTGTGTATTGGAATTTTCTTGTTGGTTTGAAGGATTTTTGGATTTTCCCTTGGTTTTATTCTTACCTCTAGGTGATTGAGAATATTGAACTACATTCACCTCAAAGGATATAGTAGGAGTGGAAACAATATTAGTGTGGTATCAATTTGGTTAGATGCAAAGGTTGAATGGATCTGTTATTTCCTTGATTTAGATACTGACTGCATTTGCATGGAACCCACAATGCCATCGGTAGGAGGTTCAATGGTAGGTCTTGAAGGATCAATATTGGGGTGGGGATCATGTGAAATAAGGTCATATAAGGTTATAGACTAAGAATAGATCAAATCCATGTACTAAGAATGACTAATCACTTGCTCCTCTGTAGCAACACCTCCCATAGCGACATCCCTCATAATGGGTGGAAGAAGGGATTTTGTGAACCAATCAGCCAATAATTGATCGAGAATTGGAGTCTTAATCAACCTACATCACCTTCTCCACTCATGTTTGTGATAGGATATGTGAGTGGAGTTGGATTGTTGAAGCGAGGTTAAAATTTATGTGTGAGTGTCGTATCTAATTGGTAATTGAAAATGTGTAAGGAATGTCATTGTGAGGGAATTAAAGTACCTAAAGGAGTGTGGTGGTAGCTCAATATGCCACTTTTATGATATCCCAATAAGACATCATTGGAATATCCTCAAATGTATGGAATCATCCATCAATGAGTTCAAAGAACACCAGAAATGGAAAGTCATAACATGATTATTTTAGTCTTCCCTAGGTTTACCTAAAAACTTGGGAATGTATGATGATAGTTTTGATGGTATGGGGGGTGATAAGGCCTCATGAAAAATGGGATCTTTTATGAGTCTCAATAAGTCAAGAAAATATAATGTTTCCAGAAAAGGAATATGTTTATTAGTTTATGATTAGTTATAATATTTATACGGCATAGAAAAACCCAAAGGGTCGTACATTGGTTGTGGTTACACATTGAAACCCTATAGGCCACCTAGATATTGTTGGAAAGGTGGAGGGTTCTAAATCATGGGGTTAACAGTTTAAGAATCAACAACTCCTTGTGATGGGACAGGAACTGCAATGGTTTGTGTCCATTGGATTCCCATACCCCCTAGGTAGGGTAATCCAAAGTATAGATTCAAATTAGGAGGGTAAGGAGGTAATTGGGTCATTTTCACTTTATCAAGATGTTACCTACCTACCATTGGTGGTTGTTGTTGTCCCCAAGCAGGTGGTTGTCATTTTCCCCAAGCAGATGGTTGTTATTGTCCCCATGAGACAAGTTTCCCTACAATTGAAGGTTGACTAGGAGATATACTTGGCCTGACAACCGAAAGATATCCTTCGTCTATAGTATGAGATGCATTTGAAGATTGACCTACAAATACAGATAGAATTCCAATATATGGTATATATGAACTTCCTAATGAAATATTGGAAGGAAACGTTTGGGCACTTTGAGTAATTTCCATGGTATTTCAGACTTGAGGAGAAGAGTGTGTATGGATCCTAGTAATACTAGGGGGTGGTGTGACATTAAAATTAACAACCCAACCAGAAGAAAGTCCTAAAGAGAGACCAAGGATGCCACTTGGTAAGAAGGATGGGATGGTTATATTAGGAGAGTTTCGATGTGGATTCAACTCCATATATGGTGATTGGGTACCACTTATGTAACAAAACTCGGAAATAACTTTTCACAAAGTGGTGTCCTAGAATGAGGTAGCCAGACCAAACATAATCCCTACCGGATCATCTAGTGGATGTTGGGTGAACACCCAATCTGTGGTTGCAGAGCGCCCTACAAAAGACATATTAAATTATTTATTTCATGAAGAAGGTTTTTTCACTATTGTAGGTCTTCATGGATTAATAATAGGAGGATTTGTAGGGGGATATAAAATTCAAATCGTCATAGGGGTGTCAAATCATCACAACTTGTGATATATTCTAGGGTCCAACAGTAATACTTGAACCAATGTTTTAGAGCACAAACCAAGGAGGATTAGGATTGTACCCTTGACTGTATTACCCAATTACCTGATAATACATTTGTAAGAATATCCTCGAGTGTTTTTATCGGTGTATTGGAATAATAGGACGATTGAAACGTTAGCTCGGTTGGTCTCAGGATTCTATGAGGTTCTCCACATATACGCAAGGTACATGGGATCTCAAATCCATAGTATTGTTGTATAATGCACAATAATTTGAGAGAGGCCTTCTGATATACTTTAGGTATAGGGAAGAACAACACAGTCCCCAAGTTGTAGAACTAACAAGTAATGACAACTCCTACATTTAATGACACCAAAAAATGACTCTAGGCTATCAAACAATCTTGCTAAATATTTTAGATTAATATGTTCTTAATTTTATCTTATGATGGTTAAATGGATAGAATGAAGTTTGGACTTGAATCATAAAAAATGTAAAAATAAAGTGTGATCCTTTTGTTTCGATGAAATTCCTACTTAAGAGAGAGAGAGAGAGAGAGAGAGAGATTTTTCTCAAATGCAACAAACCCAATAATATACAATTTTCACTTTTATTTTTCAATGATATGTAGAAACCAAACAAGCTTATATCCCAAATTTGAAATTACAACAAATGAAATCCTTCAATTTTACACCAAAATGCGATTTGTTTTCACTTGTTTCCTATCATTTCAACAATTTTGAAAAATGAGACCCCTAAGCTATGAAGAGAAATATCCTATCAATGTTTATGTTCAACATGCAAAGCAAAGAAAAGAGCACTCAAATATTCTTTTAAGACTTTGAAGCTTGAACAAAATTCTTTTTCCTTTTACATGAAAACAAGATCTAAAAAAACCTTAAATCAAACTAATACAAAAGTAATTTCTTTTTCAAGTATTTTCAAAATAGTAAAAACATAAAAGAAATTTTTTCTTTGAATCACTATGGAAACACAAAGATCAATCTACTTCTGCAAAGAAGAATGGCTAAAGAGATATGAGGAAATATAAACCAAACGAAGAAAATAAGGCTCACTATGAACACCAATATTTTAAGACTGCTATGCAAATCAAACCACATTTCAATCTCTAAGCAATGACAAAAATGCGTCAAACGCAGGCCTGTTCTGGAGAAACATACAACTGTAAAAACAGTGTAAAATCCTAAATAATAACCCAATCGAATATATAAGAAGGAAACCTAACTAAAAATTAAAAAAATCCACACAGCGTTATAGTTCTCAGACATACACCAATGTGACAATCAACAATGTCGCAGTTATAGTGAAGGCCATCTGTGGAAATTTCACACTGTGTCTTCACATAGGGTGCGACAGGTGAAAAATAAAAGTTCTGAAAAAGAAAAGGTTCCAAAAAACTGATGAATATCATAGGACTAAAAGTCTGGAATTCAATCTTAGTGACTGAAAGGGCCAATTCCAAGAAGAAAGTAAGGCTAAAAAACAAGAATCAAATAGAGACAAACCCATGAAATCCTAAGACTAAAGCAGGGAAAATATAGAGAACAATTTGTTTCCTAGTATGGTCGCCAATTTTTTTTATGGATTATTTGGTTGATGTATACAAAGACCAAACTCCCTAGTTTGAATAGTTGATCAAATTTAGAACAAAATAACACATAACCACGCACCTTCCTATAGATTAATTGAATTGCTTAAAGATAGAGAAGGAACATACCTCTAATTGAAGGTTGTCACTGCTAATCTGAAGGTTTTATAGTCCTACTCCTTATCTTGAATAGATAACTTGTGGAAGATCCAAATCAAATAAAAACAAAGTAAAATCTACAAGATAATTTGATTAACCTAAGCAAATGACCAAGGATAAATGTTGTAAAAGAAAATGAACATCATTTATGAGAAAGGAAATGCATTGATGTATTAACAATGAGGAAATAATTACAACCAAAATGCCTTAGTGTTGAAGATCCATTCCTATGAATCCTTTCCTTAATTGTCACCTTACTTCAAATGGGTGGCTATCAAAGGTCTAACACAATGTTTCTAGCATCTAGCTACTTTGAATTCTCCTCCCTCGACACTCATGTGGATGAGATAGTATTTGTAAAAAAATAGGATAAAGGGGAGATGAGACAAAATGGGAGAAGGTTAGGGTGAGATCCCTACAAGTGTGGAAGCGAGTAAGATCCACCCAAATCGCATGGGATATGAATCCATGTGGGATTCTTTCTAGAACCTCCTCAAAGCTTCTCTTTTTTCCCTTCGTACAAACAGTGTTGCACCTTGTCCAAGAGTATCATGTGACAATTAGAGGTGTTGTAATATGTATGAAGGAAACCTACGAAAATGTCTCGAGTTTCCAAAAAGAAGGATGTGATAATGAAGAGGGTCACAGGTTGTCAGATAGTAAGTTGCGACAATGTTGCTGACCAGGAAATTGAGAGGGAAACTTTTTATGACTCTTATCTTCTAGGAAATTTTTGGCAAAGTAATTCAATGATTTTGGCAAGGTTGAAGGTACATGGTTTTTTATCATGGTGATGATGAAATTTTCGTGTAACAATATCAAGTCATTAAGTCATAAATTGTGTAACACCCCAGTTTTGACCCCATTTGCATTAAAAATGTATATGATGTATATATTGTAATTAATCATGGTGAGGATATAAAGTCAACATCTCCACCATCGATTTAGTGTTTTATGTTTCGTCAATTAAAAATCGTTGCCGATGATATTTCGTGCTATCCGACACATTATAATTTTGGGACATCATGTAAATATGCAATTTAATTAAACACCCACAACCAACTATGTCAATGCAACATTAAAGAGATGGGGGCATGATTTCCTAAGGATAAGGGGGGAGGGTATTCAAACCTTTGAGCCAATGGGAAAAATCCAAATGTCAAAGGGAGAACCCATCAAAATTGTCAACTACCCATTTCTTGTCTTTTCCTGATCATTTATTTCTGCCAAAAATTGGTTGAGTTAGTTATTGCATGGGAATGGGAAGAGTATGGGAAAAAATTCGAATTGAGAAGAGCACCCATTTTTGGAAAACACGTTTTGACTCCTTGGGCAAGTAAAAACCCAAAAACGTTTGTCCATTCCCTCATGCATTTACGTTTTTGTCTTCCCCACGTTTTTGGAGCTGTTGTGCATTTCTCCAGAGACATTTTTGTAGTGTTCTTCATTTTTTCCCATGGATGGGAAGTGGTTTTGTTAACATTCAGTGGTTGGGATCTCTATGGGGTGTTTTTGTGTTGTTTCTACATTTCCACAGTTGGGAATTTCGTGTTTTCAGTGTTGCACATTCCATGGGGGAAAAATCCACGAATTTAGGGACTAGAGGAGTTGTTTTTTCCCAAGTGAAGCAATAGAACATTTCTGGAAATCGAATTGCTCTCCCAGGGTCATTTTCCCCCATCTGCAAATTCAATTTTGGCTCCCAAGTCGTTTTTCCTCAACCCATAATTTTGTATCTTGTTGTGTGTGCATGTTTTGCTTTGATCTAAATTGGTTGGGAGTGGAATTGGGTCAAAATGAGCTTGATAAACCTAGTGCATGAAGGAACCTCACAGACAGATCTAGAGGGGTTGGTTTTCTTCTTTGCGCATCCTGAATATAACTGGAATGGAAGGCATAGCCTGAGGGACTATGTAGCAAAGAAGGGGATGCTTCCTTGTGTTGGGTGTGTAGATGTTTAGAATTCAAGACATATCTGGTGGAGGTGTCCACAGCTCTGTGATTGAGCTCACTAGCTTAGCAATTCAGCCTTCCACCTCCCTAGCAGCCTGATAAACCCAAGTGTGTTTGGCTTGGCTGAATTTCGATATACCTTTGGCTATGTGTGATTCTGCTAGTGTTCCCTTATTCCTTTTGGGAATCATGCCCAGCTCAGGGGTGGCAGTGGTGCCAAGAGATTGATGAGCACACTAGCCTATGGTTGGGTGGAACGTTGCAGCAACGTAGCTGGTTGCAAGACAAGCTTCTCCTAAGATAATTATTCTTGCGTTTAAATCTCTGCACTTGTATTTACTTAAATGAATTATGATGAAAATGTTTAATGTGTTGAATGGAATGTATTTTTCTTCTGTTGTATGATAATAATTACGCATTTGTGTATGTTTTTATTTCAATGCATTTTATTTTATGTTCATGGGGCTTAGATTGCCCGGATTAGTTGGCACTATGGACGCGTTCTCTCTCTGGTGGATGGGAGGGGGCTTGACAAATTGCTTGCTCACATGCCTTGATATCCTCTACCACATTTTGTTGGAGACTATGTAGCATAAGCATAGGTAAGGTCAACAGATTCAAATATACATATATCACTTGTGATATTTCTCATTCAATCCCTCGGTTAAAAAATTCAATGCTCGCGACAACAACTAAACTACCCAGTCTGTTGTATATTATAGTATCGAATGATATCTTTGCTCATTCGACCTAGTCTCCTCATGTTGCACACCTCCTTGTTGAACTGGTGCTATCTAGAGTGCATGCACCTCTTGGTAGAGCTTAGTAAGTTGTTCCATCATGTCGCAAAACAATTGTACTGTCCTTTATTTTACTACCTTTTGGGCCTCATCAAATTTCCTCATCTTATAAAACAAGATACTGATATCTCCATCTGTACTCACTTGCGCCAAAGTCTACTTCTAAGATTTTTTCTTCTTTTTCAAACCCTCTACCAAAGTTGGTGCTTTAATTTTTCCGATAGGGCCAAGATCTGTTTGTGTCACACTCAAGTCCCGCACATCATCCTAGGAGTGTGGTAGATAATCCCCATCACCACAAATGTCCTGTGCACTTTGGTTCTGACTTTTGTTTTGGTGTTTTCTAGACATCCCTTCTTATCACAGATCCATTGTGACACACTTGATGAAATTTGTTTCACCCACTATATCAACCTTCCATTCTTGTGGAAATTCTTGAAAAATAGCTTTCACATCCACTTCAGTGAATTTGTAGTCAATGACTAACCACTGACAATACAAATATTTCCTCTCCTATACATCCATATTATTTGGTTCTACTTTGAACTACACAATGTCTCAAAACCTCACCATTCCTTGTCAATCTATGCATGATATCTTCACAAAATTATATTGGAGGGCTTCCTTATGCAAATAAAAATTGTCTTTAATGTCTACCTTCCTCCTTGAATTGTCACTAAACCAAATATTGGCATACCTTGAACCTAGGAAATGCCCCCACTGCTCTACGGACTGATAGTATTTAGGATACATTCGTGAAACAAATGAAATTAATATTAGCAACCAAGAATAGGAAAAAGGTGAACCTTTACCTTGGGCATCTACATAGTCACTAAGAAATTTGTTGAGTAGGAATGTAACCCAATTCATTTTTAATCCTACTACACATTGTTCTGCCACTGCAATGACAAATGTAGACACATGGTTTGGGAGACACTTCTACATGTTTTCATTAACTATGCAATGTTTATATTTATAAACCTCTTCATCATAGAACATTCATTCATAAAATTATGCAAAAATAAATAAAACAATGCAACACATAATATAATCATTCATACACACATTAAACACTATGATTTTTACGTGGAAATACGAGACAAGATAAAAACGTGGAATCATTTTCTCATTAATGAGTTGTAATAAATAAACTCTTCATGTCCGCGCACACAACCTACAAACTTATATTATTCCTCTCTTACAATGGATCTATGCACATAGCCTACATATCATTACAACTTCCATACGAATCTCTCATACAACACCTTCATAGCATATAACTTTGAAAAGAAACATAAACACTTCATGCTTTCCCTCTAGCTTTCTAAGTAACCAACAACCCCCCCAAAATTCCCAACCCATTACATATATATATATGCTTTCCAATGGGCCAACCCTTCACCCACTACTTAGACTTAATAATGTAAGTGGACAAACTGTAACCACTTCTTAACTAACTATGTGTTGGATATCGTCAAAACTCCTATATTCCTTATTTCTTGGCCGCTTGATTGGATTTGACCTTGCTTCAGAAGACCACTTCACTTTAACCTTGTTCACACCAAAATTATTTTCTCCAAAAATGTACCGAAAATTTTCCAGGGCCAACAATAGGAGACAAAAAAAAATAGGCTCACCATTTATTATTAAAAAATACACCCTAACTTCAACCTTAGTCCTTTCCAAATCTTCATGGGAAAAGAAAGTTTGGAAAAGACTATTTTCTTTATGCCCCCTTGTAGGGACAAGAAATTATCCAAACACGAGTTTAAACCTCAATCACACTAAGAAGAAACACCGAAAATATTGGCTACACTAGTATAATAACAGACACTACCAATCCCCAACATAAACCCTATCAATGAAAAAACACAATCGAACAATTACAATCAACCACAATTATGGGAAATCACAATTCCTAAGAAAATTTTTAACGATACATTCAATTTTTCATTTTTACCTGATTTGTTTCTCTAGAATGAGCACCACAACCAAGAAACTAGAACAAATCCCTCTGACAATGACACCAAAGGACAATGAGGATGGAAAATTGAAAAATAAAAAACATTAACAACCATGAATCTAGGTAGGAAAATCTAGGTAGGAAACCATTGAACACCGAACATAACAACTTTCTACACTAGGAAACCATTGAACAACTAAGAAAATACACCACCAAAGAACAATAAAGCATAGAAAATCATCCAACAGTGAAGAAAATGCACTAACATAGAGCAATAAACCATACAACATCCAACAAAAACAAAAAACACACCCATCATGCATTTAACTCTTGTACTAAACTCCATTGAACCTTGTTTGACATCCTCATTGGGAAGCCATCATACACAGTCAAAATTTGACCCAAATTTCACCCAAAAATGAAGTGACAAGATTAATGTAGCCCAGTGGAACCCACCGTAAACAAAACCCATTAACAATAAAAACACATTAGAAATTAATGCATCCCAAGCACACCTAAACCTTGATTGATGTCCACACTGGAAACCCATCATAAATAATGAAAATCTTCCCCATAAAAATAAAAATCTGCACGGGAACGAAGAACCAAAGTTAATACAAAGCACTAGAAGGTGATCATCAAACACAATGCCTTTACAATGAAAACCCCACCAAGAATTAATGCACCCCAGGAACACTCAATGTAAGGGATGACAACATGCTACTGAGGCCTTCGACATGGGTTGCAATGCTGGTGTCACCCCCAATCTATCCAATCACAATAAAAATAAATATTAAATTAAAAAATATTATTTAATAATTCAAAAATACACCCTAACTTCAGCTTTAATCCACTCCAAATCTTCTCGATCAAATGAAGTTTGAGAAAAAAAGTGTTCACTTTAGGGTCCTCTTTTAATAAACATAAATGGTTATTATAATTGTTAATTAATATTAGTTTACTATTTAGTCATTAATAGGTTAATTATTTATTAGTTATCAGTTATTAAATATTAATTATTAGTCCTATTCCTCAACTCAAATGAAGGAAGAAGTAGTAGTTATGCCATTTGAATTTTCAAGCACGATAGAGTAGGAAGAAACAATAAATAATATTGATCAAGGACAACTCAATATTGCTTCTGCACTCATGACTCAAGAAGTATTAAAAACACATACATTGACACCTTACTTTCCCCCTCATAGAAGGTTCGAGGTATAAGAGGAAAGAAAAAATAAGAACCAACATCCCAAGCACAAAAATCAAGATGTGATGCTAGATCATAAATATGTACAAGTTCCAGAAATCCATTGAAGCTTCATACAAGGAATGGAAATGAGTTTCATAAATCATCCATCTTACACAACCACAAAATCAGTGAAAATGGCTCGTGAAATGCCAAAAGAAAGTCAAACAGTCAGAATACAAACCAAAGTCAATGACACAATAAATAAGATGATAACAAGGAAAACGAAACAAAAGATGTAGTGGACAAGGATAAAGTGTTGCATATGGAAGATCAAGATGAACTTGAAGACAAATCAGTTCAGAATAACAATGACAAAGAGATAGATGCATCAGATATTGGCAATCAAGATTTCAATACCAATTGTAAACTAACTGACGATCTCATAGATTGTAATAATGCAGCAGCAAATACTGATGAATACGAGGTTGGTGTTAATGAAAATTATGCAAGAATTGAATTTGTATAAGGATATAACGATGAAGATAAAATCATTATAAAATATCATAATCATGATAACGTAGAAGAAGAAAACCCAGAAGATTCTACAACACATGAAGAGATAAACATTTTACAGCTTGTCACACCTTAGTATGTTCAAGATTATTTAGATCAAATGGTTCCCAAGGAACAACTGGAGACAAGATTCTCAGATAAAGACAAGGAAATGAATAATTTGAAAAATCTCAATCAAATCCAAATTAATGAAACAAAAACATTCAAGGATGATTCAAACTTAAAAGTACATGACAAAACTGTAAATGAAGACACCTTAACCAATCAGATTGAATTACGTAAGTTGTTAGTAGTTTCCTCTGTAGATAAGAAGACCATGAAAAATATAAATGAAGATCCAACTGTGTTTGAATATCCACTACTCAACACTAAAGAATCAAAATGTTAGATAGCAATCGGTATCATACCAAAGCATGAGAAAATATTGGAGTCCAACATGTCGATGCAAGTCCTTCATGAAAACATCTTATTGAAAGCTCAAAAGAATAACCCCTATAATCATTATGTTTTTATCTACAGAGTCATATGCATGAAAAGATTTTAATAGAAATGTGACTGAATGTTTCAAGAACTATTGAATCGTGGTACTATTATCCGAAGCAAGTCGCTAAAGAAGGGTTGTATGTCATAAAGCTTGGAATCCTTTTTGATGTCACAGTTAATTATGCATAATTTAAGATTCGCGGTCGAATATTTTCAAGGAAGGATGAATTGTAATAAACCTACATGTTTATTACAATTGTTAATTAATATTAGTTTATTATTTAGTCATTAATATATTAATTAATTATTAATTAGTAGTGATTATACGACATGTCTATTTCCCTATCATCCATACTTAAATATGGCTCATTATCTATGTAAGTCATCAATTGAGTATTCAAATATGTATTTATTAAATAAAGATTCCAACATGCATGGTGTTCGCTTACACTCCTTGTCAAGACATAATAGTTATGGTATTTCAACTAGTAAATTCCTTAGCATCTGTACACAATCAAGTATTCTTACATAAAAAATTTAACATCAGTTGTAGTGATGTCATAATAAAGGTTTAAATTGAAATGCTTATAAATATTCCAAATACATGCTCATATATCTCATACTATGCTTTCTATATGTAATGGTTTGCCAAATTTCCTTTATATGGAAAGTTATAGTTGGTTTTAAGATTAAATACTTTAATATTAATACTAAATCTCAATTAAATCAATGCATATGGATCCTTACATTACGATAATGCTACAAGAAAAGACTAAGCTACTTCGTAGATTTGGCAATGCTACAATAACAAGGATTAAGACTAAGTTGCTTCGCAACACTCTTCTTTCCGATTTATTTGACACATTTTCTTCCCATTTCTCAGTTTTAAGTACTTTGATGTTATATATACATGGAAGCCTTCTCTCCTTTTTGTTACTTATTTCATTTCAAGTACTTTATTGTATCTGCCGAAGGCAGTCACTACAATTGTTTTCGATACTTGGTCAATCCCTATTAGTTTTTTGTTTGACTTACACAATTTCTCATATGTGCAATCTTTTACATTACACATTGAATTCTTTTATGTTTATCTATTACTTTTATTTTTATCTATTATTATAAGTTTTTTTTATCTAACATGTTATTGGCTATTGGGTTTGAAGTCTTATTGTCGGAGAGCTGCTTATTTTTTCGTAAGTTTTGTTGGGTATTATAATTTAAGTGTTTGCATAGTTCTTAATGTATTCAATTTTTTCTGTACTGACATCCACTAACACCTGACAACCACTAACACCCATTGTATTGAAAACCACTGCCACCGCCTAATTCACCGCCCCATGGCCACCACCTCTGTCACCCTCACAGCCGCTCCATGGCCACCGCCTTTGTCACCCTCACAACCTCTTCATAGTAAAAACCACTACTTCTTCATAGTTGGGTTAAAGGAAAAATTGGCACCGCATAGCCCCAGGTAGGGTTCGCAATGAAGACAGGAATAAACTATAAGTTTCACAGTTTCCTAAATGCACTAAATTTAGTTTAAATGGTAGATAAAATCATTCAATAGATATTATAAACTATGATTTCATAGATATTATAAACTATAATTTCAAACAACAGAATTGGAAATCATACTACATATTTAACTCCCTCACCGCCTTGAACTGGGTGTCCAAAGATATTTTCTTCTTCCTCGAGTATGGAAGGATATGGGTATTCCCCCATGTGATATCCGTTGCGAGCAGTGCTTCAGTTTCACAAATTTATATTTTTCTCTATTAGGTCGATCCCTGTTTGGGTTGTGGATGCATGACCGAACAAAGCACTAGATATTTTTGAAGCAAGGTTCATAATAAATACAGGAATAAACTGTAAGTTTCACTATTTCCTTACTGCACTAAATTTAGTTGAAATTATGTTCAAATTTAAATGGTAGAGAAAATCGTCCAATAGATATTATAAACTATGATTTTAGACGACAGAATTGGAAAGCATGCTAGACATATTTACCTCCCTCACCGCCTTCACCGAGTGTCCAAAGGCATTTTCTTCCTCCCTCGCCGCCTTCACCGGGTATCCTGAGAGATTTTCTTCTTCCTCAATTATGGAAGGATATGGGTATTCCCCCATGTGATATCCCTTGTGAGCAGCACTTCAATTTGAAAAATTTCTATTTTTCTCTGGTAGGCCAATAGACATAAGATATATATAATTACCTGGTAGTTTCTTTCACAAGTTAGATGAAAATGGAACATACATTGATCTATGTTATGTAAGTTTGATTGATTTCTTACCTAGGAATTCCTTTCCCAAGGCTGCAGGTTTCTATCCAAACCTCTAATTCTTTAGTGAAATTAATTAGTAGATGCTTGTAAATTAATGCTAGACCTGGCCTTCTTTAATGGAATTATAACAGTCGATTATAAATTGATTTATGACATTATCTATAATATATGCTTGATTTTCCAAATTGATTTATGACATTATCTATAATATAAGCTTGATTTTCCAAATTGCAGCATGGTGAATAACATAAGAGTTTGACCATATAGGTCCCTCAATTTAGAGTGGGTAATTCTTGCAATTATTTGGGTCACATGTAGTTATTCTACTACCTCATATTCCTATGTAGTCCTAGTGGAATGCCCCATAATAATATGGTTTCTACAAGTTATCATGAAAATTTGCATCAACAAACTTACCTAATAATTACAAGAAATATTTTCCTTTACATAAGTTATTACTCTGCACCGAAGCAGCTCACTAACGTCTCCAGCTAAATGAGTAATGTATCCATCTTCTCAGTGATGTCTCTGTAAATCCCTAATAACCTGCAAGCAAACATGCACAGGTTGTGAGCTCGAGATGTGGTGAAACGTTGAAATGTAGTTATCTATACACATCAACGGATGTATAATTATGACGCTAATAACAATCAACAATAGCAGTGGTAGAAGTGTACAAATTCTCCAATACTAAACAAAGGATTTTGGATTCTAATAGTCAGTGCTCACTGACAAAAATTTTCTGTGGAATGGCATGAAAGACATACATTGTATAAGAAATATCGTAGAACAAACAATCCTTATAAAGGATATAGCGTACCGGTGGAGGAGACTTGTAAGAGTAGTACATTCCAATTGCAAGACTGTTGTGATTTTGGAAAAGCTACAATCTCCTATGGATTATCTGGATCTGAAGCATGGTAACTCCTCTGAAGAAAAAAACGAGCTCATCCTCAAGATCCACTCCAGCGTCCACAACAAGAAAGTAATTTCCACAGGGGCTTCACTTGTTGACCAATACCCTATCACATTAGTTAATATTGTGGGTTTTAAAATTATAAAAAATCAAACCAATATATTGCAGGTATTGGGGGGACGAGGGGTTTAAGGTCGGGGTGGATAGGGTGGTTTATAAGAATTGAGGTATAAAGAGGGGTGGGTAGGAGGTTTTAAGTATTGGGAGGGGGTTTCAACAAAAAGAGTTTGGGTCAATATCTCTTGAATTTAAGGGTATTCTTTAATATCCCACGATTGCACATGCTATGTGAGAGGTTCAGTAAGTAAAGTCCCCATAGTAATTTCATTGAATTTCCATTGCCTAGTCGCTCGCTTTCACAGTGAAACACCATGAAAAACCAACAAAACCACCTCCTAAAAATTTCATCGTGAGAGCAAGTTGATGATCTTATTACTGAAGACCGTTTTTATTTCTCCATGCGTGGGACTTCAGTTGTTCCTGCCTTGTCTGAATACTCAATTATTCTTCAGTGTTTTCATCCCACGTGCAACTCATTCAATTTCGTGGACGCCTAATGTTGAGCGGGTGGAAAAGGTCCGCATTTCATCCAAAAAAAACTTAGATCCCCAATTATCTTAAAATAAATGAAGTTTCATCCATTTGTCTTATCGGTGTTTTGGCTGGCTTATCTTATAAGGGTGGTTGATAGATTGATTGATTGATTTTACAACTGGTATGGTTGGGTAAGGAAAACCAACGCAATAAAAGTTGTAAGGGATTCTCCAATACCGGCCTTACATCAAACAAATTTTATAGATATGTAAATAAACTACGATATTAAGTTCGGTTTCCTTTAACTTTACCAATGATCCAAACTAATGGAAAGTGCATTAAAGAATGGATATGCAATGATGGGCTAAAATGAATATTCCACGATCCTAAATTTTATTCTGTTATATAAAACAAGCTCTACCAATATCATGGTACAAACTTCCAAACTAATACTCATCTTTTGCAACAAATTATTCTATTAAGTTGTTTACCTCGTTGTCAATATTATAATTTATCATAATAATAGATTGAATGGTTTTATTAAATAAGAAAAAAAATATAATAGTGGAAACTGTCAAATTACCAACAAAATTATATATTATCTTCAAGTTGTTTTGCTGGTTAATATTAAAAACTATCATTATCATTTAGTGGAGGCTAACAGTCAAACTACCAACCTAATTGTAGATTGTCTTAGCGGTATCACTAGTTATGTTCCCGACAGGGAATATATATGAATCGGTTAGGTCCATTAATCAGGGAGACATATTTAATTTTTTTAGTTTTCAAATGTTTTTAATATAGTTTCATTAATTTTTATTTTTTGAATTATTTAAATATTGATTTAACTTAATTTTTATTGGTCCTTTGCAGGTGACATTTGCTTGGATCTTTGTGCCCCAAGACTCGGCAGCGTGATAACGTAAGCAATGGCATTGAAAAATGAAAAGTTTGAGTTAGAATTAAATGAGCCAGATACCTTTAAGCTGCACTTTTGCTCGGTGTTATTACTATTGGTAATCGGGTGTGGTGTTACGCGTACAACATGGAGATTAACTGACATCAACCCTACTGTGGTGTTACGCGTACAGCATGCAGCTGAACTCACTTCCACCTGTCGTGCAATCCAATCCACTTGTTAGAGGGGTGGACCGCTCCCTGATGTGCAGCAGCAGTGTTAAAGAAGTCATTTTTATCTACAGCAATACCCTACACACTGGAATCTTACGGACAATGCCCGATTTGTCTTCTGATCGTGTGAATTTCCAGGTACCTGTTGTATTTGCTTTATTTCCATAGTTTGATTGGCTAAGGCATGCTTTTTTCCATCAATTTTGAACAATTTCAGCCATTTTAAGTTGGAGGGATAGTACGAGCAATATTTTTTGAAAATTTTCGTGAAACTTTACACTGGAGTGTGATAATAAGAGTAAATATTTTGAAATTTTCTGCAGATTTAAGGTGGAGTGATAATAGTAGTGATTTTAGGTTGGAGGGATAGTACGAGCAATATATTTTAAAATTTTCTTGAAACTTTACACTGGATCGTGATAAGAGTAAATATTTTAAAATTTTATGCAGCTTTAAGGTGGAGTGATATAGTAGCAAATATTTTATGCTGCTGTAAAGTGGAGTGATGAGAAAAGTAAATATGTTGAGAATTTTCTGCAGCTTCAAGGTAGAGTGATAATATTGGTAAAAATTTTGAAAATTTTATGCAGCTTTATGCCAGACTGCGTTGATGTACATTGTGATTGCAGGCTGTATTTTACAATTTCAGAATCTTTGAACATATTCTGGATTTTTTTAAAGCTTAGCGAATATAAACAGTGCTGCTGGTAGCAGTCGTCCAATATCCACCCACTCTCGTTTGTTTATGCATACAGTTCGCATTTCCGTTGAGCATTATTTTGTCCCAGTGTCTTCATATTCCTGCAATAGCGGATCACATGTCTTGGATTCTTAGTACTTTTAGGTCGTCGTATCTCTTATGGAAGCTGGCCAAAAACTTCTGCACTCACTCACTTTGAAACCATGCAGCAACCAATGCGTTACACTTGATCTCCTGTATGCACCGAAGGTGCGTGCATTACAGTTCTTTTTTGCTCTAAAATGGGGTTACTCTTCAATTTCTGACGAACCGATTTCTTTCAACTAGTCTTACCTTAAGCTTATGCCACTACTTTCATTAAAAAAATGAGGAAGTTGAGACTAGTTTCTTTAGTTTATTTCGTAGCTGTGTTTGGAACTTCATGTGTAATGCTATGCTCTAAAGCTGCTATTGCTCCACATGTCGTAATTGGAAAACACAAAAACAAATTAGCAATACAGAAGACAAAGTGGAAGAAAGCCACTGGTACATGGTATGGAAATCCACATGGAGATGGAAACGATGGTAAGGGCAAACATAGTAATTTTTTTAAACTTATTTTTATATGTAATATGACTGTTGTCCTTTGGAAATTCAAAATATATGGACGTTTGATTGAAAAAAAATGGTATTTATGTTTTGCTTTGCGGATATGGTAGCCAAGTGAAACTGAAACCTTTCCGATCAAAAGTATCAGCTGGGAGTGCAGATCTGTTCAAAGGAGGAGGAGGCTGAGGAGCTTGCTATCAGGTATATTAAATTGAATAATAGAATATCCCCATCTTGACCTTGGTGAAAACAATAACAAAATCTGCATTAGCCAGGGATTAGATTCTAAAATTTGTTTGTATGTATATGCAGGTAAAATGCACTGACAATCTTTTGTGTTCAGCAAAGCCAATGACTGTGGTGATTACTGACGAATGCCTTGGTGGCCCATAGTCTAATGGAGAAACACACTTTGATCTCAGTGGTACTGCCTTTGGCCATATGGCATCCGATCCTAATAGAGCTTCGCAGATGCGTAATGCTGGAGTTGTCTCTTTTTTGTTCAGACGGTATTTATTATTTATTATCTTTTTTACATGCTATTTATCCCTAATATTATATGGAATTAACGTTGATTTGAATTAGGATGAATGGAAAAGTTAAAACTAATTACCGGCAAGAAATCATTTTGAATAATGAAAATTGAGTGAGCTCAATGTTTGAGATTTGATTTGAATCAGAATAATAACAAATTTTGTTGCCACCTACAGCCCAGCAACGCTGTGTATAAAGGAAGGTGTAACGCTGTGTATAAAGTAAGGGAAGATTGGAAAGATATAAAGTAAACTGCTGGTTATTCATACATCAACCACCCCCACCAATGAAATCAATCTGTGCTGGACAATACACATACACTTGTGTGAGAGTATGTCTGAGAGACATTTTGATGCTTCTCTAAGAGACATTTTGATGCTCAAGTCTGAGATTTGACGCAATCTACGATCAGTGGAGATCAAGCTCCATCCACTTATAAGTAATAAAAAAAGTTACAAATGACCTCCACTTAATATATATATATATATATATATATATATATATATATAATTTATCTTCTGGATGTATCAGATACATTCATGTTTCTTAAACTATGAATATATGATGATTATAGTACAATGCATTGTTTTATTAATCACTTGTTATTGTTATGTTCCACAGAGCACCTTGCTAGTATTCAGTACAAAAGATTCACTTCCAAATTAACGAAGGCTCCAATCCTTATTGGTTCACATTCCTTGTTGAATATGAGGATGGAGATGGCGATCTTGGAGCAGTCTCTCTAAAGCAAGTACGTAGATCAGCCTGTCACCTGTGTTCCTAAATTGTGAGGTGTCTTAATGTATTAATTCACATGCAGTGGATTATACTTTCTGTTGTTGTGTGCACGAAAACTCTAATTTATGGCAAGCAATGCCAAGAAATTCAGGTGCAGATTGGTATATCAGTGGCAGCCAGCCTTCACGGGCTCCGTTCTCTATTCGTTTGACTACTCTCTCTACTAGGAAAACACTCAAAGCAGTTAATGTCATTCCCCAGAATTGGAAACCCGGCGCTACCTACAGATCAATTGTAAACTTTGACTAACTATATCGGATGACCTATTATCTGTACCTTTCATACCTTTCATACCAGGGAAAAAATCTGGAGCTTTCATAGAACCGGTCATGTTGCAAAATGAAAGGACGAAATAATATGTATTAGTACATAAACCACATTAGTTAAATGATGTCTTTTCAAAAGAAACCAGCAGTTATATGGTTGTTTAGAAAGAAACCAGTGGTATATAAGACAAACTATTAGTTTATAAAACCACTGGTATATAGGACAAAAGCTATCAGTATATTTTCAATGTGAAACAGATCACATTGTCTGCAAATGATCTCTGATACTATGTAAATGTTATTTTTAATTTGTTCTCCTGAGTTAATAGCTCATGGGAAGGATCAATATGTGAATGAATAAATTCAACACCTAGATATTGTCTCTAAAATTTCATTAATGGATCTTGACAACTACTATACTGTAATGTTTCCCTTTCGAATTTTGATACGTTATGTTGAAAATGCCTACTATGCCACAATGAATGTCCACAATAACATCCCAAGTAACAACTAATAGAATGTCCAAATAACATCGGAAATAACAACTAATAAAATGCCCAGGAAAGCATCCACGTTAATGTCTTAATATGAATTTTTACTCTTCGTCACTCTTGCATCCCATCAAATGTCCTAAACCTATCAAATTAATGCCCCTACTTGCATCCAACCTTATGTTCAATTTGGGTGTTCATAATTGCATCAACTTTATGTCCAATTTGGGACTACACTAAGTTGTTATCCCTAAAGTGACTCACTAAGTTCAATTTGTTAGACTAAGATGCATTGTTTTCTGCCAACCACCTTTTTTTTTCAATATTTATTTATAAGTGTAATTATAATGTTAGTTTGTATCAACAATATTTTTTCCTCTTAAACAGGAGTGAAATTTATATTCATTTATGAATCACCTTTTACATTGGTTTTATGTTTTGTAAACAGCCAAAAAGTTAGATATATGTTTGAAAAAAACACTATTATCTTTTGCATCAAAACAACCGAAGGCTTGTATGTAAAGACCAATATACAAGATTAATCAGCTTGGAAACTTTACATAAAATCTATATAAAATTAATCAGCTTGGTTTGCCTCACAAGCTCATAGGGAGCAACAACTGTTTTGGCAAAGGTAAAAACCTCATCGTTGTCTAAGCTCTGAAGCTTCCGTATATCACCTAATACAGACCTCACATGTCTTACTGCCTCAATAACATTACCAGTACGAGCTTCTCCTTAAGTCCTGTTTATTGCAACTCCTTCGGCAATCCTTCTCACCACCTCACCAAGGTTCAGACATCTACAGACAAACGGTATACGGAAGTTATGTTTGTTGATATGGTGCATGTCATCTTCAACATTGAGCAATTCATTCTCATCAATGTAATCAATACCAATTGCTTCAATAATTTGGGCTTCAACAAAATGACCTATTCTTTCCTTGGCCATGACAGGGATGGTCACAACAGGCTTAATTTCCTTGATGAGCCCACGATCACTCATCCAAGCCACTCCCCCTTGAGCTCTAATATCAGCTGTCAAACCTATTTACATTGTTAAATTTTAAATAAAACCTAAACAAAATATATATATATATATAAAACAAACTGTTTTTGTTTATTTGTTGTTGATCATGGAAAGATTCGATGCTAAGCTTTATGGAGCTTTGAAGTTAACCTCAAACAACATGTGACAACGTCGGGAACATTGCCACCACGTGGCTCTTGTTAATAGGTTAAGCTATCATTATCGTTTAGTGGATGCTAACAGTGAAACTTCCAACCCAATTGTATATTATCTTAGTTGTATCATTTGTTAATACTTTAAAGTATCATTATCATTTAGTGGTTTCTTTTATGAAGTATTTGCATTTCTTTTCGATGGCCCCTCCAAAGTGGTAATACATTTATTACTAGTAGACATAACTTCTCTATCTCTTCGTACTAAAATGCAGATGGATGGCGAGTTGTGGAGGCAATAGTTTCATTAGAAAAAGCCCACAGCACTAGTACCTCTCCCACGCACCGGAATAACCAAAGAGACTATATGGAGATCAACCCATAGATGGAAATCCTTCCACAGGAGAAGGAGCAGTGATTAAAAGGGTAGTACCACTATTATAATAGAGAATCACTAGGGAAAAAAGTCATGCCCAAATTTAGAAAAACATAGGAGTTTGGCACAACAATAAAACTATATACATTAATTCACATACACCTACCAACTCTGGCGACATCTACCGACCCAGTAAGCAGCTTAATAAATTGAAAAGCATATAAGAAACATGTTCTTCTCATTAATTGGTGCACCTCAAATAACGACATCATTCGTCTGTTGGCATGCCTAACCTCAAACAAGATGTGATCCTTGTTCATTCAATATTAAATACATCAATCAAGCGGTGCTTTATAATTGGTCATAACACACTAGGCCTATTCTCCTATGTTTTAGCAGAGCATCTCTATTCGTCATTCAGCATGGAAAACACTAGAAGTGAACCCAACTACTATTGGTTTGCAAAACCACTTTTCATTAAAGCTTCATTTTGGGCAAGGTAAGTAATATGAGATTATGGAAGAGAAGTTGATTCAGATCCAAAAAAAATCAATTCACAAACATACATTATTTACGAGCATCTCTACACATGATGAACTCCAGCTGATAAATGCACTTCTAAATGAGAATCAATCATCGATCCAATTGAACGTGGACCTGCAATTTCCATTTCCCTTGGAGTTATTTCCATCCATTAATGACAAATGGAATTTTTTTAAATGCATGTTACATTTGGCTAATAAACAAATAAATATTTTATTTAGACATGCCACATATTATTTGGCTAGTCATATCATGCTGGAACATTGGTTCAACATTAGTTGCGAGTGGTGTATAGGTTTTTTTTGTCTCTGAGTTAACCATTTTCTCAAACAATTCAAGTTGAAATCTGATGTCTCTTTCATTGCATACAAATCTATCTATCAAGTTCGGCAGGTATCCGCTGCCACGCAACACTTGTTATCGATAGAATGAAACTTCATCTTTTATTTAAGACTTGTTTCTTTCAAAATATTCTTTTAATATATAACCATTCTCTCCTTTTTGTTACTTAGCTTCTTTTTAATTATTTTTTTAATTACTTTGGTATGTATAGAAGAAATTTTTTTTGTTTTCGTTCGTTACTTACTTTTGAGTACTCTTGTTCCGTTATATATACAGGCATGGTTTCCCTTTAAGTTTGTTTGGATAATGATATTTTAAACATATTTTTATTAGCGCCTTAGAGGTTATTATTGTTTTGATCTAATATTTTTTTCATTCTCATTGATCACATGGTTTTGAGTACTCTCGTTGCGTTATACCTACAAGTAACATGTAGGCATGGTTTTCTTTTAAATTTGTTTGTTTGGATCAATGATATTGTAAACATGTTTTAATAAGAGCTTCATGGGTTATTATTGTTGTGATCTATTTTTATTGATTACATAGGATTATGAGTATGATATTTTGATTATTGAGTGGATTATTTTCAAAACATTTTGTAAAGTATATAGGTTTTTGATTTAATGTAGTGATTTTAACAAAAAAAAATAAGATTTTTAAAGTTATAAAAGGATGACAAAATATTGTTTAAAAAGAAGAATCGAATTATTGACTGTGTTATTGGGTCATCAATTATTTAAGCTTTTAGCCTTTAGTAAATGTTTATTGGGAATTTATATATAATTTTTTATTATATCTTATTTCTAATTATACTTTTATCTTGAACATTTTGGAAGACCTAATAAGTAATTCAAATTAAGGAAAATTAAAAATGTTAGGCATTTTGATTCAATGTGGTGCATAAATATACCTGTGTGCATGTGGTGCTTTAATTTCATACATGGTGCTATACAACACCTGTACCCAGCACACATTTATGTGTACCCCATGGAGAGAGAGTCAATGTTTTTGACCAGGAGGGGCATCATCAAGCAATGGTGGTCATGTTTGGGCCCTTTGGTCATCCTTTAGGGGTACTATGGCTTAATGGCACACCTGACTACCCGTTATTGGGGTTTTCAACCTCGGGGTTAGTGTCCAAACCCCCTAAGGGTTGACGACTGGGTCACATGGCACCATATCATTTTTATGTGCTCTAGTGGCCTTTGATTCAACTGTGAGACATTTGTCTCCATTCACAGGCACTTAGGACACCCTCTAGGCCCTTCAGTCAGTAGGTTCCTACTCTCCCTAGACTTATCTCCTTGGAGGAAGACATCCTCTATGCCATACCATTTTCATTCTTTGAGGAGGGTGTTGAGGGACTTTACAACATTCTAGGGGTTAGAACGGGTATAACTCCCTCCCTCTAGCTAACTTTAACCTTTCGTTCGGAGTGAGTTGCTTATTTGAGCGTGTTTTGGCACCTGGGGATACAAATACCCTAGGTAACCTACCTTAATCCTACCTTAGGCTATATTTTATTATTATTTTCTTTTGATTTTAGGTTGACATTTTATAATTTTAAATTGACTTATTTTAAGGCATTTAGGTTTGGATATTGAAAAAGAGAGTGTGAGATCATATAAATAGATCTCCTCACTTTCATTTTAAAGACATAACTTATGGGATAATACACTATGCACTTGCTTTACCCATGTTAGGGTTTCTTTGGATGGATGCACTCCTCTTGAGGAATTTTTCTGGTTAATGCAAGCTATTTTCTCATAATTCTTTGGTGAATCTCTTCTTTTGGTGATGCTTTAATTTGTTTGATGAACACGAGCAAGAAGATGTCAAGATTCTTAACTTTTTGTTTGGATGATGGTGGATGTGCATGTTCAAGTCTTAGTGGTATCCCTAGAGCTGCACTTTTCCCAAGGATAGGCCATTACCTTCCTTCTTGTCAGCTTAGCAAGTTGAGGCGCGTCTCTTTGTGAGGGTTCCCTAGGGTTTATCCTTAGTTTTTCTAGTCTAGTTCCTTGAACTAGGAACCCTTCCTCACTAGGTTAGTCATCCTCCCTAGAAGCCCTACGTTGGGAGGGATTTTTCTAGGGTAGGGTTTCCCTTGGTTTTCAAACCCTTTCTCCTCTAAAATTTCCTAGTTCTAGGGTTAGTTTAGGCTTAGTTTAGGTTAAATTTAGGTATGCAATTTTATGTTGAAAACCCTAAAGATAAAAAAATATTCTTTTTGCATTTTTTGGCCTCCGTAAAATTTTTCCCTCGTTCCCTAAAAAAATTTCCTAGCCCCTAGAGTCCTAAAAACCCTAAGGCAAAATTATAGTGAACTCTAAAAATACAAAAAATTCAAAAGTCTCAAAATTTGCCCTAAAAGGTCCTAAAACAGTCCTAATTTTACCCTAAACCTACCCTTATTCCTTCCTTACTCTAAACCCTTCCGTAACAGACCTCGAGCATGCCCTTTAGGGCGTCCCTAACCCTGTTGCTACCTCATATACTACCCTTTCAAACCTTTCCCTAAACCTTGGTATCCTCTCTAGAATTCTTCCCTGACCTCTCCAGGTATCCAAACTTCCTTTCCCTCACCTAGCATCCCTAAGGATTCGTTTTCTTCCCCTCATCCCTCCTCTTTCTAGTTGCACCCCCCTTCACTGCTCACTGTTTAAAAGATTGCAGACTACAATTTTTTGCAGACTGTCAAAAGCCAGTTCCTAATCTCTCCCCTAAAGGCCTAGTGTTGCCACTTTAGGCCCAACTTTCCATTCCTTTACAATGTTTTCATCCCTAGAAGCCTCTGAAGGCCAAAACCGAACCCTTAAGAGGCTTCCCTTCGGTTGAACTTCCAACCTTGATGTTTGTTGGTCCCATAACAAACTTGCAACAACAATCCAAAAGTTAGCCATAAATTAGACATATCACTTGGTGAATTGAAGGGTGAAATTAATGCTCAGTAGTGGGTTAATATGGAGTAATTATAATATTGTTTACATGACTTACTAGCTTACTATTGTGGCTGATATTTTGAGTAATGTATACATTGTTTCCTGTACTTTTTTCACAGTATGTTTTTTAAAATATATGAAATGTCTTATGACGATATTGGTGGACAAAGTGTTGTACAGGAAGATACTTAGTGGCATAACTATATTGCAATTACTATGAAGTGAATAGTGTTTTATATGTCAAATATTTCAATTGGATGGTAGTTCACAAACATACTTACAATTCCACATAAACAAAAGCATAAAATGTCCTCTTAATTCGAGTGTTGTGGTTGTTGATCTATTTGGCATGATTACTTCTTCCAAGTCATATAATGAAACGTCTATATCATACTATGATTTGGGCACCTAAACGCACCTATTGTTTTCTATTGAATAATGAGTAATACATGATAGAATTGAAACCATATACTTTCAAACTAACACCATAAATATTGAAGTGTTGATGTTTTACTAGATACACTTGGATAATGTTTTGTATTTGGGGCACAAGTATTTTATGAAAACAAACATCTATCATTAGCATCCACCAATTTATCCATATATTAATGTCTAATTGGATTTATTTAGCATGTCTTTTTCATTCTCAAGGTGACTCTATTTAAGTCACTAGTCATTAACATCCTTAAAAGAGGTCTTTTTGGTGTTTTAGTGTCTCTATAGAGTTATAATATGGCTCTCCCCAAGGAGGATTAGGATTCCCAAGCTGTTGGGAAAAGTGAATAAGGTGACAGTGTTCACTTCATCCTCACATGCTTGCCATTGGATTAGACTTCCATTTCAACTGCTAAAATTTTGGCACTGTTGTCGGGGACCATTTCAAAATTTGAAGTGGTTGATCTAGTGTCATTCAAACCTGTGGCAAGAACGACTTTCAATAAGAAAATTGAGGTAAGTATTTCTTGGTATTTTGAAAATATTATTGTCAAGGACTAATCTTGTAGATGTTACCTGGCGACCACAAAGAATAATCCTGGCAAGGCTTAACATTTTGGCGTCATTGTCGGGGACCTCAAATTCATTGAGGTGACTTATCTATGAAAGAACAATACTTTGGTTAGTCTTGAAGTCTTTATTGTATATGATTGCATACATTTTTTTGAAAGGACTAACCTGCACACTTACCTAGCGACTCCACAAAGAACTCAACCCACCCATCAATTAGGTATTCCCTTGTTGTCTTCAAGTACTTTGGTGAGATTTTTTTAACTAACGTGGCAGGTCTCTTCTCGCAACTCAAATCAAAGAAAAATAAATAAGTTCTCTTCAAATTCAAGGAATCCTAATAAGATGGAATTTAATTACGAGTTGTGGATGGATATATTGGATTTTTCATGTATTCTAGGATTTCCACACAAGTATGCCATTCAAGATGGTGGTAAGGAACTTTTCCCATTATTCCAGCAGTATAAGCACCATGCATTAATACATGTGTAGGAATTCATGCAATTACTCAGGGAAAGAAACATTGTACATGAAGATATATGGATGAGACTATTTCTACTATCTCTTCACTTAGAAGACAACTTGTCCGTCATAAATTGGTATGAAGGTTTTCCTCACAAAAGTTTTTCTTGACCTGCATAGTTCATCGATGCATTCACCATGGATTGGGATTACGGTGTAGAGGAAAAACAAAGAAATGCCATGCTCGAAAGAATATGGGGAGAAACACTCAGAAGCAGCCAGACATGAGAAAATTCAAGCAAAGGAATAAAAGATAACATTCCATTTGAATTTAAATATCCTGATGATCTGACTGCTACTGAAATGGAAATAGTTTTCGCTCCTCTTGATTAATCATACTTTCTAGGATATATCAGATGAATTACCAGAAGCATTCTGGAATTCCTTAGAGGGTGACCATGATAATTCCATGCATAATGTAGAATGGTTTATTACTTTGGATTCAGAATATGGTATTAAAGAAAATGAAGATGTTTGTACATGCGATCATTTGTCCTTTACTTGGGAGGAAAGTCCCTTACTTGGTTTGTGGGCCTAGATAAGGGAACAATATTATCCTTTGTAGAATTGGTGGAAACACTTTGTAGCCACCGGAATTCAAAACAATGCGACAAATCGATACCTCATGTCAAACATGTAAGTGACTTGTTCAGTAAGGAATCCCAAAACAGGGATCGGGTTGAAAAAACCATTGTCCAAGACCTAACTAATGATATCTCAAGCATGATAGATGAATCTACCCAAGCAGGTGAATATGATGATAGTATTATATACGAATATCCAGAAGTCCTAGTTGAAGGAGTCGAAGAACAGAAAGATACGACGAGTTCACCCTTCCAACATGTAGAAGATCCTTATGACCTATTAGATATCTGGGAACATAAAGATGGGAATTCTGAGGACGATGGTTACTAGAAATTTATGGGTCCACCTCTCTATGATTCCTCAAGACCAGGTAGCATTTTCTCCATACATTGCAATGAGAAAGAGAAGCTTGATGATGTTACTCAGGAAGAGCCAGAATTTAACACTATTTGGGATGAGGAACTTTCAGTCACCTCCAATAGGTATATTGAAGACATAACTTATGAAGACCTGTTGAAATACATAGGATCATTCCTTCTCCTTATCAGGCTAATAGTGAAAAATGGATCATCACTTTTGCCACCATAATTGAATATGAATCATTTCCAAACTTTGCAGATAGTTGTCATATGTCCCATTATGATGAAGAATTCAAAAATATGGGACCACGAATCTCTGGTGATTCTTCCATGATGTCTCTGTATCATCCCTATACCCCATTATCATGCGGGATTAAAATTTTGTCAAGATCATTTAATGCTCATTGAAACATAGGGCATGGTCGGGACCACATATTGAAATTTCCAACACTTTCATGCTCCCTCTCGTATTCCATTGATCAGTTTGAATTTCTGCAATGAAGAATCTCAGAGGAGATCAGACGACAGAGAGAAAACCTGACGGAAAACAACGATCCCAAGCGATCTCGTAGACTGGAACCAAATCAACGGTTCAGAATCCACATGCAAAAATAAATGGTGCGGAAATCCCGAGTTGTGGGGTAGGAAGTTACAAAATTTGTGATCTCATTTCCCGCATCCCGCATTAGAAACAAATCAACGACAGAGAATCATCCCGCAAAGATCGACAGTGCAGAAACTTTGACTTGCGGGATTGGAAATTATGGAAATTGCAACACCGCGATTCCACATCCCACATCCCACAAGTTGCGGAAAGGAATTTGCAGATGGGAATCTGCAGAAACTAAAATCTGTGAAACGGTATTCCGCATCCTGCATTCCTCAAACCTGCAAATTTGTGCAAAGGAAGATTTCTAGCAGAAAACTCAACTTTTCACTGAATTCTTGGATTGATCTAATCATTCAAGCCATTACCGATCTAGCCAATCTACCGTACAACTTAGTTCGAAATGCATTGATGGAAAACATACATGGATGCCTTTACTTGCAGTTATTCAAAGGAACAATGCATCAATTCAATCAAAACAATATGTTCATCACATTCCATCAAGAAATTTGCAAAACAAGAATATAATTGCAGAGAGTAACATAGACAAGAGCACTTATCTTGAACAGAACTTGTCCCACAAACAGCTATGTCATTGCAACGTTCCTCCCAACCATAGGCAAGTCTGCTCCTTAGTCTCTCAGCAACACTGCCACCTCCGAGCTGGGCATGATTTCCTCAAGGAATAAGGGAACACTAGCAAACTCATACATAGCCAAGGTTCAATAACACTTAGCCAAGCCAACACAGTTGGATTTATCAGGCTGTAAGGGAAACATCCCAACATATGGGTTTCACAGGCCACTTAGCCAAGCCATCTCGCAAATTTTGGGTTCACAGAATGTACACAGTCAAGACAACTTTCTCCTTTAAGGACCAGTTAAGCCAACATATGGGTTTATCAAACTATTCACAATCAAGACATCTCACTGTTGGGTTTACCAGGATAACTATCCAAGCCAGCATTCACAGTTGGTTTTATCATATTGTCCATCTAAAGGTTACTCAACAGGTCAATCATAACAAGACACAGCCAAGCCAATAGATGGGTTTATTAGGCTACCATCCAAGCCATCCTTCAGGTTGGGTTTATTAGGCTTCTAAGACAATGGGAAGGAAGAACTGCTGAGCTAGTGCGCTCATCTATAGAGCTAAGAACAACTTCACAAGACCTATTTGGCTTGGCTTCCCTACTTCCTACACACGCAACACAACTAAATGTCCCCTTCTCTGCTCCACAGTCCCTCAGGATACACCTTCCCTTCCAATGCTCTTCAGGATGTGCATCGCAGGGTTACCAGCCATTCTTATCTTATTGTGAGGTTCCACACTAGGTTTATCAAGCACATTCTACGTCTCTCCCATTCCTAAGTATTGTACATAGCTCAGACCCGAACCAGGGTGAACAACACAACAACCACAGGGAGACTCTACAACATAGGTTTACTCTGGAACATGAGTAACAAGGTCTCATACACTTTGTAGTCTCAGACAACACTACAACGTAGCAATCACAGTCTTTCCAAGGGTACATAGGTAGAGCTCTGCTGCTACCACAATGTCACTAAACACTTACAAAACCTGAAGGATACACACAAGAAGAGCTCAACTAAACACTTCAAAAACCTGAAGGATACACACAAGAAGAGCTCAACTGCTGAAGAGCTTTTTTCGTGAATGCAGAATGGAGATGGATCCCAAGCCAGAACGTCCCGCATCTCTCCAAATTGTGAGATTAAATCCAAAACATGAACTCGTGGGTCAACATTAGCATACGGTTCTGGTGTTTTCTTGTCCATGCAAGCAAAACATGACATTCCAGGATTGGGTGCTCAGCCTAATTCAAAATTTTCCATACTCTTCCCCTTCCAAGCAATAACTACCTCAACCACCTTCTGGCAAAGTAAATGGTTGGGAAGAGGAGACAAGAAAGAAGGTAGTTGACAGTTCTGATGGGTTCTCCCCATGACACATAGATTTTCCCCAAACTGGCTCAAGGTTAACATTCCCACCCCCTTATCCTTAGTAAAATCATGCCCCCATCTCATTATTCGTTGGGTTGACATAGCTGGCTGTTGGTTTTCATTAATTTTGCATATTTACATGATGTTTACAATGTGCTTGACTCAACATAGAAACCATAGGAATCAACCATGATCGCCTATATACCAAACATTAATCAATGATAGGGCCTTGTCCTTGAGCTCCTTGTCATGATTCAATATAATATTTACATCATATACAATAATGCAATGGGGTCAAAATCGGGGTGTTACATTTTCCTCCCCCTTCAATAGCACTGTCCTCAGTGCTTACAAAATTGAACAAAAATGCTACACTGGCATCACCTCATTGCTCTGCAGATTCGAACAAAAATGGATGTACCAGTCGCATGGCATCCACCAGCTCCCATGTAGCCTCTTCGGGACCGTAGCACTCCCACTGCACCTTTACCTATCCTATGGCTCGGTTCCGGAGCATGGTGACCTTCCTATCGAGGATGCACATAGGCTCGACTCAGAACTTTCCCTCAGGTTCCACCTGAATCACATCCCAATTTATCACATGGTTAGGGTCATGTATATATTTCTTAAGCAAAGAAACATGAAAAACATTATGAGCTCTAGAGCTAGCAGAAAATGCAAGTCTATATGCAACTGGCCCTATTCTTTCAAGCACTTCAAACAGCCCACAATATCTTGGTGACAGCTTGGCACAACTCCCAAGCCTCAAGGAACTCTTCTTTTCCATCACTCTGAGGTAAACATGATCCCCAATACTGAACTCTCTGTTCACCCTATGCTTATCAGCATAGCATTTATGTCTGTCATGGGCTACTTTCAGATTCTTCCTGATCTTTACAACCTATTGCTCCATTTCCTTGAGAAATTTTGGACCAAGCACAAACCTGTTCACTAGATTATCCCAAGTCACTGGTGTCCTACACCTCCTACCATACAAAGCTTCATACGCACTCATCCCCAAGGATGCTTGCTGTCTATTATTATAGGAAAACTCTACCAAGTGTAAATAATCTTCCCACTTGGTTGCTTTGTCCATCACATACATGCGAAGCATGTCTTCCAGCACTTGATTAACTCTCTCTGTCTTCCCATCAGTCTGAGGATGGTAAGCAGTGTTGAAGTTCAACTTTGTACCCAAATCAACAAACAACACCTTCCAAAAATTGGAAGTAAACTTGACATCTCTGTCAGAGACTATTTCCTTTGGCAATCCATGCAATTTGAAAATATCCTTCATGAAGATCTTTGCAATGTCATCAGTCTTATGCGTAGACTTAACCGGTATAAAATGTGCTACCTTCGTCAACTTGTCCACCACAACCATGATGGAATCATGTTGTCTCCACGTCATTGGCAATCCTGTAATAAAATCCATGGAAATAAATTTCCATTTCCATTCTGGAATTGGCAAAGGTTGCAACAAACCTGCAGGGTGTTGATGCTCAACCTTTACCTGCTGACATTTCATGCACCTTGAAATGTATTCAGCCATGTCCTTTTTCATTCCTGGCCAAAAGTACTGCTTTCTAGCTGTAGCAATTGTCTTTTGATATCCTGGGTGACCAAAAAATGGAGCTTGATGGATTTCATCCATAACAACTCTCCTCAAATATGCTACCTTTGGAATGTAAATTCCTCCTTTATAATTAAGAAGTCCATCTTCTTCCAATTTATATCCCTCATATCTCTTCTCAAGACCTTGATGCTGCAATTTGCCTTTTACCTACACATACATTTCATCTCCAGCAGTATGATTAACAATTCGTTGCCTCAAATCTGATTGGAAAATACTAAGAGCTGCCACGTGCATTTCCTACACCTTCCTACTGAGTGCATCAACTACCTTATTCTCTTTCCCCTTTATGTGATTGATCTCAAAATCAAACTCACATAAAAACTCTAGCCATCTGGCTTTCCTAGCATTTAGAGTAGGCTGATCAAATAAATAGTCCAAACCGCAATGGTCTGTTCTCAGCTCGAATCTTCTACCCATCAAGTAATGCCTCCACATCTTGAGAGCATGTACTATGGTTGCAAGTTCCAGATCATGAGTAGCATAGTTCTTCTCGTGATCCTTCAACTTTTTTAACTCATAACATACAACGTGGTTGTCTTGTGTAAGGACTCCTCCAAGCCCTTAACCACATCCATTAGTACACACCACAAAATCTTTCTCTGGGTTTGCAACTTTCAATACTGGTGCACTAGTGAGAAGATTATTCAACCGCTGGAAGCTTTCTTCACACCTCACTATGCATTCAAACTTTATCCCCTTCTTTTTCAAAGAAGTGATGACATGTGCAACCTTGGAGAATCCTTCAATGAATCTCCTGTAATATCCTGCAAGTCCCATAAAAGATCTCACATCTGTCACATTTCTTGGAGTAGGCCAATTCATAATGGATTCAATATTTTCAGGGTCCATAGATATACCCTCTTCTAAGATAATGTGACCCAAATACTGAATTCTATCTCTATAGAAGTCACATTTGCTCAGCTTTGCATACAATCGATGCTCCCTAAGTAATTTTAATTTCAATCTCAAATGCTATTCATGTTCTTCCTCGTTCTTAGAATAAAAAAGAATGTCATCAAGGAAAACAAGAACAAACTTATCCAAATACCTGCTGAAGACACTATTCATAAGGCACATAAATGTAGCTAGTGCATTTGTGAGACCAAATGGTACCACTACAAACTCATAATTCCCATACCTTGTTCTGAAGGCTATCTTATGAATTTCTTCATCCTTGATTCTCACCTGATGGTAACCCGACCTCAATTTAATCTTGGAAAATACCCTTGCTCCTCTCATTTGATCAAAGAGGTCATCAATCATAGGCAAATGATACTTATTCTTTACCGTGACTTTGTTCAGCTATCTATAATCAATACACAATCTGAGTGTACCATCTTTCTTCTTTACAAACAAAACTGGTGCTCCCTAAGGAGACACGCTCGGCCTGCTATACTTATTCTCCAACAACTCTTGCAGTTGCATCTTCAACTCTAAAATTTTTGGTGTACTCATTTTGTAGGGTGTCTTGGACACTAGTGCTACTCCTGGTGCAAGTTCAATTGTGAAATCAATGTCCCTCTTTGGAGGAAGCCCTAGAATCTCATCAGGAAAAACATCCCTGAATTCCTACACATAAAAGTCCTCCAACCTAGGAGTTTCATTCTCTGGTGCCTCCAAAATATGAGCTGCATATAACTGACAAACTTTCCTACAGAACTTCTTCAGCTTCATTTTTGAAACCTGCCTCACAGAAATCACCTTTGGAATTCCTTTCACAATCCTTGAGTTTCCTTCTTCATCCAAGCACTCAAAAGTATTACTATGACAGTCAAGCTTTACTCTGTGAGATTCTAACCAATCCATTCCCATGAGAACATCATAGGAACCAAGGGGTAGAACATTCATATCTACACAAGTGACAAATCCATTCATAACCAATGGACATTTCTCCACGACTTCACTAACCTTCCTCTTAGTTCCAGTGGCTAGTTGAACTAACCAAGATTTCCTATGCTTTACTTTCTCAAGGGCACAAATCTCCAATACTCTAGGAGTAATGTAAATTTGAGTAGAACCAAGGTCAATCAAAATAGAAACAGATTGCTTAGCAATCTTACCTGCAACTTCAACCACATTTGATTGGTGATCTACCTGGTAGTCCTCTACTGCTGCATAAATCCTAGGGACGACCGTTGCTACTTGACCCAAGGTTTATGCTTCTTGAATGTTGTAAGCTAGCCTTGCACTCTCATTCTCGAGTAGGAAATTCCTACACATGTGGGGTCCTCCACGTCTCCAACATTGGATTGGTTCTCTGATCTACTGTGGATCTCTTAGCTTTTCTACCACCACTCTAGTTGGCTGCTTTTCAGCTTGCGATGGCCGCTTCTACTGATTCCTGAAGCTAGAAGGTTTGAAACCTTTCTTCTTTTGGTCAGACTTCTCATTCTTCTTGTCTTTCCATGTCTTCTTGTAGTCAGGTTTTCCTCTGCTTTACTCATATCAATACTTATCCTTCCTTATTGCTTCTTCAAGAGTTCTAGGTTCATAAAACTCGATTGTTTCTTTGTAAGACTGAGGCAATCCTTTGTAAGACTGAGGCAATCCACTCAGGAAAAGATGGATTTTCACTTTTTCATCTCTGATGTACCTGACATATTTCAATAGTTCTAGGAACTTATTTTCATACTCTTCCATGGTCTGTTGTCCCAACCTCAACTCATGGAATTCCTTAATATTGTCATCATAGTATCTGTCAGAGAGGTATTTCTACTTGAAATATTTATGGAACCGTTTCCACACAATTTTCCTTTCATTAATCTTCCTTACTTGCTTTAAGTGCTCCCACAAAATGGATGCCCTTACATTCAAATTGAATATGGAAACCCTTTCCTTCATGTTCCCTGAATAATCCTGAACTTGGAAGTACTTCTTTATCCCAAGAATCCAAGCCTCAGCTTCTTGTCCATTCTTTACCTCGCCATCAAACGTAGGAGGTTTATCCTTCTTAAATTCAACCTGAGAGCGATCTCTATGGTGCCTCTTTCTCTTTCCCTTGCGAGAATAAGAGCTTGAATCCCCACTCGATTCTTCTGAGTCAGATGATTTACAAGTAGTCCTTCTTCTTCTTCTGGTATTGCTCTTACTGCCTTCAGGTTTTACTGTACTATGTCTAGAATTCATCTTTCTTTACAAGTCTATCAAACTCTGTAACATAGTAGCACTCAATTGATGCTGCTCTTCCTGAGCTTCAATCAGGCTTCTCATGGTGGCTACAATGTCTGGCGACATCTCTTGGAATCTCCTTCCATTAGACTCTATGTCATCATTTTCATCTCAGACATTTTCCCCCATGGCATCTCATGCATGCTCATAGGAGTCCCGAGCATCATATCTGTCATGGGTTCTCATGGCTGCACCACAACTTACTTTCCCAAAATATACTATGACTCTGCAAAATGTGTTATCAACACCATTTGTTAGACACAAAGTAATTCAAAATCAAAACCATTTACTTACTATCACCTAGCCTATCTAGGCCCAAGGCAGATAGCTTGAATACCACACTGTACCACACTAAAAGTGTAGTACAAGTTCGTATTAGCGGGTACTCTTAACTTCCTTCTGGCCCATCTAGGCCCAATGCTGCAACCGCTGATTTGATACCACACTGTAGCGTCCCCATACCCCATTATCATGCGGAATTGAAATTTCATCGAGAGCCTTTACTGCTCATTGAAACACAAGGCATGGTCGCAACCACATATCGAAATTTCCAACACTTTCACACTCCCTCCCATCTTCCATTGATCGGTTTGACGTTCTGCAATGAAGAATCTTAGAGGAGATCGGACGGCAGAGAGAAAACACGACGAAAAACAATGATCCCAAATGATCCTATAGACTCGAACCAAATCAATGATTCAAAATCCAACCACAAAAATCAATGGTGTGGAAATCCCGAGTTGTGGGGTCAAAAGTTACGAAATTTGCGATCTCATTTGCTGCATCCCGCATTGGAAACAGATTGACGGCGAAGAACCATCCCGCAAAGATTGATAGCATGGAAACTTTGACTTGTGAGATTAGGAATTATGGAAATCGCGACACCGCGATCCCGCATCCCACAAGTTGCGGAAAGGAATTTACAGACGAGAATCTACGGAAACCAAAATCTGCAAAACGGCATTCCGCATCCCGCATTCCTCAAACTTGCAAATTTGCGAAAAGGAATATTTCTAGTAGAAAACTAGACTTTTCCACTGAATTCTTGGATCGATTTAATCATTCAGGCCATTACCAATCTGGCCAATCTACCCTGTAACTTAGTTCGAAATGCATTAATGGAAAAACATACATGGATTCCTATACTTGCAGTTATTCAAAGGAATAGTGCATCAATTCAATCACAACAATATGTTCATCACATTCCATCAAGCAATTTGCAAAACAAGAATACAATTAAAAAGAGTAACATAGACAAGAACACTTATCTTGAACAAAATTTGTCCTCGCAACCATAGGCCAGTGTGCTCCTTAGTCTCTCAGCAACACTGCCACCCCCTAGTTGGGCATGATTTCCTCAAGGAATAAGGGAACACTAGCAGACTCATACATAGCCAAGGTTCAATAACACTCAACCAAGCCAACACAGTTGGGTTTATCAGGTTGTAAGGGAAACATCCCAATAGATGGGTTTCACGAGACACTTAGACAAGCCATGTCACAGTTGGGTTCACAGACTGTACACAGTCAAGCCAACTTTCACCTTCAAGGACTAGTCAAACCAATAGATGGGTTTATCAGACTATTCACAATCAAGCCATCTCACTGCTGGGTTTATAAGGCTAACTAGTTAAGCCACAATTCACAGTTGGGTTTATCATACTATCCAGCTAAAGGTTACACAACAAGTCAAGGACAACAAGACACATCCAACCCAACAGATGGGTTTATCAGGCTACCATCCAAGCCATCCTTCTAGTTGGGTTTATCAGGATTCTAAGGAAATGGGCAGGAAGAACTGCTAAGCTAGTGAGCTCATCTACAGAGCTAAGAACACCTTCACAATACCTATCTGGCCTAGCTTCCCTACTGTATACACACCCAACACAAGGAAGTGTCCTCTTCTCTGCTCCATAGTCCCTCAGGCTACACCTTCCCTTCTAGTGCTCTTCGGGATGTGCATCACAGGTTTACCAGCCACTCTTATCTTATTGTGAGGTTCCACACTAGGTTTATCAAGCACATTCTACGTCTCTCCCATTCCTAAGTCTTGTACATAGCTCAGACCTGAATCTGGGTGCACAATACAACAACCACGAGGAGACTCTACAGCATAGGTTTACTTTGGAACACAAGTAACAAGGTCTCATACACTCTGTAGTCTTAGAAAACACTACAACACAGAAATCACAGTCTTTCCAAGGGAAAGACACTCGCAGAACGTGAAGGATACACAGGTAGAGCTCCACTGCTACCACAATGTTACTAAACACTCACAAAACGTGAAGGATACACATAGGAATAGCTCAGTTGTTGAAGAGATTTTTTCATGAATGGAGAATGGAGATGGATCTCAAGCCATAACGTCCTGTTGCTCTCCAAATCGTGAGAGTAAATCCAAAACGTGAACTCGTGGGTCAACACTGGCATACAGTTCTAGTGTTTTCTTGTCCATGCAAGAAAAAAATGACATTCCAATACTGGGTGCTCTGCCCAATTCGAAATTTCCCATGCTCTTCCCCTTCCAAGCAATAACTACCTCAACCACCTTTTGGCAAAATAAATGGTTGGGAAGAGGAGACAAGAAAGAGGGTAGTTGACAGTTCTTATGGGTTCTCCCCATGACACATGGATTTTCCCCAAACTGGATCAAGGTTAACATTCCCACCCCCTTATCCTTAGGAAAATCATTCCCCCATATCATTATTCGTTTCATTGACATAGTTGGTTGTGGGTTTTTATTAATTTTGCATATTTACATGATGTTTAGAATGTGCTTAACTTGGCACATAAACCATAGGCATCAACCGTGATCACCTATATACCAAACATTAATCAATGGAAAGGCCTTGGCCTTGAGCTCCTTGTCATGATTCTATATAATATTTACATCATATACATTAATGCAATGGGGTCAAAACCCAGGTGTTACAGTATTGGTTATACTCATCCCGCAGCAGGGAAACATGTTGCATAGAGGATTCTTTTGCATATATTCAACATGTGATGAGCCTAGGTTATCATCCTCAATTGTGCTCCTCAAGAAGCATTGAAGAAGTTGTTAAGTCCACTTTATATGCTACCGATAAGTCCCTAATGATGCATTTCAATAAGACCAAGGAAGGTAGGTGGACAAGCATGATTTTCATCCCTCAATTTCATAATATTTATTGTTTATCTTTTCAATTGAAGCATAAAGGTATGAATTATATTTTTGACAATTTAAAAAGTTCAAGGATTATTGGGGCGACTACATAATTGACGAAAAGATAAGCAATATACTTGTATTTCCAAAGAAATGCTTTAGTAATTACAGAGACAGATTTTGGCTCACATATGAATATTTACGAGATCCAACTCTATGATTGGGCCTCCCAAGTTCAAGATTTATGGGAGAATTTCAGGAAGCATTTTCTCTTATAAGACATGTATGATGAAGGTGCCCCATACATAAGTCCACTAGAAGCATGGATTACCAAATATTGTTAGAGTGATGCTTCTCTATGGCACCAATTTCAAGTCTTCCAGGTTCTTAAGAAGGTCTAGTTTCCTGCACTCATCTAGACGAACACGATGGTATGAAATCAAGATATCATCGATGAGGTATTGTCGTGGATTACATTACAGGACAAAGGTAAGATATCATGTATGAATTACTTGCTCAGATGGTTACTTTGGTGGTATGATTTCACCTAACCTATTTTTACTACCATTTTTAGATTAGGTAGGGTTAGTTGCATTAGGCATATTTTTGTGTAATGCATTTGATGTCTTTTCATTGTCTAATTAGTTTTTCTTGTTCTTAGTTTGTTTCCCTCACTTTGCGAACAAGGCAGGACATAATTGTATGCCTCTAGATTGTTTTAATCCCTTTGGACATTTGATTTATGTGTAGGTCTATAGGTACCATTGTATTCACAGGTTCTCGAGCACTCCCGGGAAGAGCACTCGCCTTGAAGTTGGAGCTAGTGTTACGTTGCACCTGTACCTAGCGCACCTTTAGGTGTACCCTAGGGAGAGAGGGCCAATTTTTTCGACCAAGAGGGGTGTTATCGAGAAATGGTGATCATGGTTGGGCCCTTTGGTCATCCTTTAGGGGTACTATGGATTAATGGCACTGTTGACTTCCCTTTATTAGGGTTTTTAACCTCAGGGTTGGTGTCTGGGGACCCTAAGGGTTGACCAGTGGGTCACATGGCTCCATATCCTATTTATGTGCTCTAGTAGCCTTTTCTTCAGCTGCGAGACATTCGTATCCATTCAAAACCACTTAGGACACCTTCGAGACCCTTTAGTCAATGGGTTCTTGCTCTCCTTGACCTAATCTCTTTAGAGGAAGAAATCCTCCATGCGAGGCCTTTTTCATTCTTTTCGAGGGCATTCTAGAGGTTGGATGGGGTATATATCCCACCCTCCAGCTCACTCTAGCCTTCCGTTCAGAGTGATTCGCTCATTTGAGCATGTTTTGGTAGCTGGGGATACAAATACCCCAAGTATCCTACCTTAAGCCTACCTTAGGCTATATTTTATTATTATTTTATTTTAATTTTATGTTGACATTTTATAATTTCAAATTGACTTATTTTAAGGCATGTAGGCATGGATATTTAAAAAGTGAGTGTGAGATCATATAAATATATCTCCTCACTTTCATTTTAAATATATAACTTATGGGATAATACGCTATGCACTCGTTTTACCCCTATTATGATTTCTTTGAATGGATGTGTTCCTCCTGAGGATTTCTTTTGGTTAATGCAAGCTATTTTTTGGTAATTCTTTAGTGAATATCTCCTTTTGGTGATGCTTTGATTTGTTGGATGAACATGAGCACTAAGATGTCAAGATTTTTACCTTTTTGTTTGGATGTTGATGGATGTGCATGTTCAAGTCTTAGTGGTAGCCCTAGAGCTGCAATTTTCCCCAGGATAGGACGTAACCTTCTTTCTTGTCACCTTAACAAGTTGAGGCACATCTCCTTGTGAGGGGGGCCTTGGGTTTATCCTTAGTGTTTCTAGGTTATTTTCTTGACCTAGGAACCCTTCTTCACTAGGTTAGCCATCCTCCTTATAAGGCCTAGGTTGGGTAGCGCTTTTTCTAGGGTAGGGTTTTCCTTGGTTTTCACACCTTTTCTATTCTAAAAAAAAACTAGTTCTAGGGTTAGTTTAGGCTTAGTTTTAGGTTAAATTTAGGTATGCAAATTTATGTTGAAAACACTAAAAATAAAAAATAAAAAAAATTGCATTTTTGGCCTCCCTAAAATTTCGGCCTCCTTCCCTAAAAAATCCTCCTAGCCCCCAGATCATTAAAAACACTAAGGAGGAATTATAGGGAGACCTAAAAATACAAAAATTCCAAAAAGTTCAAAATTTTCCCTAAAAGGTCCTAAAAGAATCGTAATTTTACCCTAAACCTATCGTTCTTCCTTCCTCCCTCCAAACCTTTCCCTAACAGACCTCGGGCATGCCCTTTAGGGAAACCCTAAACAAGTTGCTACGTCTTCTACTCCCCTTGCAAACCTTACCCTAACCCTTAGTATCCTCTCTATACTTCTTCCCTAACCTCGCTAGGTCTCCAAAGTTCCTTTCCCTCACCTAGAAACCTTAGGGATTCCTTTTCTTCCCCTTGTCCCTCCTATTTTGAGTTGCACCCCCCTTCACTGCTCACTATCTAAAATATTCCAGACTGTAAAAAACCAGTCCCTAATCTCTCCCCTAAAGGCATAGCACTTCAACTTTAGTCCAAGCTTTCCCTTCCTTTACCATGTTTTCCTCCCTATTAGCCTCTTAAGGCCAAAACCGAACCCTTAAGAGGCTTCCCTTTGGGTGATCTTCCAACCTTGAATTATGTTTCTACTATAACAGACCTGCAACCACAATCCAAAAGTTAGCCATAAATTAGACATATCACTTGGTGAATTGAAGGGTGAAATTAATGCTTAGTAGTGGGTTAATATGAAGCAATTATAATATTGTTTACATGACTTACTAGCTTACTGTTGTGGCTTATATTTTGAGGATTGTATACATTGTTTCTTGTACTTTGTTCACAATACCTTTTTAAAAATATATGAAATTTCTTATGATGATATTGGTGGACAAAGTGTTATATAGGTAGATACTTAGTGGCATAATTATCTTGCAATTACTGTGAAGTGAATAGTGTTTTATATGTCAAATATTTCAATTGGATGGCAGTTCACAAACATACTTACAATTCCATACAAGAAAAAGCATAAAATGTCTTTTTAATTGGAGTGTTGTGGTTGTTGATCTATTTGGCATAGTTACTTCTTCCAAGTCATATAACATAACATTTATATCATACTATGATTTGGGAACCTAAACACACCTACTATTTGCTATTGAATAATGAGTTTAATACATGATAGAATTGAAACCATATAGTTGCAAACTAACACTATAAATATTGAAGTGTCGATGTTTTAATAGATACACTTGGATACTATTTTGTATTTGGGGCAAAAGCATTTTATGCAAGCAAACATATATCATTAAAAAGCACCAATTTATCCATAGATTAATGCCTATTTGAATTTATTTAGTATGTCTTCTTCATTCTCAAGGTGACTCCATTTAAGGAATTGATCGTTAACATCCTTGAAAGAGGTATTTTTGGTGTTTTAGTGTCTCTACAGAGTTATAATAGGGATCTCCCCTAGGAGGATTAGGATTCCAAAGAAGTTGGGAAAAGTGACTAAGGTGACAGTGGTCGCTTCATCCTCACATGCTTACCGGTGGCTTAGACTTCCATTTCAACAGGTAACACATGGCATGCATGCAGGCAAGTCTATCTTTATTCACATGTAAGGACAATTCTCCTTCAAATTATACACAAATAGGGGACACCTTTTCCTAAATGTCAATAAGTATTGCAATTTTCCGAGCAATTTATCATTGTAGAGAGATATTAATATTAGAAAAGAATAAAGTTTTAACACTTAATAGTAGTTATGGGTGAAGGGTCACATTGTCAATGGGGCATTCAATTATTGAGTCGGTGAGAGTAAAGGATGGTCTACATACACTGGATCTTTTGACTCCATAGTTTTTTTTCACTTCCATTATTTGAGTCGTGTTTAAACTAAGAATGGAATGTATGATTTTCATTGTGCTTCAATTCCTTTCTAAGGAACTTGAATGACACTTATAAAATCAATTGTCGTTCTTTATATTTGGTTTTGTGTGTAGATAATGTTTTTGTGCTACGAATCAGGGTTTCATTTCCTTTAAAGCATGCATTTTTTTGTTATTGTATGATTTAAATACATTAAGCATTTTACTTTCAAAACTATTATTTGTATGATATATCATTTGACTAGCAACCATATCGTAATAGATTTATTGAACGAGTTGTGCTTGTTGAAGTACATGTGTTCTCTAAAATTTATTTTATGTATGTTGATGATTATGTGTAGTTTAGTCTGAAGGAGACACGAATCTTAATGTGTTTTGACATTTGTTTGTTAATCAATGCATATAATCTATTTTATGAATGTGCTTTAGAGAAGCCATTCATGAGCACCGTTATTTGGATTCCCTATTGTTGTTTGCATTTGTGTGGGGATGAATCTTATTAAATACTTATGACATAAGTGATCCTTGGAATACAAATCCTTGGATCAATATTGAGTTTGAGACCATTAGAATGCTCACATTTGTTATTTCCTGATTTAGTAGGTACTCTTCCTTGTCTAAATACTCTTCTTGTCAAGGTACTAACAAGTAATTCTTCAACTTTCTATGGTTGCATAGGTCTACCTAAGATTCAATAAGAAAGGATTTAAAAGCATGAAAAGCATGCTAATCAATGCTTTACTTAAATATGCCAAAAATGAGATTATAAGTGAGAAGATGCTATGATATATGTTGAGAGAGAATCTTGATTTTGAATTTATTTGTTGATAGTTAGCTTAAGTTCGCCTTATTATCCCTCTTAACAAGATGCATCTTGAGTTGGAGCCGGTGATTATGAATAGAAGTATTTGCTTACATCCCTCCTAACAAGAAACATCTGAAGTTGGAGCCCATGATTATGCATAGAAATATTTGCTTACATCCCTCCTAACAAGAAGCATTTCAATTTGGAACTCATGATTATGCATAGAAATATTTACTTACCTTTTGTAATTATATTTTTAAACAACTTTTCATTTAATCTTTTGATATTAACTTTGGCTAGTTGATTTTTCATAAAAAGGTTGCATACTCCATGTCATTGCTTCTACAATATAATGAAATATTATAAAGCCTATAAAACTACTTAATTAGTATAATTGACAACAAGTTGAAACTAATATTCTCATTTATACCCAGTAACCTACTCATTTCAATTATTATTACAACATGTAGATCATTTAAAACAAAGAAGTACGCCTACCTAACTTTGACAATCTACCATCTATAGATGTTAGTTTTATGAATTTTTAATTTTTTTATGAATTTTTTAATGTGTTTAAATTTAGGTTTCCTTATGTGCAAGTTAAAAACTTTTCATCAGTTTAAAAACTTTTCATCAATATACTATTTGTATCTTTGTAAAAAATTGTGATTTTCATACAATACTCATTCTATCCACATAATTTTATATCTGACATCTTGCACAATTATCTATTGATTGTGTAATTATAATTATAATTCATGTATACTACTAAAAGCCTAAATGGTTTGGGTCTGGCGCATCTGTTAAAATGGAAAACAAAGGTCTTAAAGTTGATGATGCTTGAGAATCAAAGTCCATGAACATTATCTCGAAATTTGAGAGCGCCATCTATTTTATCAACACCGTTTCCAAAGTCTATTGACTGTGTGAAGCAGCGGGAAGTGGGAGGCCGCTAAATGGAAACACTAACTACATTCAACGACCCAGAGCAAAGCGCGTATTGACCCGTCGCAATCTGTTTATTAAAATAAAAGTCGAGTCTAGTCTAGTCTAGTCTCGATGGGACCGGGCTTGGAGGATTAGGAGACCACCGTGTTGGGGTTTCTGGCCACATTCAACGACCCAGAGCAAAGCGCGTATTGACCCCGTTTCCAAAGTCTATTGACTGTGTGAAGCAGCGGGAAGTGGGAGGCCGCTAAATGGAAACACTGACTACATTCAACGACCCAGAGCAAAGCGCGTATTGACCCGTCGCAATCTGTTTATTAAAATCAAAGTGGAGTCTAGTCTAGTCTAGTCTGGATGGGGACCGGGCTTGGAGGATTAGGAGACCACCGTGTTGGGGTTTCTGTATAATCAGGGCAACCATCCTCTTGATTTACTTGTAGGTATTAACAAATCAAATATTAAGAGAGAGAGAGTGTGGGAGTGGTGAGCAATTATTAGCCATGGGGTTCAGTAGGGGTAGATCAGTGATTGCTAATGTGGTGATCAGCATGAGCATGGTGGTGGTAGTGGTAGTACTAGTACTGAGTATTAACGTTGTTAATGCTCAAAACTGTGGCTGCGACAGCGGACTGTGTTGCAGTAAGTGGGGATACTGCGGAACAACCTCAGCTTATTGTGGCAATGGCTGCCAGAGTGGCCCCTGTTACAGCTCTCCAAGTACCGGTGGTGGAAACGTAGGGAACATCATTTCCCAGAGTTTCTTCGATGGTCTTGCGGGCGGGGCTGCCAGCTCCTGCTACGGGAAGGGATTCTACACTTACAACGCTTTCATCTCAGCTGGTAATGCGTATTCTGGATTTGGCACCACCGGTTCCAACGACGTCCAGAAGAGAGAGCTTGCTGCCTTCTTTGCTAATGTAATGCACGAAACGGGAGGTAGGTATATATATATATATATAGTATGCTCTATTAAATCTATCCATAATTTGATCTCAATTACTTCATATTCAATGGCAATTGTTTACTGATTAATTTTCGTATCAGGACTGTGCTACATCAACGAGATAAGCCCTTCATCAAACTACTGTCAGAGTTCAAGCACGTGGCCGTGTACAAGCGGGAAGAGCTACCATGGGCGTGGGCCTCTCCAGCTTAGCTGGTGCGTATTAATCGATCATGTGACTCTTTTATACGCTAATTGCTAATCACAGAGATCTAACGGCTATGACAGACTGAGTGTATGTTGGAATATTGTTAAGGAGATGCAGGAATTACAATTATGGAGCGGCGGGGCAGAGCATTGGGTTCGACGGGCTGAACAACCCAGAAAAGGTGGGGCAAGACGCCACCATCTCGTTCAAGACGGCCGTGTGGTTCTGGATGAAGAATAGCAACTGCCACTCCGCCATAACCTCGGGGCAGGGCTTCAGTGCCACAATCAGAGCCATCAACAGCCGTGAATGCGACGGTGGAAACCGTGGGCAAGTGACGCGCAGAGTGAATTACTACCAGAAATTCTGTAACCAGTTGGGTGTCGATCCGGGAAGCAATCTCTACTGCTAAATGTCTCTGTCTCGCTTCATGGTAACTAATATATAAAATAAATAAGTGCACAAGTCTATGACAACCCAGTAAAAGAAATCGGGCTGCACCTCTATGAATTATCTTACAGTTAATATCTTCATCTGGCTTATTTATTTAGTTGAGGTGACCTTCAAATTTCTTTCCTATCATTCTTAAATCACATCCTATAATGAAATTAAAATTTTGGTTCTCTAATTTTTTTTTGGGATTCCACCAATAAAACTAAAATTAGTATATAATTATATTAAAATTAGTGCAATGGCGAGTAGGCTTGAGAATGAGTAAAGCTACAAATAAAGAAAACAAGGGACGGCGAATAAACCCATACGGGCGGGGTCGGTGGACGCCTTGACCAAGAAATGCAGCTATTTAGACATCGATGCTTAAATACGTTACCCACAAAACCCATTCGTTTACACCAGATGCAGGAGATTATGTTACCATTTGAAGTGGACTTCGTATTTTAGCAGTTTCACTTGGTTATTAAATACAAGAAAGGGGCTATTTACAAATGGAGTTAGCTTCGGACGCTGAGTAATGAGTGATGTGAAACGTCAGACGAGCCGGGTCGTCTGATTAGTGCAAATGGTGGAGTCGAAAGCTAACTCCTTTACAAATAGCATAAATGTTAAATTTTTAATTTAAAATAATTAGGAAGATAAGTATTTTTATTTGAGATTTGGAGTGGATTATGGTCTATACACTTTTATTTATGGATTTAGTGTGGAGATTGATTTTATGACCGTTCTTTAAAATTCGAAATAAACAGTTATAAAAATATATATAAAAATAAGTCATAGCCAATGAATAGATAAAGTATAAATAACTCAAAGTTGAACCCATTTAACTAGAATAATAAGATAAAAAATAAAAAAATTCCAAAGTAATTCATTTCATAACCCTCTTAACCATTTAATATTTTAACCATTTAATAACTATCATCGTGATCCAACCACAAACTATATAAATATACTAATTTAAAATAATATTCAAAAATAAAAAAAATTATTCTTAAAAATATACTTATTATAATCTTAAAACATACCAAATAGCGTTAAGTCACCCACACTTCCCAACCCTTGATATGCATGTAGAATTTGCATGATGGCCACTACCCTAATCCCCATGAACATGTAAGTTTAGCTTTTTAAAATAACATATACTAGCAATTGCCTCAAAAGGTGCAAAGGAACTCCAAAAAGAGAATTAAAATAAACAAAAAGGGAAGTAAATGTGATGAAGCCAAAAAAAATTGTAAAATAGATGTTACAAAGAGCGACCCTCAAATTACCATCAAAGATTCGCTGCTTTACTTGGTTAGTCATTATGGACCGAGTACTTACTTGGGATAACTTACAAAGGCGAGCCTGGCAGGGTCCTGGTTTTTGCTCTCTCTGCAGGCTGAATGAAGATACAATCCAACATCTTTTCTTAGATTGCTCGGTTTTTGCTAGAGTTTTTCATTTTTTTTGTGAGCAAATGGGTCTTCCACACTTTAAAACTTGCTGTGTCAGAACTTTTCTGGATCTCTGGTTTATAACTACCTCGGCTCACTCTGACAGCAGATACTTACCCCTCTTCATTTTCTGGTGTTTGTGGAGGTATAGGAACCTCTGTCTTTTTGAAAATAAGGCGCTCTCCTTCTCATCAATTATTCATCATGTACAAGCTCTCTGTGCCCTCTATCCTGTCCCAGCTCAAAAGCTCAAGTGCAGAAATATTGGACAAAGCCCTATGCTCACTTACCCTTGCAGTTTTTTTGATGGGGCAGCTGCAGATGACCTTGGAGGAGCAGGCTTTGTGCTACATCTAACTGACTCTCATTTCCTCAGTTTCTTACTCGGCTGCGGAAAAAGTACAAACACTAGAGCTGAACTACTAGCTCTTTCGGCTATCCTTGCTGTGTCTAAAATCTTGGGGATCCCTCTACTAGCCATCTATGGTGACTCACTTGTCATTATCAACTGGGCTAATAGGCTATCTTCTCTGGATACTCCATGCCTGAAACATTGGTGTGAGGATATTAGATATCTTACTCCTTCTTTCTCTCATATGACTCTCAGTCATATTTATCGTGAGCATAATCAACAGGTTCACAGTATCTCCAAGAAGGCTCTTGTTTTTTATCCTGGTATGAGAATCTTCTCTGAATCTATTAAAGGAATGATCTCAGATCATGGAAATTTTAAGATTTTTTGAGCTTTGTGCCGGGACTCTGTCCCTCTATTTGTTTGGCACATACCCTGTTTTACTGTAAAGAAGGATCTCGAGTCATCGGGGGATGAGACTATTAGCCTTCTGATCATGCTCAGTGATTCATAAGACTGTATGTCTAACCTTCTTGTCTTTGAGATCAAATCCTCGATGGACTTTTTTATGTTTTTTGTCTGGAGCCTGCTCCTTGAGGGCTCATATTTCTGCCTTCTGGTTCTCTGGTCAGATTGCTCTTGTATCTTTGCATGAATGTTGTGTCATTTATTTGGTGAGTAGTGGGATCCCCTTGGGTTTATTCCCAACATTGAAGCCTGAACGGTATGGCTGCCATGTATAAGATGTCCTTTGCATTTTTTCTGCTAAAAAAAAGAGCTTCATTTTCTCCTCATTGAAATGCCAGGAAGAAAACAATCAAATTGAAAAAAATTTGGACTGTTCACTTCATGCCAAGGTGCAAGCCTCTCCATATATTAATACACTATTACAACCAATTAGTGTACCTACTAATTTATGCATTAATATGAATACACCATACACTTAAACCTATCAAAGAAAAAAGTCACTATACATGTTAATGAAATGCTAATAAAATTATGTTACTATGACACTTTTCAATTTTACTATATTTACAATTATAATTAAAAAACTCTGATTTAAAACATATTTGGAAACAATTATAATTAAAAAAATCTAATTTAAAACATATTTGGAAAAAAATGTGATTTAAATTTTTAAAACATATAACTATTAAAACATTAAATTTCTTAAAACATTATAATATTACACTATTCCACAAATATACCATATTTTAAAACATAACTTTTTAAAAAGATAATTTTTTAAAAACATTTTTAATATTCAAATTATCCAACGAAGCGTTATTTAAGCTTTATTAGATGAGTTACATCAAAATTTAACTCGGGATAATTTTTCACATTGATGGGTTGTGCACATACCTTAGAACCCATTAGCCTCATTGTGGGTTTCTTCATGCCTGGCTTTAATGGGGAAGATCACAACAAAGTCGGGGTGCCGACGGGAGACAATCTAACCAGAAGTGGTTTATTAGCGGGTTAAAGATCTCATTATAAAGTCCACTCTAAAGACTAACAATAATTGGGCATAAACCTATCGATTTGGGGATTTCATGCTTCTTCAATGTAATAAGTTGTGCAACACTTTCCCCTTGTTTCTATGGAGGTACTTTTATCCGCCTTATCACTTATCTCCCTGGTCTATTAGTGGCCGAAATTATATACAAGGTGAGGCTGATGAGATGCAAGGGGAGGCTGATGAGATGACCAGTACAGCAATACTTAATGTTTAGTGATTTATTGGGTGGGGCTCTTATGCACTTCTTTCCCTGGCTAGTGGCTAATAACCGCTTGTTACCACTAATTACTTAAATGATAAAACCGAAGTGGTCGGGGTTAAGGATGCTGCACCAGATTATGTTTATCCACATGTAGTACAGAGCTTGGGGTGCACCCATGATAAAAAAACTGATGCAATTCCGGCCACCTATTATTGATTGCTCCTTACCACCCCTTGTCACCCATTATTGTGCCGAGCCACAGGAAAAACAGGTGATGAATGACCACTAACAGCAAGCACATTATATCGTTAGCTCACGTCAATTAGGAATGCAGGAAAAGCAGGTGATGAATGACCACTAACAACAAACAAATTATTGAAACATTATAACTACTATAATATTATAATATTCTATAAATTTATTCTATTTTTAATTATATTTCAAAAACATTATTTAAATATATTTATTTAAATTTTTATTATTATAAAAAACAATATTTTAATAGTTATATTGCATAATCTTTATAATTTAAAAACCCTTATTTAAAACCCTGCAATACTATCCTAAATTATTTCAAACCTCTAGATTATATACATTTTAATACTATCCTAAATATAACTTCAAGTGAGGATCTAGAATAATGTTAATATGATTCTCAAGTATTGCATAAATTAAAGTATATTACTATTCAAAACATTTACTTCGTACATTGTTTTAAAACAATGTACAATGCCTTCCTAAACCATATAGAATAAAACCATGGGTTGTTTAGGAGAACTTGCACATGGTTTTAAAACCATTTGCAAGGCCCTACTAAGCCATGTACAATAATGTACAATAAAACCATGGGTTGTTAAAACCATTTGCAAGGCCCTACTAAACCATGTACAATAAAACCATGGGTTGTTTAGGACACCTTGCACATGGTTTCAACATTTTTTTGCTAATAATTAATTAATTAATTAATTAATTATTCTTTTGTTAGGTAGGAACATTACAACATATCTCCCATATTTGGTTATTTTTCTTGGAAACATTGTTTTTGGCAAATAATTAAATTATTTATTTATTTATTATTAATTATTATTAATTATAATTTTGTGTAGGCCGACATGTTAGCTAGGAACATTACAACATATCCCCCGTATTGGATGCACACATTGTTTTTTGCGGATAATTAAATTTATTTATTTATTATTATTAATTTTAATTTTGTGTAGGACGACATGTTGTGTATAAAATTTATTATTATTTTATTAAAGTGTCACTTACAAAAGTGACAACATCTCTCCCATACTGGACTGGGCGCAACAACATTTTGCTGCAATAAAAGAATCCTAGGCTCTATCAAGCACCCAGAGGGATCAATCTCGAGGTGCAAACCTCTCTTGACAAATTTTTTTCAGTGCAATACCTTAGGAGAGGTTTATTTATTTCCTTTTTTATTTATGTATTGAGTTATTTATTTAATTATTTATATCTATGCTTTTTGATGAAAATATAAAATATGGTTTTAATGAGGATTTGACTTTGCGTTTATATATTTTCAAAACCCAAGAAAGCCAATGGTTTCTTGTAAACCACCATCAATTAAACTAATGGTATAATCAAATATTTATATATTTTCAACACCCAAGGAAGCCCATGGTTTCTCGCAAACCACCATCAATTAAACTAATGGTATAATCAAATATTTATATATTTTCAACACCCAAAGTAGCCCATGGTTTCTTGCAAACCACCATCAATTAAACTAATGACATAATGAAATATTTATATATTTTCAACACCTAAGGCACCCCATGGTTTCTCCCAAACCACCATCTAGTAGTTGGGCAAGTAATTTGCATTACTAGTTGGTGGATAAATTTTTATTTATTTATTTATTTCCTTCTTTATTTATTTATTTCTTATCAATATTATTATTTATTTATTTCATATCAATATCCTTTGTTTTGTTTATATAAAGGATAAGGGATTTAGAATGGAAACAACACGCCTTTTAATTTTAATTTTGTGTAGGGGGACATCTTGGGTATAAAATTTATTATTATTTTATTAAATCATCACCTACAAACGTGACAAATCCATCCTATGATCATGATACTCACATTTAATTTATGGGGGTGGTTTGATGGAACATGATACTCACATTTAATTTGTGGGGGGGCGGGGTTTGGGGAGAAATCATGAATCTGGGTGTCTATTTTGGGGGGTGTTATAAGAAAAGCTGTGTTGTTTTTCCAAGTTTCTCAACTTCGAGGAAAGGAAAAATAGATTTGTATTTAGAATTTCATTTTGTAGTAAAAACAAAAGTTGTAGAGAATTGTGTTAGCTTTCTATCGGTTACTTTTTAGGATTTTTTTATTGGCATTTGATATGTCATTTTTGCAAGTGTTTGATAGTATGTTATTAATTAATGAAATTATGATAAATAGTCATGTTTTTTGACACCGGTTTATTCATTATTCAAGTATTGTTCATTAAAAACAAAATATGTTATGATGATCTAGAAAGATTGTACTAAAGGCTGTTTATAAGTTTGTATCCAACAACTGCATGCAATAATTATTAGAATTTTTTGAAATGGACCAATCTGAAAAACTACCATAAAACTGACACGTTTAGTTTGGCACAATATCTTCCCTAATTTCCAATTCAAAAAAAAAAACTAAAAGTACCCTTTTGAAGACAACACAACAATGTTGGGCACCATGATTTGTTTTTTTATTGTGTCTTTAAGAAGTTATTGATTTTTCATTTCAATGAATTATATCAAATTTTGAAGCAATCCACACACCTTCTAAGAAATATAATAAACAAAATTAGTGGATCACATCAATTTCAACAAAATTTGCATCTACAGAAAGTAGATTGAATTATGCAACTAATGGTATTATTTGTGAAGAGAAATTGTAAGAATTTGATATGATCCGATATCTCCGAAATGGGAAGAAGAGTGAGATATGTGAAGGAATTCAATTTTTGAAATATTACAGGTTTTCGGCCGAACTAATCTTTCGGCCGAAAACAATTAATGTTTCGGCCGAACGTTAGATTTAACGGACAGAAAAGAGTTTGGCCGAAAATGTCTATTCAATTTTTTCCGCCCGCCGGAAAAATAACTTGAAACATTTTTTCCAAACACCGTTTTGTCACATGAACTTGAAACGTTTTTATGTTTTTTTGAAACACCGTTTCAATTCTTTATAAAGCCGCATTCACTAAATATAAATTACGGGTTAAATAAACTGTAACATTTATACTTCTATAACATTTAAATAAACTGTATTTTTTTTGTAATTCACATGGCCTAGAAGTGCCAAATTTGGTTGATAACCTTCCTTGTAGCCATTGTCACTACTTTTTGTAGTCATATTGTTTGAGGTGGATGACTCTTACTTTTTTTGTATTTTCTAAGGTGAATTTTTTCTTTGATGATTAAGATTCTCTGAAAGGAAATTTATTCTAAGTTGAAGGTATACAATGAATAATCATGGGCAACAAAAAAATGTGAAAGAGCAAATGTGATCGCACTCGAGATGATGCCTTACATAATGAAAAGCAAAAACTCAGATACCATGAAAAAAAAAAACAAAAGAATACAAATATTGAAGGCATCACTAATGATGATGTAACTAGAGACTTGGATCAAAATGTCGATGATATGAATGTTCAAAATTAAACTCAAGAATAAATTGAACCAGGTATGTACGAATATTGTAAATTTGTTTAAAATGTAGTAATGGGTTTTTGTAAATGATGTATTTTTGAATATAATTTCCAAATGAAGATAGAAATGTTGAAGACATTGAAGAATCACAAAATGATGCAAATAATCAATCAAATAGAGGTAATATTATATATATATTTGTTATTAAAATATTTTAAACCATGTAATTATAATTATAATTACGAGTCATATTTTTATGATTCAAGTTAATTATATTTGAACTATTATAAATTAAAATTGAATTGAAATATATATAGGTGGCTTCATCATTGATGACGACATGTTACAAAATGTTGATAAAGAAAAATTTGGAAACACGAAACATGACCATATTGTACAATATCGTGTTGAAAAGATGCATGAACAATTTCTGGAAAAAGAATCAGTGGCAACACAAGCTCAAATTTTGAGGTGTTTGTTAGTTTCCAAGAAGTTGAAGGAAGCTTGGTCATTATTGGGTATTCAAAAGAAGACAAAAGATTCAAAGGTGAAGCAAAATGTGTTAAAAAATATATCCAATGCAATAAAAATGATTGGAAAATCCAGAAAGAAAGATACTAGTGCTGCACATAGAATAATACAAACAACGATTATTCATCTAGTACTAGACAAAAACGTTTGACAATGCAGATCACAAAGGTTATCTGAACTTCGCAGAAAACATTGTACAAATATAACAAATTTCAATTACAAATAGATGCAAATGATGAGCTTGCTTCTTGGGTAATTATTTGTATACAACCCTATAAAGATAGGGTCAGTGAAAGTGTTAAAGCTATGATGCATGAATATTGGGTGGAAAATTCTCGTGTTTCACCAAATGCAAGAGACGTGATACGACGTAGAATATCTTGAAATTAGTATGAAAGCCATCCAAAACATATATTGGAAATGACTCAAATACAATTGTTCAATAAATTCAAATACGAATACAGTGAATTGAATCTATCAATCAATAAATTTGTACAATAGAAGCCATGGTATGTTAGACCTATCACTATTTGTGGCACATGTTGTTGTCACTATCATGTTGAGTTTGAATTATATTATGACAAATTTCTTCAGTTTGGTAAAACATTTTGGTCAAATTCACCTCCTTCCACAATTCATGCTTTTATATCTCAAATTCTATGTGAAAGAGATAGTCATGAGAATTTTTACAACAAAAGATGTGTCGATAGAAAGAAATGTGATAATTGTGGAACTCTAGCTTTATTCCACCATAAATATCTTATTGGTATTAACGATCCATCATTTTCAGATATCATAGTTGATTGGAAGAGATATGAATATGTCACGTATTCCCACAATTCTATAAGTTCTTCAAACACTCTTTCGAAAAGAACAGATTTACAAGAAGATAAAATCAGTGTTACAGAGTTTTTGAAAAAGTTTGAAAAAGAAATTTATAAATAAATAAAACATTCACATAGAACACGATGGTAAGACTTGCAATTCAAAAAATCACATGATGTTTTTCCACAGGGGACTATTTTTTCTGTGGTTGATTTCGTAGAGAATTACACATTTGAAGCACAAAAATAAATACAGAGTGAATATTATCATTCTGACCAAGTTTCTATATTTTCCCATGTTCTATATAGACATGCTCAACAAAATGTTGATGATATGGAAAGCACGAATGTCAATCGACATGTAATCAAGGAATACCATTTCTATATCAGCGATGACCACACACATGATACACATTATGTACAACATTGTTTTGATATTATTTATGGTTCATTGAAAACACATGGAGTTGTAATGAACGAACATTGGATATGGTCAGATGTATGTGCAGGGAAATTTAAATCTTCACAATCATTCTTATAGCTATGTCTCCTTCATAAAAAAACAAATATGAAACATTGTTGGAATTTTTTTGAAATTGGTCATGGAAAAGGGGAGCACGATGGTGCCGGGGCATGTGTAAAACGAGCACTTCAAAGGTATCAAATGAACCACTCTGCCGATCGATTTGTGTGTGCTAATAAAGTTGTTCAATGGTGTCGTTTAAATCTCATCCATGATTACAATCAACAATCAAAATATGTGCGCAGGTATGAAATTTGTTTTCAAAACAGAATTATTCAACTTAGAATGACTTTAATATGTACATCTACTTTAACATTTTATTCACATGCACATGTAAAATTGTTTATGTTTGATAGATGTTTTTGGCATATTGGAATCCAAGATATAGATAGATCAATCCCATATGATGCTAGAACTATTCATGGAACTCGAGATTTACACTCAATCAAAACAAAAATCTTCCAAAATGTGTTTTCATTTGATAGTAGGAAGCTAACATGCTTTTGTCCTATTTGCATAGAGGACACAGAATCAATAGAGATTTGTGAAAATGTCAATGACAATTATGTTAAACCTTGGAAACACAACGAAATTAATTTAAAAGGAAAAATGCTACTCGCAAGCTTTGAAGAGTTGGAATTAGAGGACATTGCAATATAAACTAATGGTGATAGAATTTCCAATTTGGTTAGAGAAGGTAATTTTATGTATATATATACTAAATACTAAATTTTTCTATTTTTATTTTAAAGTTTTTTTTGACAAATTCAATGTTCTTAATTATGTGTAGGAGATGTATTTGTTGTGGTTGCACCCATAGAGAAAACTGAAAATGTGAGATATTATTTGATGCGATGCACAGAGAGAAAGATGAAATTATTGGAGGACTATGATGAAAGAGGTTTTTATATATGAAAGAGGGTCAATTCTCTTAAAAGGTTATTTTTTTCAAGAAACATATCAAACTAAAAGGGACGTTCACTTTAAATACTATCAACCTGATGTCATATGCTACCAATATAGTCATTTGGTATGCGCAACTCGCATAAAGTTGATAGAAGTTAAATCAAATAAAAAATTGAAATCTAGAAGATGGAAGATGTCAAAAGTTGATCATGAAAGAATAATTGAAGACATGATTCCTTTAAGATCTTGTTTCTAATTAGAATCATGTTGAACATGATACATACTTTTTACATGAAGGACATCTTCATTGGTTTTATAATTGTGACACTCAAATAGAGTGATTATTGATAAGTTTTGAGCTATATTGTTTTGATAAATTTTTAAGCACATTCATTATGAAATTGCCAAATTATGAGATCTGTGCCTCTTTTAAACTTAAATATGATAGACTATTAGATTAGATTACATTGTTGAGCTTATGTCCATCAAATTGAGGAAACTTATAAAATAGTGTTCTTGCATTGTTGAGCTTATAGCTCATTGTTCTTAGATTGTTTAGCGTATGTATATATCAAATTGATGTCAATTATATGATATATTGTTCTTGGATTGTTCAAAATATGTACATCAAAGTGATCTATATTAATTTTATAACGAAATTGATATGTACAATTGCATAAATCATAACATACAAACATTGAATATTAACATTACTAAATATTAAAAATCATTACTAATGATTAAAAATATTGATTGAATTTGCACAAAAGGTGTTTGTGAAATAAATTCATTTAAAACCAAAATCATTTAAGATACTAATTAAATCATTTATGTAATTAAATTAAAGATACTAATTAGTATCTTATGATACTAGTTTAATCATCCTATAAGATACTAATTACATTGATCCTCAACCAAAATGAAAACAAAAAATTAGAGTGAATATCGCAATTACATGTATGCTCAGAGGGATTATAATTGAAAGGGTTGTGAATGAATTATCATGTTATCTCAAGACAATTCCTCATAATGCATAATTATCATGCAAAGTTCCCTAAGAAATGGATTGGATATCCTTTAGATATTTTTTATGGATCTAGATCTATCATACCGTTCACAACAAAGGCATGTGTTTCAATACAATGAAAGATCAAGTTAGTATATTAATTTCTCATACACCTTCACTTGGATTTATTCTTTTTCTACAAACCACATTTTATTGATCTTATAAACAAAACCATTACTTCATAAATCTAGTGAGCATCATCTAATATTTCCATAGATTAGGTAGAAGTACCTTCCCTTTTATACAGGAAAAATGTTTACTTCTCTTTCTCCAATGTTTCCATGCAAAAGTTCCTTCCATTTACTGAAGAAACAAAGGAATGGAATGGCCAACATTGTAGAGGTTAGCTTTAGAATTCAATCCAAATATGCCAATGGAACTAAACATTTTTCTCAACAAAATATCTTTGGCCCATCAAGAAAACACAAATTAGAGCATTTTTAAACACAAATTGTTGATTTTTTACTTTATTTAAATCATCTTCCATACATCCATTGTATCTAAACATTCACAATTAAATATTAGATTTTGCAATTTTAAATCCATCACGTCCAAAATACCATAATACATTAGATCATTTTGTTGTCTATGATAGTTAATTGATTGATCAACACTAAATATAGCCTCTTAGTATTCTTGGCCAACATTTACTTTAATATTACTAACTATGGGCACCTTCCTGAACATGAGCATGAATATCCGTGAGTCTAATATATCATGTTGTATCAAAGGTCCAAAACTAGGTTGTAATGACAATTGCCCACCCAATGATGTCACTAAGCTCCTTAAAGTCTTTGAAAATGTCATGCAAAACAAAAATGTACACTTAGAACTTATATTTATGGGACATTAAAATTGTTTGTTCATTAAAACTTGAAGTTGATCTAAACTTCACAAAAGTAGATTTTTCAGCAAGATAAAAAAAAGTAGCTTGAACTTGGAATGCAAAAGGTTGAATTTTAGAAGAGATGGGACAGATAAAAGTTTCCATATCCATGGTTAGTTTCAAAAAGGAATTCTAAAATAATATTGAATTAATTTTGAACAAATTAAATGGTCCAAAAGAAATGAAGAAACCATAGATCTTAGGGTTTTGACCGTTAGGAATAAAGTTGATCTAGGGATATTATATGTTTAAATTTGATCTAGGGATATCATTAGGCATCCAAATGATAGTGTGTTTGTTATAGGATTCATGGGTTGATGGCTAACAGGTTTCCCTAAACCATCCAACTACTTTAGGTCTTCAGGCTGCTAAAGAATCGAGTTAGCTACTACGTAAGTGTTGATTTGTTTCGGCTAAAAAAATTCATATTTCTTGGTATGATATACACCATAAAATAGTCCACCAACTAGGATAAATCATGATATTAATTATCTCAAGAATAATAAGAAACTTCACTGCTTGGATTTTGCTAGTGATTACTTCAAATAAAGTTCAAAATTGGAGTATGAATGCAGGATCAAGGATATTCAACATTTCCCTGTTGCCACTAATCAACAACTATACAACTTACCAATATATGGTAAATTTCCTTTATATTCATTTAGTTTGGACTATGCATTTATGAGAATATTGCATCCGTTATACATGAAATTTTAATTTAAGATGCATTCACTATATTCATAAAGATACAATAGAATCTTCACTAGTATTTTCTAACTTAATATCAACTTACCAAGATATGGTAAATTTCCTTTATATTCATTTATTCTGGACCATGCATTTATAAGAATATTGCATCCATTATACCTGAAAATTTAATTTAAGATGCATTCACTATATTCCTAAAGATACAACAGAATCTTCACTAGTATTTTCTAACTTAATATCATGTATTTTGAGACTGCAATGATAACAAATCTATACCTAAAGGCTACCCAAAATCTCTATCCCAAATATTCTACAGGGTTTGATAGATTCAACAAATAACATTCTAAATGCTACAAGTATATCATTGGTTATTCGACCAAAGTTTGCCTAGAATTAAACCATTGCAGTGTTCCTCCTTGGCCCATTTATGTTGTTAGATAAAATTACATGAAAGAATAAGCTGTAACAATCTCCTTAAACTCCATAAGGTACACTTATTTCACATTACAACTAACAATGGTTAACCATAACCACTAACATCTAGGCTAGCACCACAATATCAAGAAAAACTCCAAAATATCAAATGTATCCCCTACTGTTGAAATTGTGAAAAAATTCACAAGTGAACACCCTTGCATGATGAGGGATAACACTTTGCATAGAAAAATCAAAGTTCTAGGTGTAATCATACAACCAATGCAACCAATGCAGTCATGCTAGAGAACTTTATCAATTACATATATTTTTTCCCTTGTGTTTGATGATCAAATAAAACAAAGCCACTTAAAGATACCAAACCCATGATAATTAAACAAATAAAAAATCTAGTATATATCTCATAAAACACATCTTAATATACTAATTAAATTAAATCATTTAAAACCAAAAAGTTCCAAAAACAATATATATATGAACGATCCAAAATTATATATATGTTTAAAATATATAAGTTAGACTCATAAGTTTAATTTTAAAATTTTGACATGGAATATGTCAAATCAATAAGTTCACATGTATAAAAAAATATATAACTATGTGATATCCATTATATGGATATCACTCTCCACATTCTCTTTGCGATTGACCTATATAACACATGCAACATATAATTAAGCTTCAATATATGAAATTTATACTGTAAATAAACTTAAATAAAAATACAATTTGAAGTTAAAATAATAAAAATGAATAAATATACCTGAGTGAGGCCAACACCCAAAGAGGTCACCACATCCACAGCCATGGAAGGTTGTACAATACGTTTACCCACCTACAATTAAAATACCATTACTTAAACATTTAAAACATGTAATTTAAATGTAACTTAATTCAAATTTAAATAAAATGTCAATTGTTTTTAATCATTAAAAAAACATTTAATCATTACTAAAACATTTGAAAGGTGCTTGATTTACCTTCAAATCTTGGGAGACACTAGGAATGTCTCCCAAAATTGATGATGAGAGGGGCCCATTACCCATGGTACTAGGCGACGAGATCGGAACCTATGAACACAAACAAAATTTCAATATTGAAAAAATGTGTCGTGTTAATAATAAGAACATATAAGTTTATAGATATTTATGCAAATGTACCTCTTTCAATGGCCCTAGGTTAACACTAGAGTCAACCATAAAATCACGTTCATCCAACATTTGGGTGAACTGTAATTCAAATGAGCTCATTATATATTTAGACAAACTAACAAAACATGATTTAACAATTATGAGGAAAACATAAAAGTTCTCACATACCTCTTCCCTCCCTCCTTCCTCGCGATGGAGTAAATCAAACAATCCATCTTGACAATGTTTTGCATATGCCTTGACATCTTCAAGGCTTATTGAATCTACCTCATTGTTTGTTTTATAAGAAAAATGTGCACGATAATGAGCACGTGCTCTATGTTGATCCATGCCCACATCAACAGCCATTAGAGCAGACGGTAAGTTGTCTCCTATGACGGTTCTGACCTCTAGACCAATCTGAGAAGGCGCCTCCATTTATGATCATAATGTAACAACTTGTTGGGCAATAGGGCAGACCCGGGTTTAATCCTTTCGTGTCTCACCAACAAAAGACCCACAATGTTGGCCCTTTCGGCAACAACCTGCGAACAGGTTGCAGTCTCACCCGAAACAGCTATGGGGTGCCGCAGAATCAGGTTTCTGCAAGCAGAGAAAGAGATTACTGTACCTTGTCCTTTAACAACTTATAATCAATAAACACAGAGCTCCGACACTTATATCTAAGTAACTTCACAGATAAATAAACATACAGTGACTTGCTCAACCCACTACAGGGAATTCACAGCGAAGCTATTTATTAATAATGATCTTTACTTATCAGATTTATACAGTTATTAATGCATGAGAACAAACAGAGATAGAAACAGCACAAGAACCACAACACCTGATATAACGTGGTTCACCCCCAGTGTAGGGGCTACGTCCACAGAACTGTGTTTTATTTCAACTTTCTTCAAAATCACAGTTCTGATCTGTGCACTCAGCTGCAGATCTCTTCAGTCTCTTAAGCCGCGCACACAGCAGCGGGCCTCTGCGCACACAGCTACAGATTTCCCTTAACCTTTTACAAAACCCTCTGCGCACACAGCAGCGGGCCTCTGCGCACACACCTGCAGATTTCCCTTAACCTTTTACAAAACCCTCTGCGCACACAGCAGCGGGCCTCTGCGCACACAGCTGCAGATTTCCCTTAACCTTTTACAAAACCCTCTGCGCACACAGCTACAGAGGTCATCCACGCACACAGCTGGGACTTAACCTTTCTTTACACAATAGCCTTAGCTTCGCCTTAACCTTCTTTACATCAAAAATCCTAACCTTTCTTATTTATAACAATGCCTATTTATACATCGCTCTATTACAAAACCATGGATTCAAACCATGGGCACCAAAACCCCTAAACCCTGGTCTTAAACCGCGGGTTTATTACAATAGAGAACTTTGACTCAACCCCCGACACCCCTAAGACTATTTTGAGTCAACCTCCGCTTACAACTCCTTTGGCCTGCGTAGATATTTTCCTTAAGGACCGTTAGGGTGCGCGCCCCAACACAACTCTTTGTGGCTGAGGAACCAAACGAAGTGTAGGCTTAGGCAACAATGGATCACAATAGTCTCCTTCTCGTTCATGCGTCCTACCCTTTCCAACCCTGTAAAATTTGGACACATCTGTGTAATATGGATTCATGTTTAAAAAAACTCCACATAAAAAAATCTCGCAAAATAATATGGCACTTTATCATTCCATGGAAATCTACCATAAGCAGCCAAGAATCTATCATATAAATGGTGTGCAATCTTGGGGTGCTTAAAATATTGCAACTTTAACATCTTCTGCTTCTGTCCTTCTTTAAAATTAAACATTGAAATGGCATCTACTTTTGATACCCTCTTCTCTACATCAACCCACTTGTCAGGACCCATCACCTGAGCCCTCCGCATTTGCATCAAGTAAATAAAAAAATTTGTTGCTTTCCAAACAGTTCTTTAGGCACCAAGAAACTTGCCTAAAGATTCCAAAAGTATTTGCAAGCTTTGCCGACTCTCTGTTGGGAGTTCCAAGCTAGAAAGATCATCCCTCAATTTTTTAAGGTGGGATGTACATTGTTCGAGAGTGATAGAAACCTCTTCATTTTCCCAAGGAAGAGCATCAGGTATATCTGAAGGATAAATGGTCATGGGCTAACAACCATGTGCGTGTCCAATACTATCCCTTCACTGACCTTGACCCTTTCTCTGAGCATTTGCATGACCTTGCTCTTGGTCCCTTGCAACATCCTCAACATATCCACCCTCATTTTCTCCAAATGCATAACCCTCATTTTCTCTGAATGCATCATCACCCCCAGCCTCTCTGAATGCATAATCATAACCCTCAGCAGAACCACGATCCTCAACATTTACACATGTAATCATGTATAATTTAATACATAAAGACACACGCATATATATTCACATGCAAATTAGTAATTTATTAAATAGATTATATATATATATATATATATATATATATATATATATATATGTAACATATTACCAATAAAATATTGGTGGTTCATTGGTCATTCTCTAAAATAACGACCAGAAGAGGGAAAACAGTCATGAGATGATGAATCAAACAATCAACCAGACACAGAAGCTTGGACACTCTCATGAGACAATCTATTACGCCGTGTCTCTACAAAGAAAAATGCTAATGAAACTTAGTAAAATACATGAACAAGACTTAAAACAAATATAAATATTCATGCATACTCATAAATTTTGCATGTGCATAAATTTCAAACACATACCTAATGTGTCTCAATATAATACGATAGAATCTTTAGATGATTCAGACCATCTTCGAGAGAAAACATTTGAAGGTCTTTTAATATATGTAGGTGTGGTATTAGGGGTCCTTGTCTTAGATGTCTCTGTACATCTTCGAGTCGAAGAATGAGTGACCACCTTGTCTGAAACCATCTCTACTATATATCTCCTATAAACATCAAAATAAGAACCAATGAACTAATGTAGATTATCCCATACAAAGTTTTTGAGGACAACTAAAAAACAATTGAATATACTTATTGTGTATAAAACATAATACAATCAATCCACATCAAGTTATTAATCTTGTTAAAATGATGGTGAGGAAAAAATAAATAATTTAGAGCCTTTTTGTTGATGTACTTTGATTCATATGGAGTGTTTTACGCACTAGAGCTACTTCAGTGTCTCTATAAGGCTAAGGCTAGAGTGAGGAGTCAATTTTTTTTATTGTATAGACCAAAGGGGGATTTATTATATGGATATAATGTTTGAGATATTTTTACCCCTTGGACTGAACATGGCCAACTCCTTTGGTTTTACTCTCAAAATTACTTGGATTAGTGTCTTTGCTGACCGCCCCTTTAGTGTGATGAAGTCTCCACCATCTAGGGTTTTATTACCATGGGTTGGTGCTCTAGGGCACACCTTTTTTGGAACAACCTACTATGTAACATTAACAACCAACATAAATTGAGAGAACATAAAATTGAACAATAGAAAAAGATAAGATCTTATAATATTGAACCAAGCATATGCACAATATCATGATATCATTATTCATAGTTCTCATGGTAGGAAATTATCCTTGACAAACCAATAATATACCTCAAAGAAACGTCTTGGAAAAGTGTCTCATTTGTTAACTAAAGCACACTAAATGTAAAGGAACATATAGTGGGAATTTTTGACAACATAGGAAGCTAACAGATTCAAGCTCTTTCTATGTATAGGTTCTAATGAAATTCTTAAGGTTTGGCTTGGCATCTACAAAGGTTTAAATAGCCACAGAGATAAATAATAGATGAAATCAGCACTAGTATACTTTTGCACACAGATGACAATCTATAGACTCTAGTTTATAGTTTTGTGCTCTCAGGGTAGATTACATGTTTTGCTCGAAAGGGCAGTTTTACTTCAAACAAAATAGAGAATGCTCTAGTTTTTTGGAAGGCTGTAATGAAACAACAAACTGAAGGTACTTGTGAAATTGACCCCCTGTGAAAAAGCCTTTCTAGAATTTTAATTACGGAGCAACAAGAGGGGTTAATTAGGGACTATAGTTGAATAACTGCATGCCATAACTTTTCATAGTTCAATAAAATAATTATCACTAACATACCATATATTTTTAAAAATTTTTGTTGTTGATATATTTAACTGGATATTTTCCAAAACCGGCTCGACCTAGGATCTTTTAAATTAAAAAATGCATATAAAAAGGTTTAAGTCTTGCATATTAGTAAGGGATTTAACATACATAGGAATATTATGCTCTTATTGTTGTTGAGTTTTAGCTCAGTGTAGTTCTATGCGTTTGCACCAGAACTGTGTTTGCACTAGAACTGTCCGAAACCCAATTAGTAGTTCTGTGTGTTTGCCTAAGATAAATTTGCAAAAAGTATTAACTGTTGGTAAATGTTTAAAACAAAATCATATTGAAAGTTGATGGTAGACGCTGATCTACTAATTTTAGCTAAGATAGATGTTTTAAATCTTTTCTATTCCAATTTTTAGACTTATTATAAGTTATATTCATATTTTATCTAATTAATTTTTTTTAATTCTTTACTAAATTTAATAGCAATGAAAACAAAATTAATTTCTAATTTTTAATAGAAAATTTATTGCAAATGAAAAAAAAAAATTGATTCCCATTTGGCTCTATTCGGATCCATCCAAATGACTTTTTATTGTACGTGACAAACAATTTACTCTACATTTCAGGGCCACGTAAATACACGTAACAGTTTAGAATTCAGTGAATGCTTCCAGAGGCTAGTGAAGTTTGAAGTTTGAATTATATATATATATGAATGTTAAACACAATGTTTAGCACTATCAAGTTGTAATGTGTGGCATGAACTTGACTCAATACCAAAAACATGGATTCTGCTAACAGAGCCACCTCACAGCAGAGATTAGATATGTGATAGGCACAACAGAGCATATATTTTGTTGGTCTTAGTAATTTAGATCTAACTTGCCAGGGAGGGGATATTAATTATAGACGAATACGCTACGATCTAATAAGATAAAATGAGCCTAGAAATTGAATATATCTGAAATAATAGAGTATACACTTTCAATATATTTAATTAATAGGATCCATATAATTGAATTTATTTATTTTACTAAGTTGGTTGAGGTCTCCATACATGGTGGTCCAAAATCCGTTTATATCTTCCTTCATGGTCAACAACAAGCAATCACTACGTCCCTTCGGTCTAAAAATACAAACCTATTACAATCTACCCAATACTGTAAAATTGTTTATGTTGGACAGGTCTATCTAGACTTTGTAAAGGCCCTGTATTTATAGTATATAGAATAGGCTTAAACAAAATTAAACAAAATTAAATCAAACTTGAATAACATGCTTACCAGGAAACCGCGAAGCACCACAGAAAGACGCCAACAAACCACGAAGCAAACCCACCACCACGAAGCCACGAAGCACCACCAAGCACCACATAGGCGAAGCACCATAAAGGTGAATCACCACCACGGTGAAGCACCACATAGGTGAGATCCTAACACAAAAGAGAGCCCCTAACATGCAGTTGAGGCAGAGGCGAGGCGAGGCAGACCTGACGCCTAACAGGCGAGGCAAGCTGAGGCGAGGAAAAGGCAGAGGTAAGGCGAGGAAGAAGAAGAGACAAGGCCTAATAGGCGAGGCGAGGCAGAGGCAGAGCTGAGGTGCAAGCGTCCTAGAGACGAGGTGAGGCATCGTAGAGAAGGAGGCCAGGTAGAGTAGGAGGCATCGCAGAGCCGAGGCAAGGCAGAGGCGAGGCATCACAGAGCCGAGGCGAGGCAGAGCCAAGGCGAGGCACAGGGAAAAATCAGAAACGACAAAACTGGAAATAGTTGTGTCGTTAAAAATATATATACCTTTTTCGGTGGAAAATTTGTTCGGCCGGAAAAGTTGTTTCGCCAAAAAAGTTGTTCGGCCAAACAATTCTTCGGCCAAACATTTGTTTCGGCCGAAAAAATGTTTGGATGAAAACAAATCTGTTGGACAATATTTTTTTGGCGATCCTTACAGACCTAGCATCACGAGGTTGACCGTTAGTTTTAACATTCGGCCAAAAGGTTTTTTAAATTGTTCCGCTGAAAAAGTTAAATAGTTCGGTCGAAAAGTTTAAATAGTTTAGCTGAAAAAAAATAGTTTGGTCGAAAGTGTTTTAAATACGGATTCTGAAAGTTCATTCTCAAGAAATAGACAGCCAGGTTCATGATTTCACCCTTTGATGTAGGATCATCCTTGTACGCCCAAAAGTTCCTCTTTAGTTTCAATTCCTTTAATTGTGCATTTAGTTGGTTTGACACCAATAAGTGATAGTTGCTTTTGGTTGAGGTAGCATGGTTTCACATTGTTCATTCAAATCATTTAAATGTTGCAACTTACAAATAATTCATAGTACAAGGATACCATCAATCTTTCGAGTCTATGTTGTGCAAACATAGTCACAAGTCTATGTTGTGTGAACATAGTCATATGTCCAAGTAGAGTCAAGGGAACTCAAGACCATATCATAATAGCAAGAAGGGATTTCTAGGAGTTGTTAGAGTTTAAATCTCACTTTTGGTCCAAATTTGGAGAGCTAAACAAGTAGCATGTGTTGCAAAGTTGGATCACCCATTAAAAGGATATAATAGTGAAAGATATTTCACTATTGGATCAACAATATATTTTGATTCGATGCCATGCGAACATAGTCACATGCCCAAGTAGAGTAAAGGGACTTCAATACCATATCATAAAGAAGGGAATTTTGGGAGTTGTCATAGTTTAAATCTCACTTGTGGTCCAATTTTGGAGAGGTGGACAAGTAGTATGTATTGCAAATTTGGATCACCCATCAAGAGGATGTCATAGTGAAATCTTGTTCACTATTGGATGAACAAGAAGCTATGGATGAAGGTGACTGGGATTTATTTGGATATTTGACCATATTTAACAATAAAAATATCACTCACTATAAATGTGTCTATGAATCAATGATTCATGATGTAAGTGACATCACAAGAACTTGCAAAGATAAAAGTGGTGCTTAGAATTTAGCTACATTAACAAATCATCACGAGAACATAGTGGGGATTCCACATAAACTCTCACACACATGGATTGGTTAACATTTCAATAATCCAAGGAACTAAAGTGGTGAATGTTCAGTTGTGGTAGTTAATGATTAATTGTTTCTAGGTCCTTTATCGAAATTGGTATCTTGAGATTGAAGATAGGATTTTAGTCCTCCAATGAGAGTCATGTATAGAAGAGACGTTTTGATCCTCTCAAAATTTGTCCTCTATTATTGTAATATATTAGAGAAGTTTACATTTATTAATAAAAAAACCTTGATATTTAGTTCCATATATTGTTTTGATATATATTGTAGTTATATGTACTTACATAATTATGTGTTGTATATTTAGATAACAATGTAGTTCTCAATTGTAAAATTGTAAAATTATATATATAAAAGAAAGATGGAAATATATAATGCAATCAAATTGTCCAAAGCATGATGATGTGTTTACCTTTAATGTACAATTGCTTCAATGTACAACTACTTACATGCAGACTTAATAGGTAACATTGCATATTATGTTTATAATGATTTGATTTACATCCGGGAAAAAAAAGAGCATATGTTCTAATTCAAGTTTTTGCATTTAATAGATTTGTATGTCCACATGGGTACTATTTGCATACATTGAACCATGGAGCAGTGAAAAACAAATATTTAGACTTAGTTTTAGAAGTTAATTTATCTTAATTTAAAGTTAATTTATATGATAAGTTTAAAGTTAATTTCTCTTGATTTAAAAATTCAACATTAGTGTTGTGAATTTGTAAGTAGAAGTTTGAAATCATAATTGTTGGATATTTTTATTATATCCCTAAATTAATAATGATATTTTTTTATTAATTAATTAATAATGAGTATAAATTTATTTTAACTTTATATGTATTAAACATTGATAAAATTTATTAATTAAGATGTAATTTTTTTGAGTTAAAATATTACATATTTTTACTTTGTTTATGTTTGTATATGTTCATATATCTATATATATCCTTAGTACAAATTTTTTATTTGGTTTATGTTTGTACATTTCTATACATTTTGACAATCAAATTGGTATTTGGAGGGGAGTTCATTCTCTCCCAAACAAGGGAGTCTCATACACCAATTTGATGCCTAATTAAACGATGAAAAAACATCTCTTTATTGTTTACGGATTTTCCCTTTTCGTTACCTCATGTATTGTTGAGTGACATGGACCTAAAAACATTTTGTTAACTAACATCCCAACAAATTTACTTTAAAAATACAAATAAACTATTTTGATAAAAAACCTATTCATACACAATCATACTATCAAGAAGTTACAAAATTTTGTAAATACACTATTTTTAATTAACTTTGACTCTTCTTTTTGAATGCTAAGTTTTTATGATTATTTCCCTTATATGAATCTTCTTTTTGAATATGATGTTTTTATGATTATTTCCATTATATAAAACACAAATAACTTATATGTAGAGAAAAACCATAAATAATCCAAACATATAATCTTTTTGAAAAATTTACCATCTTTTTCTTTATAATGTAATAATTATCTTCCTTTATAATGTAATAATTATCATTTTTACATATTTTAAATATATTAAATTATTTTTTTATAAATATATTTAAATTTATTCGAAATAATCATTTAAAAAAAATACTAACACTTATATATATGAGATTAATATATATAAAAACTAAAGAAAAAATGTAAAATCATTTTTTTAATACAATCACAACCAATATACACATTACATAAACTATAAAATAATTAAATATTTTATTTTAATATGAACCAATTTACTTTTTAATTATGAAAAGATGTGAAACATAAACAATTTACCTTCAATATTCTTAATATTTATACACCAATCATGAAGTATTATAAATCCGTAATAAATTAAAAAAAAATGTTGTTTTTTTTAAACAAAGTGTAGTACATGAAAATATAAATCACAACTTATTTAACTTATTTGTTTAAATATTATGATTACAATAAATTTGTTTAAATAATATTTACAATAACACAATCCACATTATTCTAAAACAATATTATTAGAATAAAGTTGTTTAAATAATGTTATTACAACAACACAACCCACATTATTGTACCAGATTATCTTGTTTGCGTTCCATAAGCTTCAGCTCAGTATGTATTCCCATGAGTTGTCTCTAGATCCTAATTCCTGCCACCACCTTATCCTCCAATAACTGGCTAGCTCCATGTCAATAACTCTCATTCTTCTCGTCAAACCATCTATAGCACTCATAGCTACAACTCTAACTTTATGAACCTCTAACTCTCATTCATCTCGTCAAGCCATTTGTAGCACTCATAGCTACAGTTCTAACTTTATGAACCTCTTTCTCTTAGTATTGGATAATAGTTTCTTTCATGCTTGTCTGATAGTCCCCATTTAGGTAGGTCATAAAAGTTCTATTTTATTATTGATTGGTCTAATAAAAATGTTTATCCAGTTTATTCTGTAAGTGATACTTCAGCGTGAGAATGCTTGAAGTCCGAGTCATCTTCTTTCACTCTCACTTGGTGATAACGTAATTTAAAGTTTCACTTTGTGAAGATCTTAGCTTATCGTTAGTCGGGAGGACCAGTTAATCATTCGAATTTCTTATACTGGTTTTAAGGGCAGTTACATTTATCCACGTTATTGTAAAATTATGTATTTATTTTTCTATCTCTCACCAAATAAAATAAAATGAGAAATAAAAAGTGAATTGAACCTGCAATACACTGGTTATGCTAAGCATAGCATTGAGAATAATATGGAATCAGAGTTACCGCAAAAACACCTTTGTATATATAAATAAAAATACCTTTGTATATATAAATATTTTATTTGAGTTTAACTCAGCCATCTATTAATCCAATCCTGTATCAAAATATTCACTTCACATCGAATATCGAATAAAAATTCAAGAAATTAGTGTCTTCATCGGTTAGCTTCTGAAGCTGATGATCCAAGGCACCGCCTAGACCAGTTTGATCAAGGAATCCGAATGTTGAATGCTGGAAAGAGCCCCGATTGTTATAATTGGGCTTCTTACCGCAACTTTCAGCACTCAACAGATTCCCTTTCCATAGTTTTCCATATTATAATGAAGGCCTTGTCTTGTCTGATGGTTGAGATCTATTGGAGAGATGGTGGTTGTGATTATGATAATGGTCAC
>LPNX010309293.1:2769-27728 GCA_001517045.1 Pseudotsuga menziesii | reverse complement strand
TAGAGGACTTCCTCAAAAATGGAAGAGGATCATACTCTTTTTTCTTGCTTGCTTCTGCCACCTTCCCTAAGCCAACATGATCCTCTCTTTCCATATCCCTTTTTTGGTTAGCAGTCACCGCTTTGCATGAAGAAATCCCACAAGAAGGAAGGGCCAACAAATGGCCCTTAACCCGGAAATATGTGCTCTTGAACTCATGGTTGCAAAAATTGCGTCTCCAAGACACATTGCCTCCCCCACCAAGCTTTTCCCCAGGCCCATCTTTCCTTGTCACATACTTCCACAAAGGGTATTTTTTTTCTTGGGCTTGTTGTCTTGCTAAAACAGGGTTATATGGAGTATGAGCTCCACTAGCGGCCGATGGAGCATTTGACGGAGGAGGAGAATCAGTTGTGCTTGGTGGAATAGGAGGGGAGGCCCTAGATGGTGCATTTCTCCCTTTCCTTTGACCCCTACCTCCTCCCCTAGCTGATTGAGACATTCCTTTTCTTGTGTGATGGTTGAGCTTGCAATCCTCTCCACAAATCCGCCGGAATGCACTTGGAACCACTTGGAAACAATGGATAGCCTTCAAATCCTCTTCAAATCTCCTTCACCTGCACATAAAACTCACTCTCAATGCTTTGCTTCCTTCCAAATGACAAATAAAAACACAAAAAGTCGATTTCAAGTGAACTGGACTGTCTTTTTTGGGCCGTTACGTGTCCTGTTTGGGGGGTTCGTGTCCTAAAATCGTGATTCGCTCGAATTTCGTGTTCGATTCGATGGACAGGTCGTGTCCCGATTTCGGATTCGACCGAAGGTCGAATCCCCTTCGTGTCGGACACGAATCGTGTCCGATTCGTTCCCCACGAGACACGAAGGGGGGTAACAGCGAATCCGGTTTCATAGGTCACGAGATATGTTGGATAAGTTTCTGGACAAAAAATGTCTTAGGGTTTCATTAGGGATTATGGAAATTGAAGGCTGGATAAGTTTTTGTCTGAAAGAGGATTGATGGATGAATGCAAATTTGTGGTCCAAGTTTGCATCTTCTTGTTGAGGGTTTTGATGGCCAAATGATCTACTTCCGAAATAAACTAGGCTTTCATTTTTAAAGAGGTCTATGTGAGAAGTCACAGATTCTATTCTTTCCCTCCTCTGGAGACAATTTCCTCATTCTGGTGATCATGGTGGTGAGGATGGTGTTGCGTTGCTACGAATTGAAGCTTCAAATTTCAATCTTTAAACTATACGAAATCCTAGAAATTTTTGATATAAAATGTGACATGCATATTCTGATAGATGAAATTAAGATTTATTTATTAAAATTTCACTAATTTACCTGTTGTGGTCTATGGACCTGCTGCACTACTCTGCATGTTGGAACTTTGCCAAACTTTCCCCCGCCAGAGGGCCTATATTTCCCTGTATTTTGAGAACACTTAATTTAGTGGATTGGGCGCTGGCCACTTGAGCACAGTCTAGGACTACAAGATCTTTTTTATTGTAGCACAACGGACTTTGTGATCTCTAACATAACTTGATTTGCAGCGGGTGTCTAGAGGCAGTCATAAGCAGGTAGGGCATGACAGGAAAAGAAAGTGTTGGGAAAAATAAGATATCAAAATTTACTTGGAAGCTACAATGAAAAGTCAAAAGCTTCAGTGGAAAGTGTGGGAACACTATGCACTAACTAGAAAATGACAATGACCTGATTTCACTCTATAGAGAACATGCCATTATTGAACTTTACTATGGGTTGCAATCAAGAATACAACTACGCTGACAAACCTTTAGACCAACAACTACAAACCGGCATAAGAATTTAGCACGATGGGGTAGCAAACGGGATACTGAAGCACTGGCTAACTGATGGATGCAAGCTAGCCATGTGGCACTCATTTATTTGATAGAATGCCGAGGCATGAATAATGTCATAGGATGAATGCCTTCTATGTAAATATTTACTACAACATGAGGGTGTGTGCAAGAAGTTGAGGGGTTTTTTAGATGCAATGGTGGAGTGAAGTCAATCACTCTTGATCCAAAAAAAAAAATCATCCCAAGAAATTATGAAATTTCCAAGCTTAGTCCTAAGGCTGCCAACAGGCATTCCAATTAGGATAGTAGACCAAATCATGCCTCTGTTTTATTTAAGCAAATCACGCCTATGTTTTAGTGAATAAAATTGTGCTCCCATTTTGGAAAACCTGTTTTTTTAAAAACAGGCCGAGCCCATCTTTTTCACCACATCGCACGGCTATTGGATTTGGATGGAGCAAATGTCGACTCGACGAACGCGTTTTTGGGTGTGCCAAAGCCATCCACCTCCACCTTTGGATCAAACTCCTCTTTGTGAGGTATTTTCCTCATTTTTTCTCATGTTTTTTTCTCTTTGTTCATCAATTTATTTGCCCCAATTTGAAAAATTAAACCAAAATAAATTAATTTATGGCCAATAGAAACAAAAACCCCAATGGAATTGGCCAATGGAAACAAAAACCTCAATGCAATTGGCCAATGGAAACCAAATCCCCAATTTAATCATAAAAATTAAATAATTTTGATTATTTACCAAAATTCACATGCCCAATGCAAACCAAAACCCCAATTAACTAAATTAATTTCACTATTTCCATATACATATTCACAAGAATCCTTGTGAATCCATACCAAAATTCACAAATATGCAAAGTTTGTCAAGCACATTGCAATTTTGGATAAGTAATTTACATGCCCAATGTAAACCAAAACCCCAATTAACTCATAAAAAACAAAGGAACTTCACTATTTGCATATATGTATATTCGCAAGCATCATTGTGAATCCAAACCAAAATTAACAAATATGCAAAGTTTGTCAATTATATTGCAAGCTTGCATACAACAAAAAAAAATCAAGTAGAATTCATATTTTCCCTAAAATACATAAACAAACATGGTAAATCTCTTGCCTCTATCCGAAATATTGAAGTTGGTATTCCAAGAACATCAATAAACACCTTATAGTTTTGATGAACTTTTCCTAATCCAAGTGTTAAAATAAGGTATAGAAGCTTCCCATGCTTTTAACAAATATTTCCTCTTGAACGAAGGGTACTTTTTGGTTAAGGTCAAGACAACAAAGTTCAACAATATACTCTACGAACGTGAAGATACATAGGTAGGTTGATGTGTTTGATTAAACATGCCAATCACATACTATCATACATGATATCATCTAGTGGAAACCTTGCAAATATAAAATCCACTATACACAATTGTGCATTTAAAGTCTCTCTTGGGTATATAGAAAGAGGGCATAGAACTAAAATAACATCAAGTGGAATCCATACATTGCCCAAATTAAATATAAACAAACAAAGATCTGCTAAATAGACTTTGGAGTCCAAAAAACATCATGCTACAACAAATAATTACATATCTAACAAAATCGTTGCCTATATTGGGATTTTATTCATCAATAGCACATTATGCTACCTATTCCAGGGTCTAGTTGTTGCCTCTACCCACAATCTGGGACCTGGTCCTGCAAAGGAAATAGTCAGCACCTCACAATTTCGATGAAACTTCATAATCCAAGCCTTAAAATAAGCTAGAGGAGCTTGGCAATCAACATATGCACTTAAGACACTTTATGTACACATGCATACTTAAAAATTGGAATTAGTACTTGAATTTAAAACATAAATATGAAATGAAAAAATGTTAAATGTTTATTCTTTACTGTAAAATTCAAGATCAATTTTTAAATTTACATGATAGATTTAGTATATGTTGTTATTTGTCGTACATTAGTTATATAGTTTTCAGTTCTTAGAGATGTCATTATATCATGTGTTTATATTTCTAATGATATTTTATTTGTATTTATGATTGCAGTGGCTACTTGGATAACAATGCGGAGATACTGAGGGTTATTGGCCATCTAAGAGAGATTGGTTCAGCTTGGAGGGGTGGAGATGAGCTCTACTGCTCCTTGTTAGATTCTTTGTTGTCTATTTTTGATGCGATCGCAATATCAAATGATGCTTTGTATCGCATCGCATCGTACAAGGAGAGAAAAAGAAAACAATATGTTGATGGGTTGAGCTACAACGAGGTAAAAAAGCTCAAAATAACAAAACAACACATTTATACATTGTTTAGATTTCTTGGGATGGATGACATTCCAAAGATCAACATGCCACATATTTCTATTGAGTGGTGCACCTTTCTACCCATCAGAGACAATTGGATGGATAGGTGGTACATGGTTTTTGAAATCCCCCCTCACAACGATAGGGAAGTACCGTTGTACTTCCTCTGAAAGTTGTATGCAGATTTTTTGATGGGGAAACATGTCAACTATTTTGACATGTTGGGTTTCTAGGGAGTTGGTAGGGGGATGCCCCAACACCAACCGATTGCTAGGCATAGGATTCCAATCCATAGATACCTGCACTCTGTGCCCAACTACCGAGGGCATACATCCCTCCTGCACATGGCATGGTTTCCCAGACACATGAGGCATTTTTTACTCTAGTTGAGATGGTCTCTTGACACACGACCACTATTGACCAGAGAGAGCCCTCTTCCTCTGCTGGCGTACAACCACCAGCTTTTGGTGGTGGAGGGACATCTATTGGTGGGGATAGAACGACATCGCATGTGGCTCAAAGTGAGCCACACGTCTGCACATTGTGTGGGGGACCCTGTTATGGTCCTGGACCAAGACATGGTACCACTACGATGAATGGTGGTCAGGCAAGGACATTGGTAAAACTCTATTATTCAATTTTTAATTTTTTCATACTATATGTAACATATTAAAAGATTCGTAATATATGCAATATTTACTCTTGCAGGATATTGATGCCTCTCACGGGGGTGGTACTGCACCCGGTGTGGTTGTACCCAAGGCCCAAACAACCACCATTGAGGTAATATTTAAACATTTGTCATTTTGTTAATGCATGTGTTAGTCTTGATTAATTTGTTAAATTGTCTAATATTTACAATTTCTAAAGTTGCAGGAACCCCACTTAGAACTTGATGCTGGAGACGTTGATATCAATGACATAGTCCAAGGTGGAATTTAGGATTAATTGAAGAATGCAAGTACATGGGTTATGCCCGAAGCTTGTTCGAATTATTTAAATTTCTTATTGTACACTCCTTTATAGATCGCTAATGTTTATGATTTTTAAACTTGCAGATGCTATTACCATCTGAATAGGGGCAAGAAATTGATGGAACCGGTCACTCACATGGAGGAGATATGTCCCAGCCAGGGGTAAGTATATTACAACATGTTAGTTTTTTAGTACATATTATTCCATCTATTCAACTCCATGTCTAACTATGGTAACACTTTATGACTGCAGACATCATCGCAGATCCCTGCACCGCCTCTTTGGTTTGGATCTCCCCGTAGTCCAAATGTAGATAAGGGGGTTGTTTACACCAGACGACCGTCTTCCTTGAATAGAGCGGGTGTGCATGAGGATCAACCTACTCATCCCACGGTAATGTACACACTTCCAATGGAAGCTGCTGGTTAGCTATGAATTCACTTCACAAGTAGTTTTTCTTAATGTTATTTTCACATGTTTACAACATCAGGATGTAGAGTCATCTGTGCCAGACCTTAGTGGGGTTGTTGATGTTGTGGTCAATGCTACATCTATAATAGGGATAAGTCACACTGAGGTACATCTACTTGAATATTTGTAATTGTACATTTCATTTGTATTGTTTATGGACATGCACGATGTCTAACTATTTTATCATTTGGTGAATGTAGCCACACCCTAGTCCATTAGTGCATGAAACTGAGGTTGATGTTTAAGCTACAGCTCCTCTTACTACTGAAGATTCCCATCATAATCCCCTAGAAATGGTTTTTTCAGTGAGATGTTCATTTTTTACATAATTGATTAGTACTTTCTCATTCATGTACATGTTGATAATTCCTGAGATAATTAACATATTTTTTTTATTTGCAGAGAAGCATTACAGAGAGACTCTCTGCAAGGAGGAGGACACCAAAGGCACCTATACCCCCGACGAATGTAGTGAGTTTTTGTTTTATTTACAATTGAGTCATATTTTAAATATTCAAACATTGTTATTGCTGGACAGTACTAGTTCAGTTACCTAATAAAGAAATATTGTCATTGATTTTCAGTTGCCAGAGATGCACAGTGGTCATAGACAGAGGTGACAAGCATTAGGATCCGGGAAAAACAAGAGAAAGTTATATTTTTCATGTGTTAGTCCAGGACAAATATGTATTTTTATGTACGATCCGGAGTTAGAGTATAGGGGTGCGGTCCAGTACAGATGTACTTTTGTTTGCACATGTACATCAAATATGTTTTTGATACATGTACATTGATAGGCCATAGATGGGCCTTCTATGTTTGTATTATAAATTTCATGATATAAAAAATATTTCATATCAAGGCTCTTGAGATATTCATGGTTCAGTCTTTTAAGTGTGATTATACACGTGTGGCAAAGAATGTTTCTATGTGTAATGTTCCCAATTTTTTTATAGATTTTATGATTGCATGGAGATATCAGTTATAAATTTGAGAACAATGCACAATTAGAATATTACATAATGACAAAAATGTAAATTTTAATTGTTTTTTACCACAATCCAATTGCATATACAATTTTATATTAACAATGTTAAATTGTATTCACAAAGATGGAACATACCTAATACACATAAGCACCCAGCACAGCTAAGAACTTGATCCAACTAGGTGGAATACAAAAGCACCTTACCCACATAACAACCTAACAAACTTTTAAAGGATGCATGAAGTTGACACACCTAATTCACTGCACCTGTGTGCTCTACATAAATAAAATTAGTGTTTGGCATGATGTCTTTCATCTAACGAATACATACGATACACATCAAACCTAAAAGTATCTGAGTATTATCAGGTTGATTCAAAATAATGGTTATGACTATATCGTGCACATTATGTATATCCTGCACATTATTTTATCATTTTGTTAATGTACATGGCATTTGATAAATGGCCTCGAGTAACAACTGTGAAAGAGATGAAAGTTATGTGTGATTTTATTATAGTTTAAATTTATTAGAGAAGTATTATTCTGAATCTTGTTTTATAAATTTATGTTTATGTGTTGGGGCGCGCACCTTAACGGTCCCTAATTTTGGTAACTCCATGGTTTTTGTGGAAGTTTGTAAGCAGAGTTGCGACTCAAAATAGTCTTAGGGGTGTTGGGGTTGAGTAAAAACCTTCTTTTTTGTAATAAACCCATGGTTTAGGGTTCGGGGTGCCCATGGTTTAAGCCCATGGTTTTGTAATAAGTGCACCATAAATAAGCACTCTTGTAAAGAAGTCAGTTTAGGCTTTTGATGTAAGATGAATTAATGTGAAGCTAAGGCTTGTTTGTAAGAAAGGTTAAGTCCTAGCTATGTGCGTGGACGACCTCTGCAGCTGTGTGCACAGAAGGTTTTTGGGTGATTAAGAAGATCTGCAGCTATGTGCGCAGAGGCCTGTAGCTGTGTGCACATCTTTGAGGACTTGAAGGGATCTGCAGCTGAGTGCGTAGATCAGAACTGTGGTTTTTGTAAAGAGTTGAATAAAACACAGTTCTATGGACGTAGCCCCTAAACTGGGGGTGAACCATGTTATATCGTGTGTTGTGGTTTTGTTTTGTTGTTGTTATGTTCTTTTATATATTGATAAATATTTAACTAATAAGTAAGATCACTGCAAAATACTAACTTCGCTGTGAATTCTCAGTAAAGGGTTAAGCAAGGGAATATTTGTTTATCTAATAACGAAGCTAAATAAGTAATATCAAAGCTCTGTATTTAATGATTATCATTTGTTAGAAGCTAAATGTATAGTAATATCCCTCTTCTGCTTGCAGAAACCCGATTCTATGGCACCCCATAGTTGTTTCGGGTGAGACTGCAACCTGTTCGTAGGTTGTTGCCGAAAGGGCCAACACTGTGGGTCTTTTGTTGGTGCGAAGTTAATGCTATAAAACCTGGGTCTGCCCTATAGCCCAACAAATTGGTTTCGTTGCTGGTTGAACTTAGTATCTGCTGAAGAGCGGTTTACGTCGTACCTCAAGGGATGTGTTTTGGAGACCCTCAGTGAAAGAAATCGGTGATTGGATTGAAGAGACTTATCTGAACTTTGTTGTACAAGAGAACAAAGATCCGCGTCGTAGTGCAAACGAATTTTTACAAAGGTATGTTTTTTCTGATGTTTATGAAATTTTCTTTGGTAGTATCCACATAGAGTTGCACCAGTGGTAATCCAGGTTAACCGAGAGAAGGACGAACTTCCAAGAAGGTCAGTTTCCTGATCGGACCCCTGCAAGAATTAATATATTGAAAAGGGTGAACAAAGAGATATCCCGTGCTATTAATTTATGGACAACGCGAACCCTTTAAGCATTTGTGACGGAGTTCGCCATTGATACAAGTACGTCCTTCAGCGAAGCCGAATGACAGTTCTTCAAAGGACCAAGGGGTAAGTACTTGAATTCAATTAGTTTGAGAATTAAAATGCTATTGGATGAAAAAGTTATATTGATCATTGAATCAGACTGTTAGATTTAGTATTACTAACCTATGTTTGCAAGTGAAAGTACCTTCGACGAGCAAAGTGGTTTGCTGCGAAGTGGAAAAAGGTACAATAGAAATTTTGAGTCCTATACTGTAGGTCAGAATACCGAGCCTAACCCCGTAAGTCCAGTAGCCTCAGAGCCCGAAGAAAACCCTTCTGTTGGAAACCCTCCGGTAACCCCGCAGCGAAGACCTATTATCCTTGAGAACTCGTCGCAGTCTGAAAGTAACCCTAGCCCGAGTATTCCTGTCGCAGGTCAGTCTACCCCAGTTAGTTCCCCCCCCGCCTACTAGCAGTCCCCCTCCGTTCCCCCCTAGATCCGCGATGGCCCATATGAATGACGACATTAAGCTCCCTGTTTTCAAAGGAACTGGATCAGAGGATCTAGAGCAGTTCTGGTTCTTATACGAAGCAGTGTGGAATGCTAAGAACATTACGGATCAAGATACAAAAAGAGCCCAGCTGGTTACTTCTTTTAGAGACCGCGCTTTGACCTGGTTGTTGAAGTTTTCCAGCACTCAGAACCATGTCTTGGCTGATATAAAAGCAGCAATGATAAAGGAATTTAAGAAGCGGAAATTAGAGTTGCAGTGTATCACTGAGCTAAAGAAAATCCAATAGAGGCGAGGAGAATCAGTGTGGGAATTTGACCAGAGGTTCAAAGTTCTGCAAGATCAAGTCAGTTTCACCATTGGACCAGTGCAGCATAAGGAATGGTTCATCGCAGCTCTGTTACCGCACATCAGGACTCCACTCACTTAACAGAAGGTTGCAGATTAGCAGGAGGCTTTGGAAATCTCTATGAAGCTTGAAACAACCCCTGTCGAAGATAATTCTGGTATCGCTCAAATACAAGCACAGTTGGCAGCGATGGATCTAGAGCTTCACGATATGAAAAAAGGGAAAGCTAGTCGCGAAGAGGATTGGTGTACACGATGTCGGACAGAGGGTCACGACAAGGAACAGTGTCTTGCGGAAAGAAATTTCCTGAATTCTGGTGCACCAAACCCGTTCAAATCTAGTGTTCTATATTGTGAGATCTGTAGGACAACTGGCCAGCATTGACCTGAAGACTGCTATCTTCTGCAGAGGTATGTACAATTCCCTGAGAACCCTTATTGTAAGTTCTGTAAATCAGTGGGACACAATGAAGATGAGTGTCGCAGCTTTGACCTCATGAGAGAACGAACTTATGATGCTTATCGGGTACAAAATGATGGCCAAGGCAATGATGGATATGGTTACCGTGGTAGTACATCAGGTCGCAGAGCTTTTGGAGGTCGTGGTCATGGTGGTATGGCTGGCAGAGGTCGAGGCCAGGTTGTGTGCTATAACTGTAACCAAGCAGGACATCTAGCTAGAGATTGTCAGAACCCAAATACGACATGTCGATATTGCAGAGCTGTCGACTAAGTGATTGAGCAATTCCTGCAGCTGATCATGAAGATTCAAGAAAGAAATAGTGCCCCTACTCAGAATATTCAGTTGATTGCTGTGGAGCAACGACCTGTCCCAGCCATTAATGTTGTTACCAGGAGTGGAGCTATGATGGAAGTGCAGAACAAGGAGAAATAGCTTGCAGAGGCTTGGGTTCATAAGGCCCCAGAAAAAATCCTAGCATTTGATGACGAAAGAGAAAAAGAGACATTTATGGAAGCCCAGAGAGACTTTGCTGACCCCAACACATCAGTAGTACCTATGCAACATCCTCAGCAGTAGTCGCAGCCGCAAGAAGCTTCGACGGATAAAGTAAGTACAACGTCCTCCTTTTTACAGAGTTGTATGAAGCTCTTGAGAAATCAGAATGCTTTACATGAGTTGCAGAAATTTATTGCTTCTTGCAAACCTCAGCGAAGTTCTGGTAAGGAAAAAACTGTTCATAGAGTCAGAAGAACTGGTAGGGAAATGAGATTGAATGCTCAGATAGGAGAATATGACATGAATGATGTCATCTTGGACCTAGGATCAGAATTAAATGTCTTAACTAAGTAGACATGGGAACAAATGGAAAAACCTACTCTGGAATGGTCCTCTATTTAGTTGAGATTAGCCAATCAGCAGAAGATTGTGCCCTTAGGAAGACTCCCTAGTATATCAGTAGATATTGATGGAGTCAGTACCTTAGCAGACTTCGAGGTAATTAAAATAATTGATGACAATAACCCCTATCCAGCACTACTAGGAATTGAATGGGCAATAGATAATGATGCAGTAATCAACCTGAAGAAGAGACAGATGACTTTCGAAGGGAAAGGACTGAGATTCATAGTCCTATTGGATCCTTCTCAAGGAGAGAGATACACAGAGCCAGTAAGAGATGAAGACCAGGATGTTTTGGACCATATCTACAATATCACAGCGAAGGAAGAAGATTATGTTGATCCTACTGCCGAAGGTATCATGGATTGGCAGTGTCACAGCTCCTGCATGACAGATTCAGATGATGGCCTAGAGAATTGGTAGAATAGACTATATGAGCTACATGGACATCGATGTGCCAGAATTACCAAGTCTCTCAGATGGCTTGGCTCACAGACAAGAACCTTACATATTTTTGATGGTTCAATAGACCCAGAAGAGTTTATTGTGCAGTTCTCAAAGCAGGTACCAGACTCACAGAAAATGGAGACTCTGGATTCAGCTTTCAGAGCCACAACAGCCAGATGGTGGAATGGTCACAAAAAGTACATTCATAGTTGGGAAGCGTGCCAAAATTCCCTTTTCTTAATATTCAGGGACCAACCTCAGGAGGTGCGAAGCAGGTTTAATGGTAAGACTAGTCCTCAGGGACATTTGGAGCAATGCTACGAGGTATGGAAGCATGTACCTCGTGAAGAATGGGTACATAGGTTTGTGCACACCCTGGAACCTATAGCAAAGAACTGATTTGCGAAGGTCGAGCTTCGGCACGGTACTGTAAGTTGGGATTGTCTTGTTGATAGTTTTGTGCTAACATTTTCTATTAATGAGGTTTCTCCTGCTTTGGATGTAGCTGTTAGGTTGATCCATACTAAAGTATTTGATGATTAAGAAATAGCAGAATACAAACCTGATCGGAAGGAACAAGAAGCCAATGCAGTAGAATGTTATAACCTCGAAATTGACAAGGATGATGATCCGCACAACATTAACATTCCTGAGTCAGAAGGACACTACGAAGTACATGGACCAGTAGTTGAAGCACCTGAAGTGACTCAGCCCCTGAAGACGCGGACCGTAAACATTGGGTCAGAAGAAAACCCTAAGTACGCTACCTGTGGATATTATTGGGATGACGAAATGGTGAGCAAGGTGACCCAACTTATCCATGAATATCAGGACCTATCTCTGACAGGGTTCTCAACAATGAAAATAATTATTGAGGTGGTGGAAGACATTCTGTCGTGGGTTGAAGTTCGAAGCCAGGTTGAAGCTGGTATCAGGAAATGTCGAATGTCACAAATACAGTTGGAAAATATCAAGAAGCAGAAGGATAGCCTCGCAGCACAGTTGGAGGAAGCGGAGAAGAGAAAGAGCGATGTATAATGTAAGCAGGTCACATTGGCGCGAGTATTGGAGGAGGCGTGTCGAAGTCTTCCTGACTTCGACATCCAGAATGAGGAAGAACCGGAGCAAATAATTACCAAAATAAAAGACTACGCACAACAGTCTCCTAGTGAAATAGAGAAGCTTAAAGCAGAGCATGAGGCTCAGATTGCGGAGCTTCAAATCGCATTATCCCGGAAATCCCACCAGAGGTCAGAGAGTAGCGCCGCGCAGACATTCAGGCCTTAGCAGCAAAAATCTCAGATATCGTTGGCAACGCAGCTACGTTGCTAGAGGAAAGCATCGACACCTGGACAACATTGCAGGAAAACCCCGAAGTACAGAAGCTGCAAGAAACCATCAAGCAATGACACACAGAGTTGGACGTAGTAAAAGTGGAAATTAAGACCCTGCCCCCTACGCAGAAAATGCTCAAGGTAAAACAAAGCAAGGAACTCCAGTAGGAGATTGAGTTGTACAGAACAAAAGCAACACTGTTGGAAAATTATATGCAACCCCTTGTCAACGAGGCCTTGGAATTGAGTACTGCTGTGGATAGCCAGCTCACAGTTCTCAAGGAGTACGATGCATTTGCACGAGAAAAGCCTAGCGAAGCCTCAACGACAGCATTGCAGGAGTTGGTGGAGAAGGAGCAAGCAGCCGACAATATCATGCGCGGCCTCAACAAGTAATTCACTATATTCACCAACAAAGTTCTCCCACCAGACCAACAACAACGTGTCCTAGGACGGGACACTGGTGAGTCTTAGGGGCCTGTTGGGGCGCGCACCTTAACGGTCCCTAATTTTGGTAACTCCGCGGTTTTTGTGGAAGTTTGTAAGCGGAGTTACGACTCAAAATAGTCTTAGGGGTGTCGGGGTTGAGTAAAAACCTTATTTTTTGTAATAAACCCATGGTTTAAGTCCAGGGTTTAGGGTTTGAGGTGCCCATGGTTTAAGCCCATGGTTTTGTAATAAGTGCACCATAAATAAGCACTCTTGTAAAGAGGTCAGTTTAGGCTTTTGATGTAAGATGAATTAATGCGAAGCTAAGGCTTGTTTGTAAGAAAGGTTAAGTCCCAGTTGTGTGCGTGGACGACCTCTGCAGCTGTGTGCGCAGAGGGTTTTTGGGTGATTCAGAAGATCTGCAGCTGTGTGGGTAGAGGCCTGCAGCTGTGTACGTGGCTTTGAGGACTTGAAGGGATCTGCAGCTGAGTGCACAGATCAAAACTGTAGTTTTTGTAAAGAGTTGAATAAAACACAGTTCTGTGGACGTAGCCCCTAAACTGGGGGTGAACCACGTTATATCGTGTGTTGTGGTTTTGTTGTGTTGTTGTTATGTTCTTTTATGCATTGATAAATATATAACTGATAAGTAGGATCACTGCAAAATACTAACTTCACTGTGAATTCCCAGTAAAGGGTTAAGTAAGGAACTGTTTGTTTATCTAATTGCGAAGCTAAATAAGTAATATCAAAGCTCTGTATTTAATGATTATCATTTGTTAGAAGCTAAAGGTACAGTAATATCCTTCTTCTGCTTGCATAAACCTGATTCTGCGGCACCCCATATCTGTTTCGGGTGAGACTACAACCTGTTCGCAGGTTGTTGCTGAAAGGGCCAACACTGTGGGTCTTTTGTTGGTGCGAAGTTAATGCTATAAAACCAGGGTCTACCCTATAGCCCAACAAATTGGTTCCGTTGCCGGTTGAACTTAGTATCTGATCAAGAGGGGTTTACGTCTTACCTCAAGGGCTATGTTTTGGAGACCCTCAGTGAAAGAAATCAGTTATTGGATTGAAGAGACTTATCTGAACTTTGTTGTACAAGAGAACAAAGATCCGCGTCATAGTGCAAATGACTTTTTACAAAGGTATGTTTTTTCTGATGTTTATGAAATTTTCTTTGGTAGCATCCACATAGAGTTGCACCAGTGGTTATCCAGGTTAACCGAGAGAAGGACGAACTTCCAAGAATGTCAGTTTCCTGATTGGACCCCTGCAAGAATTAATATATTGAAAAGAGTGAACAATGAGATATCCCGTGAAAAAATAGCCATATGCAGTGGATTGTTATTGGAGAGTGGAACCTGCATTAATGCTCGTGCTGTTAATTTCTGGACAATGCGAACGATTGAAGAATTTGTGACGGAGTTTTCCATTGACACAAGTACGTCCTTCAGTGAAGCCGAATGACAGTTCTTCAAAGGACCAAGGGGTAAGTACTTGAATTGAATTAGTTTGAGAATTAAAATGCTATTGGCTGAAAAAGGTATATTGATCATTGAATCAGACTGTTAGATTTAGTATTACTAACCTATGTTTGCAAGTGAAAGTACCTTCGACGAGCAAAGTGGTTTGCTACGAAGTGGAAAAAGGTACAAGAGAAATTTTGAGTCATATACCCTAGGTCAGAATACCGAGCCTAACCCCGTAAGTCCAGCAGCCTCAGAGCCCGAAGAAAACCCTTCTGTTGGAAACCCTCTGGTAACCTCACAGTGAAGACCTATTATCCCTGAGAACCCATCGTAGTCTGAAAGTAACCCTAGCACGAGTATTCTTGTCGTAGGTCAGTCTACCCCAGTTAGTTCCCCCCCGCCTACTAGCAGTCCCCCTCCGTCCCCCCTAGATCGGCGATGGCCCATATGAATGACGACATTAAGCTCCCTGTTTTCAAAGGAACTAGATCAGAGGATCCAGAGCAGTTCTGGTTCTTATGCGAAGCAGTGTGGACTGCTAAAAACATTACAGATCAAGATACAAAAATAGCACAGCTGGTTACTTCTTTTAGAGACCGCACTTTGACCTGGTTCATGAAGTTTTCCAGCACTCAGAACCATGTCTTAGCTGATATGAAAGCAGCAATGATAAAGGAATTTAAGAAGCCGAAATCAAAGTCGCAATGTATCACTAAGCTAAAGGAAATCCAGCAGAGGCAAGGAGAATCAGTGTGGGACTTTGACCAGAGGTTCAAAGTTTTGCTAGATCAAGTCAGTTTCACCATTGGACCAGCGCAGCATAAGGAATGGTTCATCATAGCTCTGTTACCGCACATCAGGACTCCACTCATGCAACAGAAGGTTGCGGATCAGCAGGAGGCTTTGGAAATCACTATGAAGCTTGAAACAACCCCTGTCGAAGATAATTCTAGTCTCACTCAAATACAAGCGCAGTTGGCAGCGACAGCTCTGGAGCTTCGCGATATGAAAAAAGGGAAAGCTAGTCGCGAAGAGGTTTGGTGTACATAATGTCGGACAGAGGGTCACGACAAGGAACAGTGTCCTGTGGTAAGAAATTTCCTGAATTTTGGTGCACCAAACCCATTCAACCCTAGTGTTCTATATTGTGAGATCTGTAGGACAACTGGCCAGCATCGACCTGAATACTGCTATCTTCTGCAGAGGTATGTGCAAGTCCCTAAGAACCCTTATTGTAAGTTCTGTAAATCAATGGGACACAATGAAGATGAGTGTCGCAGCTTTGACCTCATGAGAGAACGAACTTACGATGCTTATCGGGTACAAAATGATGGCCAAGGCAATGATGGATATGGTTACCGTGGTAGTACATCAGTTCGCGGAGCTTTTGGAGGTCGTGGTCGTGGTGGTATGGTTGGCAGAGGTCGAGGCCAATTTGTGTGCTATAACTGTAACCAGGCAGGACATCTAGCTAGATATTTTCAGAACCCAACTACGACATGTCGATATTGCAAAGCTGTCGGCCAAGTGATTGAGCAATGCCTGCAGCTGATCACGAAGATTCAAGAAAGAAATAGTGCCCCTACTCAGAATATTCAGCTGATTGCTGTGGAGCAACGACCTATCCCAGCCATTAATGTTGTTACCAGGAGTGGAGCTACGATGGAAGTGTAGAACAATGAGAAATAGCCTACCGAGGCTTGGGTTCATAAGGCCCCAGAAAAAATCCTAGCATTTGATGTCGAAAGAGAAAAAGAGACATTTATGGAAGCCAAGAGAGACTTTGCTAACCCCAACACATCAGTAGTACCTGCGCAACAGCCTCAGTAGCAGTCGCAGCTGCAAGAAGCTTTGACAGATAAAGTAAGTACACTTTCCTCCTTTTTACAGAGTTGTATGAAGCTCTTGAGAAATCAGAACACTTTACATGAGTTGCAGAAAGTTATTGCTTCTTGCGAACCTCAGCGAAGCTCTAGTAAGGAAAAAACTGTTCATAGAGTTAGAAGAACTAGTAGGGAAATGAGATTGAATGCTCAGATAGGAGAATATGACATGAATGATGTCATCTTGGACCTAGGATCATAAGTAAATGTCTTAACTAAGAAGACATGGGAACAAATGGGAAAACCTACTCTGGAATGGTCCTCTATACAGTTGAGATTAGCCAATCAGTAGAAGATTGTGCCCTTAGGAAGACTCCCTAGTATATCAGTAGATATTGATGGAGTCAGTACCTTAGCAGACTTCGAGGTAATTGAAATAATTGATGACAATAACCCCTATCCAACACTACTAGGAATTGAATGGGAAATAGATAATGATGCAGTAATCAACCTGAAGAAGAGACAGATGACTTTCGAAGGGAAAGGACTGAGAGTCATAGTCCCATTGCATCCTTCTCAAGGAGAGAGATACACAGATCCAGTAGGAGATGAAGACCAAGATGTTTTGGACCGTATCTACAATATCAAAGCGAAGGAAGAAGATTATGTTGATCCTACTGCCGAAGGTATCATGGATTGGCAGTGTGACAGCTCCTGCATGACAGATTTAGATGATGGCCTAGAGAATTGGTAGAATAGACTATATGAGCTACATGGAAATATATGTGCCAGAATTACCAAGTCTCTCAGATGGCTTGGCTCACAGACAATAACCTTACCTGTTTTTGATGGTTCGACAGACCCAAAAGAGTTTATTGTGCAGTTCTCAGAGCAGGTACCAGACTCACAGAAAATGGAGACTCTAGATTAAGCACTCAGAGCCACAGCAGTCAGATGGTGGAATGGTCACAAAAAGTACATTCATAGTTGGGAAGCATGCCAAAAGTCCCTTTGCTTAATATTCATGGACCAACCTCAGGAGGTGCGAAGCAGGTTTAATGGTAAGACTAGTCCTCAGGGACATTTGGAGAAATGCTATGAGGCATGGAAGCATGTACCTCATGAAGAATGGGTACATAGGTTTGTGCACACCCTGGAACCTATAGCAAAGAACTGATATGTGGAGGTCGAGCTTCGCCACGGTACTGTAAGTTGGGATTGTCTTGTTGATAGTTTTGTGCTGACATTTTCTATTAATGAGGTTTCTCCTGCTTTGGACACAGCTGTTAGGTTGATCCATACTAAAGTATTTGATGATCAAGAAATAGCAGAATACCAACCTGATCAGAAGGAACAAGAAGCCAATGTAGTAGAATGTTATAACCTAGAAATTGATGAGGATGACGATCCGCGAAACATTAACATTCCTGAGTCAGAAGGACACTACGAAGTACATGGACCAGAAGTTGAAGCACCTGAAGTGATCCAGCCCCTGAAGACGCAGACCGTAAACATTGGGTCAGAAGAAAACCCTAAGTACGATACCAGTGGAGATTATTGGGATGACGAAATGGTGAGCAAAGTGACCCAACTTATCCATGAATATCAGGACCTATCTCTGACAGGGTTCTCAACAATGAAAAGAATTATTGAGGTGGTGGAAGACATTCTGTCGTGGGTTGAAGTTCGAAGCTAGGTTGAAGCTGGTATCAGGAAATGTCGAATGTCACAAATACAGTTGGAAAATACCAGGAAGCAGAAGGATAGCCTCACAGCATAGTTGGAGGAAACAGAGCAGAGAAAGAGCGACGTAGAATGTAAGAAGGTCACATTGGAACAAGTATTTGAGGAGGCGTGTGAAAGTCTTCCTGACTTCGACATCCAGAATGAGGAAGAACTGGAGTAAAGAATTGCCAAACTAAAAGACTACGCACAACAGTCTCACAGTGAAATAGAGAAGCTTAAAGCAAAGCATGAGGCTCAGATTGCGGAGCTTCAACTCGACATTATCCGGGAAAGCCCACCAGAGGTCAGAGAGCAGTGCCGCGCAGACATTCAGGCCTCAGCAGCAAAAATCTTAGATATCGTTGGCAGCACAGCTAAGCTGCTAGAGGAAAGCATAGACGCCTGGACAACACTGCAGGAAAACCCCGAAGTATAGAAGTTGCAGGAAACCATCATGCACCGACAAGCAGAGTTGGACACAGTAAAAGTGGAAATTAAGACCCTGCCCCCTACGCAGAAAATGCTCAAGGTAAAAAAAAGCAAGGAACTCCAGCAGGAGATTGAGTCGTACAGAGCAAAAGAAACACTGCTGCAAAATGATATGCATCGCCTTGTCAACGAGGCCTTGGAATTGAGTACTGCTGTGGACATCCAACTCACAGTTCTCAAGGAGTACGATGCATTTGCACGAGAAAAGGCTAGCGAAGCCTCAACGACAGCATTGCAAGAGTTGGTGGAGAAGTAGCAAGCAGCTGACAATATCATGCACGGCCTCAACAAACAATTCACTATATTCACCAACAAATTTCTCCCACCAGACCAACAACAGCATGTCCCGGGACGGGACACTGGTGAGTCTTAGGGGCCTGTTGGGGCGTGTACCTTAACGGTCCCTAATTTTGGTAACTCCGTGGTTTTTTTCGAAGTTTGTAAGCGGAGTTGCGAGTCAAAATAGTCTTAGGGGTGTCGGGGTTGAGTAAAAACCTTATTTTTTGTAATAAACCCATGGTTTAAGTCCAGGGTTTAGGGTTCGGGGTGCCCATGGTTTAAGCCCATGGTTTTGTAATAAGTGCACCATAGATAAGCACTCTTGTAAAGAAGTCAATTTAGGCTTTTGAAGTAACATGAATTAATGCGAAGCTAAGACTTGTTTGTAAGAAAGGTTAAGTCCCAGCTGTGTGCGTGGATGACCTCTGCAGCTGTGTGCGCAGAGGGTTTTTGGGTGATTAAGAAGATTTGCAGCTGTGTGCGGAGAGGCCTGCAGCTGTGTTCGCGGCTTTGAGGACTTGAAGGGATCTGCAACTGAGTGCGCAGATCAGAACTGTGGTTTTCGTAAAGAGTTGAATAAAACATAGTTCTATGGACATAGCCCCTAAACTGGGGTTGAACCACGTTATATCGTGTGTTGTGGTTTTGTTGTGTTGTTTTTATGTTCTTTTATGCATTGATAAATATATAACTGATAAGTAAGATCACTGCAAAATACTAACTTCACTGTGAATTCCTAGTAAAGGGTTAAGCAAGGCACTGTTTGTTTATCTAATCGTGAAGCTAAATAAGTATTATCAAAGCCCTGTATTTAATGATTATCATTTGTTAGAAGCTAAAGGTATAGTAATATCCCTCTTCTGCTTGCAGAAACCTGATTCTGTGGCACCCCATAGCTGTTTCGGGTGAGACTGCAACCTGTTCGCAGGTTGTTGCCGAAAGGGCCAACACTGTGGGTCTTTTGTTGGTGCGAAGTTAATTCTATAAAACCCGGGTCTTCCCTATATCCCAACAAATTGGTTCCGTTGCTGCACTAGTACAAAAGCGTGGATTTTTCCACGGAGGTTTTCCACGTTTCTTACTTTTTGGTGTAAAATCCGATGTAACAGGAACAAGGCGTCGCTGTATCCACGCCTAGCCGTCGCTGTATCCACACCGGGACTCTTAGACGTCGCTCTATCCACGCCTAAGCTCTTGGAAGTCGCTGTATCCACGCCTGACCGTCTCTATAGCGACGACACCATCTTTTATTGACTTTTTACAACAGTCTTCTCCTTAATAAATGTACAATTCAGAGAGAATCATCTTATGAACTTCATAAAAAATCAAGTTGGATACTAAAAGTATTATTTGGGAAGGAAGCTATTTTGTTTCCATATATCTTGCAATAATAAAAAATCCATATCCCAACCATAAGTTTCTCCATAGATGCTTAAATTTTTTGAGACCTTAGGAATGAATTGAGAGTTGAATCATTGGGTGGGGTATGAGTATCATATGGGAGTTTTGTTACATCCTTAACTACCAATAGAGTAGTCACAAGGTCCATTTACCATCCTTTGTAGAGTCTTCCAATAACCTTTTTCCCACTTTCTTCGACATAGACAAAAACTTCTCTTTAGTAAATTTTGAGCACTCGATAGACCTATGGATCAACCATCCGGTGAACTAGGGATTATTTCCTCCGCAAAATCCTCTCTCTTCTATTTATAAGTTTAATTGAGAAGAAAGTGTTCTACTATGTCAATTTGAGCTATCTGTTCAGCTCTATGTAAATTTGAGCTCTCATATCCGACGCTGAGGTTTTATTGTCACATATTTCTATAGACATGGATATATAAGCCTCGTATTGATACATAATGTCAATACACTACCATGAATTAACAAAATCTCTATGAGTTGAAGTGACCATCAACGATATTCCTTAAAAGAGAATACAACTTGCCTTAACAATAATAGGAAAAAGATGAGTCCATTGAATAAGCAAAGAGATTACCAAAACAAACTCTCCCATTGAATGTCTTGAATCTAATGAAAAATAAATCTTGTTTCCTAGGGAGCCCATATAGGTGGATTTTAAATGTCTATTCTAAAAAAATGAAAAAAAATTGTATTCCATAGTTTGTATATCAAAATTCAATCCTTTGGAAAACGTAATTATAAAGGCTATCAAACTATCTATTTCCAATTTGATCAATGATGTGATGCCATCTTTCTCAATATAATGGCCATAATGTTCATTTGGTCCTAATCGTTCGTGTGTATGGTCCATAATGTTCATTTGGTACTCATTTCTCTTGAGTATGGTTTAACATCTAAACCAATTAGTCTTGAAGAAATAACCACATTTATTTTGTTGCAACCTCTCTTTTCGTTTTACTTTTAACATTGGATTCTTCTATTTCTCTTTTTCTCTTTTCCGAATAGAAGACTGGATCAATCATAGCTGATGGATTGGGATGGAGGACCAGAGATCAAATCGCATGCCCTCTTTCTGAAATCAATGGTTAGTACTTCTGTCATCGTATGATTTACATTAATGCCCATTTTACAGATTCTATTTTAAAAATTGATTACTGAATATATCTTGTATCAGCCTCTGCTATTTACATATTTGCCCTTAAACTAGCTTTGACCAATCACATGATATGATAAAAAACCCTGTTAATTACGGTTTCTGTATACCGAATATTCAAAGTAGACCTAAAGCTTTTAGAATTATTCCAATCTTGCATTTGCAGGTGACAAATTTGACTTTTGGGTTTTTGGGTTGCTTTTCTTTGATCTAAAGAGTAACAAATTTCGTTTTGGAAAAAAAATGACCGTCATGAAGATTGGCTACAACAAAATGGGTTTTCTGAAAAATCCCTAAGTTTGGCAAAGGTCTAGGGTTCGTGTATTTTGTAAAATCCACAAATCTCGTTAGGGTTTAGGTATTCTGCAAAGCGTAGAAATCTGGGTAAGGTCCAATTTTGGGTATTTATTGATTTGGGGAAATTAGTGACATTTCTAAAAATGGCAGATAGTTGGTGCTCTGAAGAGGTGCTAAAGGCCATTTTTCCCCTGATGAACAGAAAAGACCTAGCATTCTGTATGTGTGTATGCATGCGGTGGAGAGATCTAGCCAAAGATGATTATTTTTGGAAGAATTTGTGTGCAAAGAAATGGCCATCTATTTGCAAAACCAAGGGATCTTCTCCAATTGGGGCTTCTCAAGGTTACCATAAACTTTACATGAGTCTCTGCAAGCGGCGACGTAGCCCCCTCCTAGTTCCCAGATTGTCCTTTGATGATATAGAATTCTATGTTGATATATGGATGGATGATAAGTCGGTCTATTCAGATGTAGTCCCCGGTACGCTCCTTCAGTCAGGGATTTTAAACCCTCCTCCTAGAATTTGCGATATGATGAGGGTTCATTTGAGAAGCCTAACTTGCAAGATGACAATTCCCGTGAGTCCCAGGTTCAGGGTTGTGTTCAGTGAGAGCATTCGTGTTTCTCTTCTCATAGGGTGAAGAGACAGTGATCAAGTTGCTTGCATTATTGATAAATCTGGCTTCGATTATGTTGATGGACCGGCATACAGGGCCCTTGCTTATGATTATTTGCAATTTTCTCCCTCATATCCATTTGTATCAGAGATCAGAGCCTTGTTTGCATTGCTGCTGGTGGATGCTCAAGACGGAAACATGGACGTCTTTGGCATTGAAGTGGACTTTTACGATGTTGCAAACTCCGGCAGCGAGGTTTTATGGCTTCTAGATATGCTAGATTGGAAGTAGATAAAAAGCTTAGTGGATGGAAACAACTTCACTTTCCAGACACTCAAATAGTAAAAGTTAAGTGTTCATTCGAATATGGCTGTTGATAAAAGATGTCATGCAGTTTCATCTTATGCTAGTAAGTTTCATCTTTTCCTAGTTGCTATCTAAAAATTACATCTTGAAGCTATACAGGTCACACAGCATGATGCCATAGCATGCGAATGAGATTCATTAGTCATTGTTGAGAATTTGTCTGTCTATATGCAACAATTAGGAGGAGAACCTTTTGTCTACTACAGTGTACAATTCTCTCTCTTACATGCAGTTTCAGGATGGTCTCATTTGCACTCTGGCATATGTTATAATGCAACTACCTCATCATGTAAGAGTCCCTTTAGCAAAACTTAGAGTCTGTTCTCTCCAGCTTCCTATGAAGATAGAGCATCACCTTCCCAGTGACCATTGCATTTGTAATTCCGATTCTGTGAACCCGAGTCTAAAGATTACTCCATGTTTAAATGTCTTATTATGAGATCAGGGTGAAGTGTTTTTTGCTTTTTTAGAGATGACTTTAGTTTGTTAAAGGCCTTTGCACAGTTTGTTGGCAAAAAATGCTTGTCTTTATTTCTTTGTGAAATGTTGTTCCTTTTGTTACTGCGCCTTTCCATTTTTCGTCAATTGTTGAGCTAGTATTCATACCATAGACATGGGCGTTGTAGTTATTATATTAATAATTTTTTATTAAGCTGATGTTGCCTTGAGATTTACATTTTTGTAAATCTATGTTCTATATCAGTTAACTTTTACAATTCTGTAAATATATACTTGATTTCAAATAAAATAAATCAACGAGTGAAGAATTTATGTTTCTTTGGATATTTTTAGGCTCAGCCAAGGAGGGTGCGTGGCCCAACCCTTGCTCATCAGCTAACTCCCAGCTCGTTGGTTTTTCATCCAGATGCAGTTTTAATGTTGTTCAGAAAAGCATACAAGGATAACCACCTTGGACATCTGTGCTGATCGGTATGTCTGAGAAAATTTTCTGATGCATTTATATTTCTTTGTTGCAAAACCGTTGTGCTTGTTTTAAATTAATTTCTTAGTGTTTTATGAATATTAACTGTAAAATCTAAGTTTTTCAGTCATCTTTCAGGTTGCTAGACTATTACGCAAGCTTACTGCACTTGGATATTCCCCAGAAGTGACAGTACCAGTTGTGGAGGCACAAACATTATTTGGGTCTGAGGATATGACAATTAAAAGAGAATCAGTTGTTCAGGCACCAGTGGCAGATTATTCATCTCTCTTTGGAGAATAATTTAAACTCTCTGAGGAGGATGCATCTGACATCAACAGTTTAAATATTCTAGACATTGCTGCTTTAGAAGAGGCACTTCTTCATATTCGTTATGCTTGTGCATCCCAAGTATGTGCAATTTTTGGTAAATGAATATTCTTGTTGACTGGTTGAATGGAGTTTGAAATATGATAGTTGTGGCTCAGTTAATTTTTGATCCTTGGATAAGCCTTTCTGGATGGCACTTGTTAAGGTTGGGTCAGACTTTTTTCTTCATTGCATACATAGCTGATTTTGGTGATTTTTATAATGGATATTAAAGCCTGCTAATATCCAAGATGAACCTTATACGAGTGCCATATGGGTCTTAATTTTGGTGATGTCTCTACAAAGTTACAAACTGACATTTGCTCTGGTTATATAGTATTTGTAACTTGATTTTTTTTCCAACCATAGTCAATATTAATAATACTTCCATATTTGTTCTATTTTCTTTATTTGGAAAATTGGTCTACTTTGAGAGGGGCATTGAAAGAACAGTATATGTATATCAGTGGCATTGAAAGAGGGGGGTTTAAAGAATAGTATGTGTATGAAAATGACTCATTAGAATGACCATAATTGATTTAAAACACTTCATCTCAAAAACTAAATTTTCCCTGTGCTATCAATGGCATCATACCTCACTGATCACTATGACTAACACCTCACTGATTATTATGACTAAATAAAAATAAACATCTCAATTTGGCATACAACACAGAGTCTTCCCCTCTGGCTTCCTTGTGTCCAATTGATACTCCTATGATAGCAAATATTAGGTCATTTGTTCATTCAGATTTAGGTTTGATTGATCCATTTGTGTAGAGGTAGTTGTTAGGTTCCCTCGAATATGGTAAACACTAGACTCCTGATATTTGTTTTGCAGCTAGCACCTTGAAATAGTGTATGATGGAGCCCAAACAATTTCATTGGGTTGCTACAAAACATGTGCTCCAATACTTAAAGCACATAATGCATTTTAGTTTGAGTTATGTTGGTGCTGGAGAGATGGTGTTGCATGGGGGTGTGTGCAAGAAGATGAGGGACCTTTTGTGCACGTTAGATGCAATAGAAACCTGAAAAATTAGGCATCCCTCAACTTACTTGGATTTTTTGAGATACTTATGCAAAATATCTTGCATTGAGTTAAAAACATGAAATGTAGGAAATTGAATCACCTTTCCGAATATATAACTTTTATGTATCGAAAATTTGCATGTC
>LPNX010309288.1:54710-162648 GCA_001517045.1 Pseudotsuga menziesii | reverse complement strand
GAGCCTTTTGGAGAACTTTCTGATAAAAAGATGTTGCTTTGGAAGGCCAAGAAGTAGCAAAGGTCAGTTATACCATAGTTCGAAAAAACAATTTCCCTACCCCATTGAAGGTGTTTTTTACATTCACGATATATGTGAGCATTGCGGTGAAGAATTTGAGCCAAATTTCTATAGGACCAAGTCTCAGTCCAGCCTGTCTAAAGCATCTTTAGACCCCTATGCATTTTAGTTCTCTCATTTTTCCTGGATTCTTGAGATTTAAAAATCTCTAGGTAAGGATTCAAAACCATTATTTGATTTAGAGTGCCCCTTTTTCCACTGAATCAACTGCATTAAACCCCACCTCCATAGGGAATCCCGCTACCATATCCCTATCTCCCACTGCTTCTAATCTAAATCAGTCATCATCTTCCAATATCACAACCCCTCACATTTCTATAGTTCCTCACAACAAATTAACTTCTCTCAAACCAATTTCAAAGCCCCTTGGAAACCCTTCTATAGTCCCAAGGATGGCTAATAGGTTTTCCCCTATACTTCTTCCTCTCGCTCTTCACGACCTCCCTCTAAGATACTCTCAAAGGCTCAAACAATTTAGTGGGGAAAGGGTATATTCAACTGAGGACTACCTGGAATGGTTTGCAGACTGGGTAGACCTAGAGGAAGTAGACCATGATGATTTTAAGGTTGGATTGTTTTACCAAAGCCTTGCTGGAGAAGCAAGGAAATGGTTCAAAAATATCCCAGACAACTCCATTATGAACTATCAATATTTTGAATATTCTTTCGAGGATAAATGGGAATACAAGAAAAATCTTAAGCAGTAGTTGTCCCAATACCATTCTATGATGAGGAGTGAGAGTGAATCCATGCAATAATTTTCTGACAGGTTTATGAAGACATATAATGCCATCCCTTCCCAGTTCAAAAATCCCTTGGTTATACCCAACTTCAATATGATGAAGCCTTTTATAGTGATTTTACCTTGTTGTTAAGTGAAAGAAGGTGAACCTCATTAGCCGATATGATGAAATATGCCATAGACTTAGAGGTAAACCCGATTGCTGCTAGAAAGAAGAAGAGGAATGAGGGAGAATGGAGAAGAGAAGAGGGAGATAGAATGAAGGATAAATAAGCCACACATCCCTATTCCTATAACTCACAAGAGGTAAGAATGGACGTGATGATGAAGGACATGGAAAAATTGATGGAGATACTCTTTGTGTTTAACAGACCACCTCCTAGGGAAAATCAAGATAAATAGAATAGAAATCAGAATGCTAGAAGGCCACAGATCCTCCAAAATATATAGAGAGGTCAGTGAAACCCTCCCAATCCACCTATCAGGCCCCCATTTCAAGAGAATTATGTGGATAAAGAATATGAAAATCAATATGCGGACGATATCCACTAGTTAGACACCGACTCATCCTCTATGTTTTTTACTAAAGAAGAGTATGATAATTCCTGTCAAGAAGTGGGGGAGCTGTCTCCTAAGGAAACAAAGGAGTTTAAGAAAGGATATCAGCTTGCTAGCATGGATCTACAGAGGAAGATTGGCCTGATAAATAGAGATGTCCCTGTTATGAGGAATAAAGTTGCAGGAAATAAGGCCTCTACAAGTAAGCCCAAAAATAATACACCTCCTAAAGACAACTCGAAAAATGTAACAGAACACAAAGAAATGGACAAGAAAGAAGATAACCCAAGGATATATGATCAAGGAAAAACCTCTTTCAGTCTAGAGGCGGAAATTGCAAAGACTAAAATATATGTCCCTGTTATTGAATTATTAAAAAAAATTTGAATATCATTCCAATATTGAAACTGTGTTAAACCCTCTGGGAGAAATATTTGAAATATCATAATCCATTAAAATTCAATACGATATCCCTACCATCCTATTCTTTCCCCACATAGATGATCCATCTAATGAATACATTCCTCCCTTCTATGTCAGTATAAACATTCATAATTCCATTTTTCATAATTCCATGCTTGATTCGGGAGCCTCCCGCAATCTGAATCCCAAGATGATCATGGATAAAATGGGATTGGAAGTGACCAGACCATACAAATACATTTTTTCCTTTGATTCCAACAAAGTCAAGTTCAAGGGTTCTCTTCAAATGGATATGTCCTATTCCACCATCCCTGTCTTTCGAATACAAAGAAAGATTTTTAGGGAGGAAAAGTTAGCGTACATGGTGACCAATGTAGAGAATCCAAACAACTAATCCATCTATTCATTGGATACTGAGATGGGATCAAGTATTTTCTTTACGAAAGGAGGCATAGATAGTTGCAGTTCATAGAATGTTTCCTTTATACCCACTTAGGGGGAACTGTAAGGAGTGTGGGATGTAAGTTTTGATGGGGAAATATGGAGGGAAGGAGCAAGAGCTAGAGTTTTGGTGAGACCACTAGGAGGGAGAGATTTAAATTATTCATAGAAACTTGCCTTTGATTGTATAGATAGTGAGGAAAAATATGAGGCTATGATGTTAGCAATTCAAATAGTGAATGGTTTCCATGTTAGCAGGGTGGGGGTACACGGCGACTCTGAGCTGGTAATTTAACAAATGCAAGGTGAGTATCAGGAAAGACCTCCCAGAATGAGAAGTTACATAAATGTTTCCCAAGACTTGATACGGTGTTTTGAAGAATGCAATTTTAATCTCCTTCCCATATTATAGAATTGTATAGTTTATTCTTTGGCCACTCTTGCTGTTGTTTTCAAGATTCCCATGCACCCAATAGAAAATATGAAGCTAAACTTAGGAATATACCATGTATCCCAAATAATGTTAAGAGATGGAAGGTATTTTAGAAGATGACAAACATATTCATACTTTCCTAACTCTCACTGGGGATTTTGATGGCCACATGATGATATCAATGTCCCTTCTAAGGGTGTTGTTGGAAGTGAAATTGAAAAGGATATTAAGAAAAAAACATAGGGGATTGATGGACAACAGGAATATATAACTAATCTCCATGGAAAAGAGATCCTATAGCTCAAAGGTTACTCTATCCCCAGGGGTTTGGTTCCTTTAGAAAATATTTTTGACCCAAATGATGTTTCCAAGGAACCTCAGCTTGTCCCAAGCTCTGAGAATGTGGAAGATGTTAATATTGGGACAAAAGAGAATCCAAAGTTGATCAAAATATCAATAGCACTCTCACCTAAGGCTAAACTCAATTACATTTCACTAATGAAGGAGTAATTAGCTATGTTTGCTTGGAGCTATAGTGATATTAAGTCTTATGAAACAAGTATAATCCATCACACTATATCAATAAAAAGGGATGAAATTCCTTTCAGAAAAAATCTAAGGAGAATGAATCCAAAGATGCTACCCTTGGTGGAAAGGGAAATAAAGAAACTATTCGAGGAAAAAATCATTGTGGCCTTTATATTTTCAAGGTGGGTGGCCAATGTGGTCCTAGTAAGGAAGAAGAATGGAGAGATAAGGATATGAATTGAATTCATAAATCTGAGTAGAGTTTCCTTCAAGGATCATTATACTCTTCCTAATATTTATTACATTTTACAGATGGTAGTGGGATCTCAATGGATCTCCGCCGTGGACAACTTCTCAGGCTAGAATCAGATCATGGTGCACCTAGAAGACCAAGAGAAGAAAACTTTAACCATGCCCTAGGGAACTTTTATGTATGAAAAAATTCCATTCGGACTCATGAATGTGGGGGAAACCTTCCAAGAACAAATTTTTGTCATCTATTTGGATGACATCACTGTCTTTTCAAAGTATGATGAGGAGCACATTGCACACCTGATGAGAATGTTCATGAAGTGTAGAAAGTTTGGCATCTTTTTGAATCCAAATAAGTCATACTTTGCAATAAAGGATGGGAAGATACTTGGGCACATAATTTCTTAGGAAGGCATCAAAATAGACCCAAAGAGAGTTGAGGCAATATATAAAATGGAACTCCCTCGGAATAAGGTTGAGGTTCAGTCCTTTCTGGGAAAGGTGAATTTCCTAAGAATGTTAATTTCTACCTTTGTTGAGATAGTAAGGTGTATAACTAACATGCTAGAAAAGGACAAAGAGATAAAGTGGACACTTGAAGCAAAACAATAAATTGAAGACATAAAGAAGGCTATTTCGGAAGCACATGTGTTGGCAAGACCTGAATTCTCAAAAATTTTCCTCATATTCTTGTTTGCTTCAAAGTACACAGTGGAAGGGGTATTTTTATAGAAGAACCATGAAGGAAATGAGCAGCCCATTTATTTATATAGAAAAACATTGAGAGATAATCCACTAAAATACAACATCCTGGATAAGCAGGATTATGCTCTTGTGTAGGTATTGAAGGAATTATGAGTATACATCTTTCATTCTCATATTAATGCTCATGTCCCCACCAATGCAGTAAAGGATATTCTAACCAAACCAGACCCTGAGGGTAGAAGGGGGAAATTGATAGAAATATTACTTGAATATGACTTGGATACTAAAACCACGAAGATGATTAAAGGCCAGTGACTAACTGGACTCATGACACGATCTAAATGTGGTGGTATCAGCCTACACATGATTACTGAATTATCGACAGAAGGGAAAAAACATAAGGAACAACTAGAACCACAAGTGTCTGAGAATTTCCTATCATCCCCATGGCATAATGACGTTGTATTTATATTGCAACATCTACAAGCTCCACAAAATATGGATAGAACAAAGGCCAGGTTCCTCAAACAAAAAAGCATCAAAATTTTGCATCTTAAATGGAAATTTGTATTGGAAAGAGCCAGGAGGAGTCATGCTGAACTGTGTAAATGAATAGGAGACAAAGAAGCTCATTGAAGAGTTTCATGCAATAGAATGTGGAGGTCATCATTATTTGAAGACCACTATGAATATGATCATGAGGCCAGGGTTTTAATGGCCCACTATCTTTTCTGATACTCACAAAGAGGTTTCTTCCTTGCATAAGTGTTAGATATTTGAAGGAAGAAAGAAGCTTCTGCCGTTACCTCAGAATCTAGTACATGTTGAGGCCCCTTTCCAGCAATGGGGGATGGATTTCACTAGATAAATAAACCCATCTTCATCAGGGTAGCACAGGTGGATTCTCACTACCATTGATTATTTCAATAAATGGATTGAATCCATCCCAACTAGGCAGGCCACCAAGACATTAATTATGAAGTTTCTAGAGGAGCACATCTTGTCAAGGTTTGGGGTTCCCTGGAAGTTGATCATTGATAATGTTATTGCATTCAAATCAAATAATATGGTTGATTTATGTTTCAAATATCACATACATTTGGGGAATTCCATAAACTAATATCCACAAGGAAATGGGTTGGCATAATATTCAAATAAGAGCCTGATTAGGATCATCAAAAAGACGTTGCAAAATTGCAAGAAGGCCTGGAACACAAAATTGAGTCATGAGTTATGGGCTAACAGAATCAGTGTAAAGAAATCCATTGGAACTTCACCATTCCAATTGGTTTATGGTTCTAAGGTAATATTTCCTAGTTCCTTGAGTTTTTCAGTGATGATATTGTTACAGGAAGAAGAAACCGAAACCCATCCAACTCAGATAAGGATGTATCAATTGGTTGAATTGCAGCAACAAAGAGAGAAAATTTTTGATAGAAATAAGAAATTTCATGATAAAATGAAATATATCTTTGACAAGAGGACAAATCCTAATGATTTCCAGATGGGGGATGTAGTTTTTCTATGAGATGCACCCCATGAAGAGAAATGAAAGAATGGAAAGTTTGATCACCTATGCAAGGGTCCTTACAAAGTTGTAACTTTTAGAGGGAAGAATGCCTATGTACTGGAGGAAATGGATGGTGGTCTAGTATCTGAAGCTCCTGTAAATGGAAGGCTCCTAAAGAAGTACATTATATATAGTAATATTATTTTCTCTTGTCACTGTATATATAGTTTCATTTTAACATTGCATGTGTGGATGGCTCTCTTACAGAGTTAAAGCCAGAGGTGAAGGAAGTAAGGTCTCTAGGGGAGATGTCATTTGGTTTTATTTTTATGTCAATGTGAATTTACATCCACTAGAAAAAAATTTGAGATGATGGTCATTCGAGATAAAGCAACAGGATGTAGTTTGTTGGGTTTTTTCAAGAATAGAGGGCCCAAATGGAGAAGGGACTTGGTCTACAAAGTTCTTTCCTACCTCACAAGGAGGATAACATCCCTAAGTTGGAGCTTTTGATACCAACTATGCTAAAATTTGAGGATTTTTACAAATACCTCCACACTAATTCCCCTGCAAAAGAGTAATTCGATGGAAAATGAGGGGTAAGGGCCAAAATTTCATAACTTATGACCTAGAGGTATGCAGAAAGGGGGTTCGAAGTGTTTATAAGGCTTGTTCCTAATCCTGAATGTAAAAATGGTAAAAAATACTTAGGAATGAACTTGGATATAAGCCTTCTACGAAAAAAGAAGAATAAAAAAGGCGAGAGAAGAAAGATAAAAACTGAGCCACAAGAATGTTGAAATAATGCTCTTCGCGATCCGCTTTCTGCTATTTGGCGGACTCGAAAAGGAGGAAGGTTGAAAAGGAAAAATTTTGGTCGTAAAAGTTGAGGAACCCTCTTTCCATGATTTGCAGGATCAACAGTTGAGAATGATCTTGCAAAAAAAGGAAGGAAGAGGAAAATACACAAATTTGGTTGCGGAAAGTTGAAATCATTCCTTCCGTGATTCGCATCCCATAGCTTTGATCTCATATAAATGACTAGGAAATATTCTACATAATATCAATGGTGTGAAAAATGGCAACATGTGCATGGGATAATTAGGTATCCCAATCTCTAAAATCTGGTAGGCCAATCAAACTTTAACGGTGGATATCAAGGTGGATTTTAGATCCACAACACAGGATCATTTCACGATGAGAACTAGCAATGGGTAACTCAAGTTGGAGAATTGTAGAATCATGTAAAGCTACATCATTGGACGGTTGAGATGCAGCTAAGAATGAAACCTATGTCTAGAATATATCTCATTGGTTTAAAGATGCAAGGAAGAATAAAATTGTTGCAGGTCGTTCAGGGATGCTCTAAAAAGTTGTTCTCATCAAGCCGACCTAAGTCCTGGATATCATTTTTATCCATTTTTATCTATCATGGGAAGCCCCACTTGCTTTCCTATTTTGTTTTGTGATCATGGAGAATCCACAAACTCAGGATTTGTCAGGATTTAGTGTGTATGGGTTTTGATTCCCATACTATAACTAATTTGGCTCTGTTTCGAGCTTGGTCTTGGGTATGTATTACTCCATAAATATAGCCTCAGTAGAGGGACAAAGGGTTGGACATTCATTTTGTAATCCTTTTTTCTTTGTTTTGTAACTCTGCAACTTTTCTTGGAGGTATTAATGCAAATTATTTCATGAGTGTCCAATATTCATCATGGTGTTCAATATCCAATTTGTTTTTTCCTATGTGCTTCATTTCCATGTATGTGTAGTTTCTACTAATGCATTTCTAGTTGCTCGCAAGTAATTTGTTCTCTGTTAAGTGCTCCTAGCATCAGATAATGCATTTTTTATGTGTTTATGGTAGATGTCTTGGAATCCATCCTCTGTTAGATAATCCATTTCTATTATCATCCTTTACTGTTGCTTCTACTAAAAGAGTTTCAGGAGATTCATCCTTATATAGGTTCCTCCTATTTCATTGGGATTCTTATTTTTTCCCCTTTCCATCTCTCAAATATATTTAGCTTAATATTAACACTTACTTTTCCTCATATGACAAATGTTATCTCTATTCATTATGTTGTAGTCCATTGAAAGTTTCAGGCATTGAATCCATTGCCCAATTGTATTTTGATTACTTTTGAATTGAAAATATGGAATAATGTGAAATATTATCAAAGTATACAATCCTTCATGTCAATACTAAACTAGAACATAAATAAGGTGAAACAATGTAAAAAATAACACAGACGTGAATCCCCCCAAGGGGGATGGTGAATAGGATGGAAAGAGCCTATTCAAAAATATATTTTTATTTTTATTTTTATTAGCATAAATTAAAATATCATAAAACTAAAATTAATCCACTTGGTACTTATATGTAAAGAGACCAAAGTTTTACAAATTGCAAAAATTTGAAATTTTGGAAAGACGGAGACCCCCTAGGGGGTTTCGAATGGTCCAAAAATGCTTTCCGGACAGCGTTTCCTCCTATTTTTATGTTACACCTTCTAAAAAATATAAATATAATCATATTTAAATATTCCAAAAATTAGTTTGAAATTACTTTTGGATGAACAAACGTTTTACCCAAAAATTCTAGGTTAAAACTAGTTTTTAAAGAAGCGGAAAAGGAACCAAGGAAAGAAAGCTTTCCTTGGGATATTGGCCTGAATCGGGGGCAGAAAATATGAAAAACTTAAATCTCTGAATATAAATATTTATATTCTAAGGAAACAACCATGCATTCAATAAGCTTTAAATCTACTTTCACAGCCTTGAAAAATGACAATTTTCCCTAAAACTAGATCTAGAATGCTTGTAAATTTTATTTTAGGAATGATATCTAGTATATGAGATTTAAGGCAGCAATATATATGTAAAATAAACTCTAAAATTGATATATATAAACAATTTTAAAGCTGAAAACAAGTAACCTGTGTTAGAATAATCAACCCATAGTTAGCTACCTTAGACATTAATTAATCCAATTTTTGTCTTATTTGCCTAGTTTCCATATTCCACCTTATGCAAGTTGTCCTCCACATATCCATAGTGGTCAAAATTTCTATATTTGAGTCATGGAGCACTCGGGAAACCTCTTGGAATCAAATCTGCTTTATTCCTGGCCTCCCTAGCGCATGTCTGCTTTTTCTGAGTTTTAAGGCAATTGGGAAAGTTTGACTAGGTGAAGTTAACTTGTTTTTTGTCCTCACCATCCTGCACTCTTTTCTCCTATGAAAATAATCTATGATTTGTCCTTCCACCACCTATTATCTTGCCTAAATGATTTTTCCAATTCGTGAGCTTCTAGACAGTTTTGGAAACTGCTTTATGCACCTATGGTGGATTTGCTTAGATTTAGTAAGCATGTTTTTGACTAAATTCGAATGGCATACTTATACATTCAAATCTCTCATGTAATTATTTATTGTGGCAGCCTATTACTTCACAGGGTTGGCTAATGTACACTTATTCAATATAGATTAGTGTTCTGCTCCATATTCAGTCTCCTTTTGTGAGCAGTTTGCATGTGTAATTGGCAATTGTTGTGAGTGTAATTGTTCTAACACCTTGGTTCAATTTCCACAACCTAACTGATTTTAGAAAAAAATGAAGGAGAAAGAGGAAAAGAAGAGCATTTGTTGTTGGAAGCCTTGATGATCAACCATGGATCTTTCCGGTGGAATGTCGAGGGATTATGCCTTTGAATGGTTTTGGAGAAAGTGAAAAAGAAAACTAGATCAGTATCCTCTCCAAGCTAGCAACCAGCAACTAAATCCAAAGACTTGCCAAAATACTTGTGAGATCGGGTTAATACATACATAGAGATTTCAGAATAACATGCATATAAACTTATAAAACATGTCGAATCTAGATCTCTAAACATGCATAAAAAATGAAAGATATCGCCAATAAACTTATTAACAAATTTCTTTACTATCAATATTATAATAAAATTATTATCAATCTTAGCAATGAATCCACAAACAATCAGCAAATTATGAACATAGATACTGGTTACCTCAGTGAAACATGGCAATGCTCATCCACACATACAATGACATGACACCATATTGCCTCCAAAGCTTCACTTTATTCCAATAGAAAAAGATATTACACAGTATTAAAACAACAATGGCTCCTCAATCCAACTCTAACTTTGATACAGGAGGAAGCCATGCTTTATTTATACACAAAATTGAAACCCCAACCCAGAGGGGTTGCAAATCCCAAGGAGATAGACCACTATAGCTAAAGGAGAGTCCATCAATGCCTAATCTGAAGCTAAACTGAGCTTCCACTGAGTCTGAATATCAATCGGGGGCTGATTGATCTAACACATCAACCTTCTGAGTGAATCATCAAACACAAATCTTCTAGAAGAGCCCACATGTGTGGAGGAGAGAGAGGGTGCAATTCCCAATAAAGGAGGCTGAAGTCCAACTCTGGATTTGTCCTGATCACCTCCTTCAGTCAAGGATTGATGATATCTAGTCAATATGGTGCTGATGAGACTGATTTCAATCAAATTAGTTGAGAATCCACTGATCTAGGATTTTGGATTTGCTCCATTATTCATCAGTTTATTAATTAAAGTAATCAATAATTGATTTTTTATGGATTTCTGACCTAAGTGATGGAAAATAACTCAAAACTAGGAAGTAGTGGGTCTATAGGCTTACTAGGTGCTCTTAGCTTGAAAATGAGCACCTACATGACTAAAACTAATTATTGAGCCCACTTTTTCCAATTAAACTATTAAAAACTAGCCTAAGTTTTGGAAGAATGAAATTTTAATAAAAAACACTGAAAAAAAAAAACCTAGGGGGACTTAGACATGTTCATATGACTCAACCATGATGCCTAGCATGTTTATACATTGATACATAGACTCTAATAACCTCAATAGGCCTAAATGTCAAGCCGACCACCCCAACTTTGGAGGTATTGAGTGAAAAACTCAGAAATTATCAGTCGTTTATTCAACAACCAATAATAACCAAGGGAAAAAACACCTTGGGCTGATAGGATAGAAAAATAAAGTCTAAGAGACCGAGTCTTTTATAGACACTATCATGCTAGAACATTTATTACAACTCCCCCAAGGGGGGTATGAACATGTGATATAGTACAACAAGGACTTCTAAGAAACACTTCCGAAAATCTTCTGAAGTCCAAACAAATCATCTTTGTCTGGTTCACTAGGCTCACTTGATAAAAACCACTAAATACAACTTAGGTGGTAACATATGGCTCCAACTGTGGGATGTGTGCTTGATCTAGTCATAAGACAAGGAGGGGATACGAGAACACCAGAATCTCTGGTTTATACACCCTGTAAAAACATCTCAAATTGACAAGAAAACCTTATAGCACAAGCTTTATATAAAAACCAAATGAACAATTAAGCCAATTTATTCAAACCGAATAGATATAGCTAATTGATGAAAGAATTTTTTTGTTTATAGCTAAGTACAAAATAGAAATGTAGAAAGTAAATGCTCTGTTTCAAGGAGCTTATTTTCCTACTCTAAGCATGATATAAAAAGGGTTAAGTGTAATCAGAAATCCAATGTAGCCACCTAAGCATTTTATTAACATAAAAAAAAATTCCTTGTCTTTGGTTACCAGCCAAAGTAAGGATACCTTATTTAGAGAATGCAAACCTGCGTGATGATCCGGAATGGGAAGGATGGATGGGAAATTGATAGGAATGAATAATGTTTTCAAACTTCTTTCCAAACTGGTAGGTGCTTGCACAAGATACTTCTATCCATGACTGGATAGGGTTGATATACAAATCAGAGTGATGAGGTAGATTGACTGCACCATCATACTGATCATCAAGGATTATCGGATGATAACTCATTGCATAAGCTCCAAGCAGCTCCAAATAATGAGGAAACTTTATATGTGAAGATGATAGTTGAGATTGATATTCTACTAACTACATCACATCTGTCTTTTCACAACACTACTTATCCATGTCTTCATTATTGATACCTTTGTGTGCCTCTGTATGATATGAATCTGAATGATCATATAAGAGTTTTGAATGCTGCTTTTCCATACTAGGATTTTCCCAGGTCTCTAGATCGATGCTTCCCTCTATGGAAGTATAGTAGATTGGAATTCCAAAAATTTCTAAATAAACACTCCCCTTGATGGATATAGCATAGATAGGATTATTAATAAGATATCTAGAAAAATCCCAATAGTCATCACCACCATCTATGTCAGATGTGATGGATTCCTCATTACTGATATCAAGTTCCGATATCAAGTTCTCTTTGTCTTCATTACTAATACTGATATATGGCTCAGACTGATCATATGGATAAAATGCATGCTCCTTTTCCATATCAAAGTTTCCTAAGGCCACATGGTCCATGCTCTCTCCTTTAGATATGCCATAAACAGAAACATCAACAAAACCATCAAAATTTTCTAGTTCATTATTTTCTTCTTTATTCATGTCATTGACTAGATTTTCCATGAATGTCCGAGACTCCTCATCAACATCTTTGCCGGAGATAAGGGATTCTTTGTCACTTGTATCATGCTCCAAGTTATACTTGTTTCATACTCATATTCTTTATAGAAAAGGTCATAAGGTAGTAAACCTTCCAGACTGTCATCATTATATGGAGAACACATAGGTGTCCCATCATGTACATTATAGTTTTCATCATAAGTTTCACTATAAGATTCTGCAATGGTTTCATCCTTAGGTTTGTATTGTTTAGCTCGTGACAAAGGGTAGGCCTGGACTACCATGTATATATGATCAGGCTTGCTTGAAGTTGTTTCCTGAATACTGACCTCAGGAAGTCCATGTTCCATGACTTGATTTGCAACATAACAAGTGCTTTCTTGGTGGAATTGTTCACAGGGTCTACACCATGGAATTACTTCTTCCACCATGTTAGCTGAGTCTAACTGGTTTGGAATCCTAGGCTCTTACTGAGGAAATTTATTTTGATACATCTGATTCTGCTTGGGCTGAAAGTTCCTAGGTCCATTATTCCTTTCCATTGTGGTCAATCTATTCTGCATGTGATTCAATTGTGAAAAATTATTGGCCATTAGTTGGTTTTGACTAGTAACCAAGTTTTTTATCATGTCTGTCAGCTTTTTCCATGGGATATTTAGAAGTTCCATTTTCTTATGATTCAATGGATTTACCCTTGGTCTCTTTGTTGTAGGAATTGTTTCCCCTAGTGTAACCTAGAATGTTGGACTTGCCTGAAGATTTCATATTCTTTTCTATTTTCTCGGCTAATCCCTGGAAGTTTTCAGATCGACCGGTTCTTTATCTCTCAACTAGTACCTTAAGTCACCGGTGAAGGATATGAGGATAGAGGAATTTTTTGCCTTGATTTCTCTATGAAGGTCCACAACCACAAGCCTGAATTTAGTGTTAAATTCATCCATGGTTTCATTATCCATATTCTTTATGCTATAAAGGGTAGCAAGCAGATGTCTTGGTTCCTTTTTTTCTCCCCACTTCTTCCTAAAACCATATTTCAATTCGCTAAGATTTTTATGTGAATCATCATCTAGGTCGAGGTACCACTCTTTAGCATCATCTTCTAAGGCTAAAACAAAGAGATTCATTTTGACATCGTCATGGACATGGGAAGCATCATTGCAATAACTGACCAGGTTGTTTTCAAACTTTCGAAGGTGAGACTTGGCAGTGATGGCATTATTGCCCTGAAATATAAGGATCTTCTTGATAGCATCTTTTGGAATGGCGTGGGGAGCACCTGCTATCTGAGAAAAGTCAAGGGGTTTGAATAGTTCCATCATTTCTTGAGATTGGTGAACATGACTCTCTACAAATAAGTGATGGATATCTGAGAGGGATTTGTCTAATATATCTTCAAGGTTTCTACAAGAATTCTTCCTATTCAATCTTTCTCTAATAAACCTTTCTAGATAAGGGAGAGGATCGAATAGTTACTGGTGGTTTCTTTGGGTAGAAATTCTTGGAGGGATGTTAGACAGTGGAGTCGCTAGATGGATCGAGTTATAATTTTTATTTTTTTTTTAAAGAGAAGATCAATCAATTTTTTTATCCTTTTAGTTGTTTAGAAAAAATTTAAGCTAAGTTGTACTCGGGCATAAAAATATTTATCCCCGGCAACGGCACCAAATTTTTTTTCCACCTTTCACACACCTGGGTTACATGGCAGAAATATTCAAGCCACTCGGTGTGTCCTTAGGGGAAAGTCTTGAGTCAAGGCTATCACCTTGTTTTTGACTCCTCTGTTTAGGCTAACTCCTAACGAAGCCAACAGGGGTAGACCCTATTAAATTACTAAGGATAATTACTTAGCGTGATGGTGTTATATTGATTAAGTTGTTTAGGAGTTTTAAATTAACCAGTGGAAGCAAAAGATAACAAGATGCAAGATTTAAAGCAGATAAGCATAGTAAACCACTTATACTATGAAACGAGAACTTTATACTAAGAACGAGAACTCTAGGGATAAAAAGATGATTTTTGCATAAAAAACACCAAAAACACCCCCAAATAGAAAAGTGTTGATACAAGTATACATGTTTTTTTTGGGGGGTAAAAAATAGAGCCATGGCCTAAACATCCCATACTGTTGCTTAACAAAACTTTAAAATCAACCCCTAAATTGGAAAAAAAATATTTCTCCAAAAGATAAATTACAACTTTTTTGAAACTTGCATATTAAACAAACAAAAATATTTCATAAATAATTTCACCACTCTAACCATATAAAATCAAAGAAATTATGATGTGATTCATAATGAAATCATATACTAGACCATTCAAGAACAAATGATTCATATAAATATTCAAAATCTCCTTCATAGTTTCAATTACAAATGTCTCCTTTGCCTTTGCCTTCAGAGTTTCATATAAATATTCAAAATATTCTCCTCCCTTCCCCTCCACCCTCCTCCCCCTCCCCCTTCCACCTCCTCCATCGTCATATTAAGGGGAGCGTCGCTCCCTCAGGTGCTAAAGGGATGCCCCTCACTGGCGATGTAATTATCAAAATCACGGCGCCAATGAGGGATGACCCTTTGGTAATGTAATATATGATTATTTTGAAATGTTCACACTTATATTGTATTTTGAAATGTTCATGAAAAATCACTTACTCTATTTTTTGGCTTTTCTTAAAAAAATAACAATACTATTAATAATCATATGAGTTTACCATATATCCCAATTAATTGACTAGTTGCACTTGATTTATTGGAAGATAAAATAAATTACTTATACATGAGTAAGAAGAGTCTAGTGACACATCACTTTGATTTATGTAATACATTCCATATCATTTAACCAGTTGTATTTTATGTAACTATATTAATTATGAGAAATAAGCATGTTCAACACATCTACATCTGACTTAATTTGAAGGATCATTTTGTTTTAGAGAATTTTGTTATATAATACTTTTTAAAGCCATTAAGCAATATGGCAAGAAGTTTATGTGGTATTTTAAAAAATAAACAAATAAATATGAAAAAAAATAATTGAAATGATTGTAATTTCGACCCACTACTTCCTACCATGGAAAACTAACTTTTGCTTCTTATTTGGGTACATATAGAGGAAATAATGAGACTCCATAGTTTGTATTAAATCACACCCCACATGAAAGAAAGAAGGATTGGAAACTGTAAATATAAAAGAGAATAAATAATAACAACAACAACTCTCACAATTCTAAACTTTAATATGTTAAAGGCAACAGAGTGTGAGTGGGTGGTGTTACGGTTAAGGAGGCATATGCATGCCATTGCCCTAGCCGTAGCCCTTTCCCTTGCCCTTGTCGAGAACCAGAGACGAGAGATTAAATGGAGATATCACTGATGAATTTCCAGTCCATATTTGGTGAGAAAGGATGCCATACACTCTTTCGGTGGGGTGAAGCTCATCCCAAAACACGTACACATTTGGATCCTTGCAAATAAATGCTTTGTAATTTTCATCACTTCCCACTGCCTTTGCCTTGGCCTTCCATTGCCCACATCTCACTTGTGCGTTAAACACCCCTACACCAAAGCAAGCAGACCTTGTCTCCACAAATCCTGCACCCAATACCAAACTTGCAGTATGTCACTCACAGTATTCTTCATCATTTAAAACAATATTTTATATCAAATAAACAAAAATATAGATGTGTGTTCTCAGTTAACTTTCTATGTATCGTACGATTGGTTGTTTTCAATTACAGACAGAAGAAGATTATAAGCATGCAGTTGCAGAATTATTGCTCCTTGTAGTGTCTGCTTCTTGTGTTTAAGCAGTTGTTTGAGACCGGCATTATATTCCTTAGCCAATTCTTTTTCTATATCTATACATTTGCCATTGGCTATACTATACCTAAGAAACCTCGAAGATGGAGTGCATCACAAATACGGGATGTCGAATAAAAGGAATTTTCTTGCCCCGGAGTGGTAAAGCCTCTGAATAAGTCTCATCCAACAAGTACTTTCAGTAATATTATATATTTATTCACACCCACAACACAAATCAATGAATCTGTAAAACTATAAACATATATTTTATAAAACTTACTGATAAGTATTGGTCAGATTTGTTGAGGAACAATGTAACTAGGTCCCCAGGAGTAGTAATACTTTTGATAAGATATATTAGTAATGTTTTGAATTTCAAACTTTATTTTAGAAATAAAATTTCTATATATATTGTTTTTAATATGTCATTTACAAATATATGCTATAGTTTTTCATGAATTTATGTGAACCGTAACATTTTGGAATATAGTATGAAATAGTATCATTTTTATACAAAAATTCTATGAAAATCCGTTGAAAATGGTTGTAAATGTCTTTATTTTAAAGAAAAAATTGCAAAATGTATATGTTTTTCAATATAACTTGCTTTTAAGTGTATGCTATTTTGTTAAATGTCTAAAAAACACACTTAAAAATAGAAAGTAATAATATTTTACGACAAATATGATTCAAATGCCCAAAAAATGCCTTAAAATGAAAATGTGTGGTACTGGTATCAACCATTTTTTAAATGGAGGTAAAAATAGCTCCTAAAATTAGGAGAGAGAAAAATGAGAACTGTTTCGAGTTCTCGTTTCATAGTATAAGTGGTTATTAATGACACTCAATATATATATAATCGAAAGAATTGATCAAATAAATCACCAGTGCCCTAAATGGAGTCAACAGAGAAAATAATGTGCTTGCATGTGCTTGAAAGAATGTTTTGCAAATGTCTCTTGGTATATTTTAAATTAATGTGGAATGTGAATGAATTAAATTATGTGAAAAGGGGACTCCATATATACCTGAGGGGTACTTCAAGTAAGTCCAAAAGTTAACTTTCATAGCTACCCGCAAGGTGGTTTGTGGGATGGAACGGAGTCTCGGAGAATATTGTTCATAACGCACCTGTTATCTCCCAAAATAAATTTATTTTAATAATATGAAGAATTCAATTAATGTAATGAAATATCTGAGGATGACTAACAATTTAAAGGTCTCTGTTTTTGATATGGTTGAAAAATTTAGAAGTTATATATTTCGGTGGCTTAGGCGAAGTTCTTAATAGCTCATTAGCCACCAAAAGGCTATGTTTTGGCAGCTAATGGTTTAACATAGTATAAAAGTAAACCACCAAAAGCGGTCCCAAGTGAGTAAAATACAAAAAACAATTTCGGTGGCTTAGGTGAGACATCAAATGACTCATTATTAGCCACTGAAAAGTGTTGCTTTTGGCAGCTTAGGGAAAGGACCAAGGATGGTGTTAACCACTGAAAGCAGGTAGAAAGTGACATGGGTAAAGGCGCTTTCAGTGGCTTAGGTTATACTTTAGACATCTCATTAGCCACAAAAAGGTGATGCTTTCAGCATCTTAGTGAATAGCTGAAGACATGCTTTAACCACCGAAAGAAGGTGAAAAGGTGTTGGGGAAAAAACACTTTCAGTGGCTTAGGAGAAAGCTATGAATTTTCATTAGCCACCGAAAGGACTGGTTTTCGGTGGTTAAAAAGAATATTCGGCAAGGCCACTATCTGCTAAAAGCTGGGTTTCACCACGACACTGGGAAAATGGTTTCGGTGGCTTAGGCGAAAGGGATATAATTTCATTAGCCACTGAAATCCATCATTTCAGCGGCTAGTAGAAAAAAATCCGAAGGTTGTTAACCACCGAAAAGCTAAAATGTGGAAACGGTTAGAAAACGGTCAAATCAAACCCCCTCAGCAAGATAAACGATCAGTAAAGGGCATGATAAACCACCAAAAAGACATAAGTCTGGATAACTGCGTGTGGAAATAAGTGAAGGAGATCATTATAAAACTGATAAAGGACTGATAGGATTTGAAACCTCCATTTTTTTGCACCTGTCCAAAAGAATAGCAGAAAATATCACCGAGTATACAAGATGATTTGAAATATGATTGCTAGGCAAGGGTGATCGAGAATATCAACTACAACCATCACCTTATGACCTCACCATCCATCATGAAATCAAAAACCCTCATAATCAGTGCCAAAAAATCCATTACATTTCACTTTCAACCTTAGCATTCCTCTCCACTAGAAAAGCCATCTCTAAGAAGCAGCCTGCTAACACACTGTCAAACAGAACATAAAATTATTTTTGCAGGTACCCAAGAGTGGCATTCATCAAGATGAAGAAGGGAGGACCTGCTCTCAGATAGGATTTGGGAGATATCAGCTATTTGGAAGAACATCCAGAGGTTTGTAAAATTTTCCAAGATGCTGGATGCTACAGGTTTTTTGAGAAGATACAAGGTTCCCATCAGCAGGTGGCTGAGGCATTTTCCCTCTCATTTGATGGCTCTAAGATAGTCATAGGCAAAGAGGAATTTCACATAGATGAAACCCTAATCACTGAAGTGACTTAACTCCCTGGCACAGGAGAAAAATGGTTCAAAACCACCATACCAAAATATGTAGAGTTCAGGTCTTACCTAAAGCCTAAGCATAGAGTAGTGGTGTGCAAGAAGAGTGTGCCATAATATTGGTTAGAAGAGAGGTGGAAGCAACTGTTGAAGGACATTGTGGTCTACATAACATGTGAAGGAACATAGAACAGAGCCATGATCTACCATTTCAAGTTAATGAACCACTTCATAGGTAATAGCCCACTAAATTTTCCCTTTTACTTACACAAAAGTTTGGGAAATATGGCACACCAAGTGAAGGTCCAGCCAACCAAGATTGTTAGTAGACTATCTCACCATGGATGTATCCAACTGTTGATCCAAGATTTGCTAAAAAGGAGGAATATGGCATGGCCTTATTTGTTTTTTTGGAATGGATTTGAGATAGGCCTTCATCTAGAAGAGAAGGGGAAGTCTTCTGCCAAAAATTCCATCACACCAAGGAGTGGAAGAAGAAAGAGAAGAGCTATATCCCCAACAGCAGCTAAACAGCCTCCCTCCTCTTCCAAATCCAAGAAGGTAAAAAGGAACTTGGATTTCAGTGAAAAGGGCTAGGAAGTTGCAACACACAATGAGAATGTTTTGAATCTACCCTACTCAGATTCAGAAGAGGAACCAAAATAACGTGGAGACCTAGCTCTACATATTGTAGCAGTAACTAAAGAACTACCATCCCCTACACCAAAAGGGCAAGAGGAGCCAACAGAGAAGGCTTCCTCCAGCAAGCCTAAGACTCAAAGGATAAATAAATTGCTAAGGAAAGTGTATGAGATGGAGATTTTGGAAAGGGAAATAAAGAAGAATAATGTTGCATTGACCAGTAGGAACAAGCTGCTACATAAGTCTTACCTAGAGCAGAGAGAAAGATATATTTTCTTAAAGAGACTGAATACAAGGCACCTAAAAGACAATAGTAGATTGTACATGATGATTAGGCTCCAAAGAATGCAGCTGAAAGAGGCCAAGGAAAACCCTAGCATCCACCTCACGTTGGAAACTCTAGCTAAAGCTGTACTTAGCCTTTAGCCTCTAGAAACCAGCCAGGATGATGTTAACCCTCCTAGCACAGAGCCTACTGAAGAAGAAAGATGAGCAGACAAACCTGAAAGAACATTTTTGGAAGAAACCTAATAATTTTTGGAAAACAGGTCTTTTGGTGGCTTAGGAGGACATTGGGATAGTTCATTAGCCACCAAAAGTGCTGGTTTCAGCAGCTAACGTTTCTGATAGTCTGGCCTCTTAACCACCAAAAGTATACAGAGGCTTAAAATTAAATTTTGGCTCATAGGACCAGTTTTTGGCCAATATAGATGGCTCAAAGACAAAGTCTGAAGATGAAAAATGCAGAAGAAAGCATCAGGAAAGATCTATTTCAATTTTATTATGACATAACAGTGGAAAAGGTCACCAACACCTAGCTGTCAAAGGAAAAGAGTGACTTAACCAGTAGAGGGCCAGTGGCAGTGATTTCCAGCAATTACCTTAGTTATCTAAAGGTTCATATAGTTAACTAATTATTTAGTTAGTTAGACAAGTAGTTAATTAGGTTTTTTTAACGTAATTTTCAAAAAACAATTATTTTGTTTATTTTTGTAAAAAACAAATCCAAGTTTTCAGGATCTAAGTATTTTGTAAAGTCTATAAAGCCTACGACTTATTTTATTGAAAGCGTTCAACTTCGGGGACTTGTAGACCATACTATTGTTAGCTTCTCATTTTTCTCATGATTTAATATAAGCTCTTTTGTTATCATTTGTTCAGCTTCCATTTCTGTCTTTTTTGTGCTTATGCTTGAATGTGTTATTTAGGTTATATTCAAGTTAATTAATGACTGATAGTTGTCACCCTATTGGCATGTTGATGTGATTTGAATTATAAGTACCATCCTTATAACGATTCAGCCATTTATATGCATTTGTTTTATGTGTAAATCAGTCATCCTCATGAGTTCTCCATCCCTGCACCTTATTGTCAACCTCTGAACAGTGGTAACTAAAATCCTTGTACCTGATTGAGTTTCATGTATGTCTTGAGAGTGGAAGGTCATATAGGTCACCTAACTTGGTCCATATTATAAAACCCCAAAAACATTGTAATGTACCAGGCATCCTCGAACTGCAACCTAGAGGACTTTCCTGGAGTGATAACAAATCGACACAATTACCGGGGAAAGGAGACTGAAGCTCAGCTTCCCTTGGAGATGACATAGATCCATGCTTTGATGATAGACAAAGCTTAGAAACTATTCTGGTTGTAATCATATATCTAGTGAATCCATTGAAATAAGGTGGCTTTAATAAGAGCAAGTACCAGAAGAAACCCTCGGGGGCCACCAGCAACAACGGTTTTAGATCCAGAAGAGATTCTGAGAAGAGTTAGGGATTCACTAAGGAAGAACAGTAGTGCTACAAAGGAATCTATATCAGGTATTTCAAGAAATATTTCTTCTATTATTTCTTCTACTAAAACACTTAATTCTCAGGAATTTATAAATACATCAGAAAACTCTAGGGTTTGGTCATCTTCAAGCACTACTGCTTGTGAAGATCCAATCCCTGGTGACTCCACTGGGATAAGCTCACCACCAACACCTTCTCAGTTACTAGCTATATCATTACTTCCTTCCTCCACCCTTTCCATACCCATTTCCAATATGGCTGCCCCTCAATTGACCAAAATGGAAAGGATCCTGGTAAGTAGGTATGCCCTCCTAAATTTGCCTAATCATCTCTCAGCCATGCCCACTAGAGATTACCTCAAGTACATGTCTAAGTTCAAAGGAGAAGGAGATTTCACAGTTGAGGAACATCTAGAGTCATTTTACAGTTATGCTGAGAACATTGACATAGAACAAGAAGATGTATGGACTAGGGTTTTTGTGGAAAGCCTAGATGGTCAAGCTAGGAAATCATTTAAAGAACTACCTGTTGGATCAATGGGAGGAATTGAAGCCCTAGATGACATATTTCTAAAGCATTGGGGAGAAAGGAGAGACCACCTCTATTATATCACAGAATTCAGCAACTTAAAAAGAGAGAATGGGGAGTCTATCTCAAATTTCACCAAGAGGTTCAACAATATGTACAGCAAGATCTCCACTGATAACTCAGCTAGGATAACTTATGAAAATGTATTTGAATTTGAGTTCTTCCTGATGCTTAGAGAAATGAGGTATTCCTCCTTATCACTCATGCAGGATGCTTCCCTAGAGGTAGAATCAAACATTGTGGCATATTAGAAGGTCAAAGGAAATATAGACAGGAAGAAGCAGCCAACAGACCCTATCAGGGATTCTTCATCAGAGAACAAGATTGACAAAATGACCAAACTGTTAGTTAACCTGAATGCTGAAATGTATAAGCTGAAGGAACGAGGACAAATACCTATGAGGGGTAAAGGGCCAAGTGATTTTTCTCCCCAAAACCCTAATTTTGTCCCTTATATAAGAGGAAACCCTCCAATTTAGATTCTCAGAAGGGAAAGGAATCAAGGGGAAGATCAGAGAATAAGAGCTCTATTTCAGAATGTTGTATTAAAAGAAGAGACAAAATTCATTGAAGAAGAAGGAGAAGCTGAAGACAACATCCACTGCATGGAGGATGAGGTAGACTATTCTTTTCTGACATGAGGAGAATATGAGGAAGCCCTAATTGATGAGCAGATCAATGAAGGAGCTATATATTAGGATGATGGTCAGGGAGCATACAATTTGAGGTCCAGGCTGGTTGCTCCTCTTAGAATAATGTTGTACATGTCAAACAACCTACTACACCAGCTAAAAGGCTCTTGTTTTACCAAAGAAAATGGTTGTCATTCCAAAACCATTGCAAAAACCAGCACCTTCAAAAATACTTGACCATGTCCAACTCAAAGCTCCAATACATGAGATAAGGTTTCCTAATAAGTTGCATTATTATTTCAACCTTGAGTTAGATATTCAGAAATTAAACATCCCTTTCCCATTAATTGAGCTCATGAAAAATGATGCATTCAAGTCTTCCATTCTGAATTATCTTCAGCCAAAGGTGCATATTGATACTGAATTTGTAAATCTGCAAGATGACAAACCTGTTGTAACCCTAGGCCCCATGATCAAAGACCTAAAGGACTCACGTCCACCTTTCTGTATATCCTTGAATATTCATGATAAAGTCCTTCATAACTGTCTATTGGATTCAGGAGCTTCTCATAACCTAATGCCAAAGGCTATGGTGGATGAGCTTGGTATCAGCATTACAAATCCCTACCATGATTCATTCCCCTTTGAATCCAGAAAGGTCAAGTGCTTGGGCCTCATCAAAGACCTTGTTGTGAACGTAACTCAGCTGCCTTCAAAAAGCATAATGATGGACATTGTAGTGGTTGATATTCCTCCCAAATTTTGTCTCTTGCTATCTCGGTCATGGAAAAAAATGCTAGGTGGCACCCTTCAGATGGATCTTACATATGCCACCATCCCAATGTTTGGAGGGGAGACCAAGAAGCTTTACAGGGAAAAACAGCTGGCCTACATCATAAGCAATGAGAGCAATTCAGTGAATCACCCCATATATGGAGTGGACACTGGTTTTGGGTCATGCATTCTGCAAATAGATGATTCTCAGCAAACATCAGTCCAACTCATTAAGCCCACCTATCAGCAGCCTAAAGAAGTGACCATAGCAGTTTGGAACATGTATTTTGATGGAGCTAGAACTCAAAGCTCAGCAGGTGCAGGTGTAGTATTGATCTCTCCATCCAAGGAAAATATCCATCTGTCTTATAAGATTGAGTTTAAAACCACTAACAATATAGCAGAATATGAAGCCTTGATACTAGGAGTTAAAGCTACCAAGGAGATGGAGATCATGTGCATGAGAATTTTTGGGGTGCAGACCTTATTATACAGTAGGTCAACAACACTTTTCAGACATAAAATGTCAAACTAAAGGCCTATAGGGATGACGTATGGAAACTTAGAGACTCCTTTATGTTTTTTGAACTGTCATACATACCTAGGGCTTTGAATCACCTGGTTATTTCTCTGGCTATCTCAGCAAGTTTGTGTGTTCCTCCTTTACCTCTTAAGCTCAGCTATGATGTTCAGGTTAAGTACAAGCCTTCCTTACCAAATAATGTCAAATTTTGGAAGGTGTTTCAGAATGATGATGAGCTTAGCAAATTCCTTCAGCTAGTAGATGAATTCTCTGATATACATATAGATCAGGAAAACCTAAACATGGAGGAATCCAAACAGCTCAAGTTGAAAGATAAAGTGGTTGGTCAAAACATTGTCCAATTACCCAACAACTATATACCTCGGGGTCTAATACCTCTAGAATAGTTGTTTGATCATAATGAAATCCCTTTCAAGCCTTCCAAAAAGGAGCAAGACCCTGCTGTCCAAGAGCAAAACATAGGTAGCAAAAGCCCTCCAAAACTGATAAATCCATCCACTGAGTTGACTGCTGATCAGAGGTCAAAATTTTGCAGCCTGACAAAAGAGTTTGCTGATGTCTTTTCATGGTAGTACAGTGACCTAAAAAACAATGACACCAATATCATCCATCACAGGATTCCTTTGGACAAGGAAACCATCCCTTCCAAGCAGGAGCTGAGATCCATCAGTCCTCTCCTATTACCAATAATTGAAAAAGAAATCCATAAGCTCCTCAAAGACAAAATCATAATCCCCCTCAGGTATTCCAAGTGGATTGCAAACCTAGTGGTGGTAAGGAAGAAGAATGGGGAAATCAGGTTGTGTGTGGATTTTAGAAACCTAAACAAATGTTCCAAAAAAGATAACTATCCACTGCCCAAGATGGAACACCTGTTGTAGAAATTCTCAGGGTCTAGTGTCATGTCATTCCTGGATGGCTTCTCTGGATGCAACCAAGTTGCTGGCCACCCTGATGACCAAGATAAGAGTAACTTTACCACCCCCTGGGGAACTTTCATGTATGCTAAAATTCCATTTGGGATGATGAATGCTGGGGCTACTTTTTAGATATACATGGACCTAGATTTTGTAGGGTTGAAAGATAAATTTGTGCTTATATACTTGGATGACCTACTTGTTTACTCTCATAGCCATCATGACCATTTGCAGCATTTGAGAAAGGTATTTCTGAAGTGCAAAAGGTATGGAATATCATCTAATCCTAAAAGTCCTAGTTTGCACTCAGTGAAGGGAAACTCCTATGTCACATAGTCTCAGCTAAAGGTGTAAATATTGATTTGGTAAGGGTGGAAGCATTCCAGAAGCTATGCATACCAAGGTCAAAAATGGACATTTAGTCCTTTTTGGTTAAGATAAAAATTTTCAGGAGGTTAATCCCTAATTTCTTTGAGCTGGTAAAGCACATAACAGCCATGCTGAAAAATGATGCAAAAATAAAATGAACTGACTAGGAAAGAAGCTCTTTCGAAGACATCAAAAAGGCTATAATGGAGGCCCACACCCTGATTAGTATTGACTATACCAAGAGTTTTTATGTCTTATCTTTTGCATCCTATGACACAGTCGCGGCTGTGATGTTACAAAAAGATAATGAGGGTCTTGATCATCCAATTGCGTTCTTTAGCAAAACCTTGAGAGATGCTGAGCTGAAGTATGATGCAATTGAGAAACAGGCTTATGATCTCATAAAGTCATTGAAGACTTTCAGAATTTACATTCTCCATGCAAAATTCCTTGCATATATCCCTTCAGCTGTTGTGAAGGATGTTTAGACTCATCCTAATATTGATGGGAAGAGAGCTAAGTGGATTTCCAAGCTCATTGAGTTTGATATAGAGGTAAATCCTACTAAGCTAGTAAAGGGACTAGGTTTGGCCAAACTCATGGCTAAAGAAAACTGTGAGCTAATGGGGATAAACTTCACCTGTGTCAAAGAAGCAAAAGCGCAAACTATGGTAGCAGCAAAAGTAGATTAAGATCAGAATAACATTCCATCAGTGCCTAAAACCTGTCTTCATGTGAGTGGTACTCAGGTATTATTCATTTTTTGCAAAAATTAGAAGTTCCTCCTAATCTCACCCCTAATCAAGCACTAACTCTTAAATTAGAGTCTGTTAAGTTTTGCATAGTTGACTAACTATTGTACTAGAAAGGTATGTCTGGAGTTTTGTTGAGATGTCTCGATAAGGAAGAATTAGATCAGGTAATGCATCACTTTTACTCCAGCACATGTGGGCACCATCATTATTGAAAGACCATAGCCTACAAGATCAGAAGGGCATGATACTATTGGCCATTCCTTTTTTCTAATGTATGTACTTTTGTAAGGGCCTGTGACTAGTGCCAAAGATTTATAGGAAATCAGTAGCTCAAATCCTTGCCCCTTAGGCCTATTGTGGTGAATGGGCCTTTTTAGCAATGGGGTCTGGATTTCATAGGTGAAATAAATCCATCTTCCAGTGGATAGCATAAATGGACCCTAGTAGCCATAGATTACTTTACCAAATGAATAGAGGCAGCACCCACCAGGATTGCCACTCATCAGGTCATCATGAGATTTTTATATGAGAATATCTTTAGCAGTTTTGGCTGCCCAGTAAGGTTAGTAATTGATAATGCACCATCTTTCAAAGCTAGGGCATTAGTTAAAATGTGTGAGTAAATGGGCATTCAACTAGTGAATTCCACATCCTATTATCCTCAAGGAAATGGCCTGGCTAAGTCATCCAACAAAAGCCTTGTCAGGATCATCATAACAATACTGGAGACAAATTAGAAAAGTTGGGATTCGAAGATTAAGTTTGCATTATGGGATGATAGGGTAATAGACAAAATATCTATAGGGACTTCTCCATTCAAGTTAGTTTATTGTATTGAGGCCATTTTTCCTATCCAGCTCATTCTGCCAGTGGCAAAATTCTTTCAGGAAGAGGAAGATGAACCAAATGATATGGTGAGGAGGATGATGGACTTGGTCGAGTTGCAACAAATCAGGGAATGAGTGATAGGAAAATCAGAAGTGCATCAATAGAGGATAAATGGAATGTTTGACAAAAGGGAAAATGTACACAACTTTCAAGTTGGAGATTGGGTCCTAAAGTGGGATGCTGTCAGACGGGACAAGGGAAAACATGGAAATTTTGATTCTTTGTGGATTTCCCTTTTCTGATAGCTAGGGTACATAAGAACAACACCTTCAAATTGCAGAATCTGGAAGGGGAAGAGGTGTTTGATGGCCCAGTGAATGGGTAGTTTTTGAAACTTTACTTTATTTGAGGCTCTGTGGCCTTGTCATTGTAAATTAGTAGTTAGTAGGTTTTTTTTGCATACAAAATAAACTCCATGCCTAATAGAACAGTAAATGATAGTGTTAAGTTTTTAGTTGTTTTCAGGGAAAGGCATTTTGGTCTGGGATTCTTGGGACCTCACTAGGAGGTTCCCATCCCCAAGTAGGAGACAGATGTTATCTCCAAAAATAAATTTATTTTGATAGCATCAAGAATTCGATTCATGTAACAAAATATCTGAGGATGACTAACAAATTGAAGGTCTCTGTTTTTGATATGGTTGAAAATTTTGGAAGTTATAACTTTTGGTGGCTTAGGAGAGGTTCTTAATAGCTCACTAGCCACCGAAAGGCTATGTTTTGATAGATAATGGTTTAACGCAGTGTTATAACATGTATAGAAGCCAGACTACCATATTCTAATTTTCAGACATAGTACATTTTTTAGCCAGATCTCTTTCATATGAGATCCTGAGATGAACAGTTTTGATGGATCATTTTTGTATCAGTGAACTATTGTACTCTCCAATGTCCATACTGAGTCTCGGGACACTCAAATTTGAGGACCGATGTAGCCATTTATGTTATTTCAGAGCATCCATGGATTCCCAGTGTTATATTAGTTCTTTCTCATTGGACAGATGGTGTCTCATATGGATTTTATTGCATGGTTATGACTCAGTGTTTTATATTGTGTTATGGTTATTATTTCTCTTATACTTATTCTTGTGACATATATTATCTTGTGGTATCATGATCTGGAGGTCATAATTATATGGACTTGGTTGTATCTTGTACTATGTATTGATGTCCTTGCTTAGAATTGGAAGTTCTTGATTTATACTCATTGGTTTTTCCCTCCTTAGGGAGAATAGAGGTAGTCATTCCCACCATTGTTTTGGCTTGCTAGTGTTGGCTCCATCATTTATTGTCTTTACCCATCCATTACCTTCCAGTTTAGTTTTCAACCCAACTGACTTCTTGAATTATGGCATGGAGGATCTTTTTCCCCACCAGAACATTTGATGGACAAGCCTCCCTGTTTATATTGTGTCTTGGATCTGAGTTGGTGACAGAAATTTTGTTGGTAAGTCGGACTGTATGCCTAAATCATTCTGGTTAGTTGTCCCGATGTTTGGCATCGTGCAGAACTCCCCCTAATCACATGAGATGTTGTTGGCTAAAACTTAAAGCTCATGTACTACTTGTATTGAAATATTGAATATGCACCCATGGAAAATGAAAATTGTAAAACTGTGTTTCTTAACATATGTAAAAATGGCAAGAAAAATGAAATGCTAAAATACTCCTTGAAGAGTATAAGAAAAGGTCCAAAAAAGCAATGGTTTAAATTGTGCTATATCCAAAAATTGCTGACCTTATTAAAATAAATATGTCCCAGATGAAAGCTACGATTAGATATGATTTTAAGCATTGGTGAAGTCCCAAAAGGGTCATATAGGACAAAAAGGCCATGTAATAAAATGTGATCCTAATGAACTTGGATCAAGCTTGATGTAGACATGATGCCTAAGTTGAATAAGCAATCTCTAAACAACTCATCCATCTGTGAGGCACTGCCATTACTTGTGTTGTTGTTTTTGTGACATTGGTTATATGATTTTTCCCTTTGCTTATCCAAAGTGTCATGATGTTGAGTAGGAAGTCATCCTTTTCCTTAGCCTTCTCATTTTCACCTTTCACCCTTCACTAACAAATTGGCTACAACTATGAAGTGAGTATAGTGTTGAAAGTCTAAGTCTAAGTAGTAATAAATAAATCCTTATATATGTATTGGTTGATGTACCACCAATGAAATGAATGCTACTTGTTGTGATTGTTACTTGAATGAGTTGTAGAGCATGTCTTAACCTTTTAACACTTGTAGCAGATGGATGTATTCTGAGTTATTATGGGTATCTAATCACTTATAGATGGTTATATTGTTTATTTGATGTGGTTGATGGTCAGATAGATACCTATGAGCGGTATGAGTATACACCTTAGATGGATTTGGACTCTCTGAGTATAATGAGACAATTTATTTCCAGTTCCACGCACTTGCAGATATGATCAGGCTCATTCTACTTTTTTGATGCAGTTTTTCTTCACAGGTTGATATGTCTGAGTAGGGAGATGTTTTAGTTGGATATCCTAGGGGGTTCTATGGAACATAGGGGTGTAACAACTTGTTTTTACCATTTTACCCCCATCCCAAAGAGCCTGGTGGGCTCATTTTGGCAATGCAGGTTCCCTAGGAGGCTGTTTTGGTAGGATCACGTTTCCCAAGGCAGGTTAAAAAATGATTAAATGGCTATTGAAGAAATCGATTTGGGCTATTGAGGCAAGGAAATGACATGGGATGAGTCATGATGATGAGAGTGATGTCCTCCATACCTTATCTAGTAGTTGCAACTCATGATTGGGCCCACAACTATTTTTGGGCATTTTTTTTTTTCTGAAGCTCTTTTTGGAGGCTCATGATTTCCTCAAGGAGGCACAAAAGTCAAAGAATTAAATTGTTATATTATTTTTTGTGCCAAGGGGACACCCAAAGGGAGTTAGTCAAACACTCCTTGGACCCACCATGTGCTTTCATTTATTTCTTGTTTAGAGGGTTACCTTTTTATGGGTGGATTAGTCCACTTTAGGAAATTATGGTTATATTGATCCATGTATTGTATGTTGAGCTCATCTAAACCATTGATTATAAAATTTCATCTTTTAATATTAGCCACTCATTTTGAAAGTGGTTAGGATTTGGTTATGATTGAGGTTCTCTCATTTCTATTTAAAGGAGAGAGCTTCTCATTTGCAAGGGGTCTTTGGCTCTTGGATTTGAATAATAGAAAGACTTTTTCCATGGAAATTTTCTGGATTTGCTTTGCATCTGATGTGCTCAAATGGTGATCAGCTTGTCTTCAACTTACTAGAATCATGGAAATTCTTGTGAGATCTATTTTTTTGTGGCTATCATTGTTTTGTCTATAGGAGGGCGTTTTAGCTGGAGTGTTTTTGTAGGGGGACCTCAACTCACTTAGTTCTCTTCGTCTTAGATTAGGGGGTTTTCATTAGTTTCATTGTGATATATGATTACTTCATTTTACTGTATTGTAGCATTCAATTTCTTTATTTTGTATGTGTAAATCTAATATGGTTAACGTTTTCTCATGAAGGGTAGGGGGCGCTTTGATTGCTTGGAGCTTGCATATCCCATAGAAATCATGGGGATCTTCCAGGATTGATCGAGATAGCTAGGATTGTCACTATTACAGACTTCTACAAGATTATCTAGGTAAGATCCACAAGTAAGTTCTTCTTTTCTGATCTTATTCCATTGTACCTTGCTAAAATTTAACTATTTTTCTAAAAACTCATAAACCATAAAAACCTAAAAAATCAAATAATCAAGGAACCGTTTGATCTTTTGCCAAACCATTTTTTGGTTTCATAGATTGGGCCTCCCCCTAACTAAATCATCTGGAACACTGGTGAAACTCCCCACTGAAAAAATTGACCTGCTAGGGTTTTGAGTTTTTCTGATTTCTGACTTCACAAATGGATAGATAGGGTCTTGGGTAGTCCAAACCAACCCCAATGCTATCAAGAGGCTCAACAGTTTGACCGGGATCTAAAAAATAGACTGAAACTGCCCTAGCGCCCTCATTGAAAATTGGCCTTTTTCGGAAGTAGGTTTTTCTGGAATCTAACGTGATAGGCTGATAAATCTAGTCCCAAGCATCCCAGAACACCCTCATTGAAAAAAATGAGTTTTCAGCCTCCTAGCCCCATCATTAGATTTTGACTTTTCTAGATCTGATTTTCTTGTTATTTTCCTAATTTGGGCTTGTAGATCAGGTCTCCCTGATCTCTTCTCATCCTCAATGTTGAGCCAACAGCCTTCTGGTAGCCCCTAAAGATTTAGATTTATCTTCCTAGGCCTTAGCTCTAGCTATCTACTGAGTTGGGTTTCTTGTACCTTGGACTTTTCTGGACCAATTGCATTCTGGTTTCGTAAATCAAGGTGTTTCCCAACTGGGTTTCCTGAAACGTTGTCTTACTACTAACTCCATTTCCCAATGCATACAAAGCACTGATCTCCAATATAGCGCTACCCTTAGGCTCTTAGCCTTTTCCATCTACCAACATTCACGGATAGCTCAAACACATTTTAGCAAAATAAGTGTCAGCTACTAAAGATCCCCCACATGCAAGGTCCTGAAAGCCTATTTATTCCCCTCAAAAAGCTCAATGGGAAATCATGGTAGCTTAACCCAGATCAATTGTGTTGTAAATGATTCCAACCTACGATTGAAACACACAGACGGCTTTTGTAGGGTTAAAACCCGATACTTACTCGTCAATGACCCAGCTGGAGGAGATGCAAAATAAGTGTCGGCTTCTAAAGAGCCCCCACATGCAAGGTCCTGAAAGGATATTTATTCCCCTCAAAAATCTCAATAAATCATGGTAGCTTAACCGAGATAAATTGTGTTGTAAATGCTTCCAACCTAGGATTGAAACACACATACCACTTTTGTAGGGTTAAAACCATCGGTCCCCAATGCCATCACCTTAATTTGATTGCCATTGATTAGAGACGATGTGATCCGATAAGCCTAGGGGTTGTGTTAGTTTGTTTACTCATGCTGCGAGTTTTGATTCTGGGTATTTTGGTGGTTCCCATTTCTTTGAACAGGTTTTATCGTCATGTGTGAATAGCTCGTTCAGGAGCGAGACAATGTGAACAAGCCACTACAATCATTTCTCCTCTATTTTCATCAAAGATATCAGACAATGTCTTCCTTTTAGTTGCTAGTTATTCCTCCTATTGTTTCTTTCATATTTGACTGTTTTTAGGAAGATTCATTTGGAGGTCCAACTGCATAGGAAGAAATTAGACTTATTTCTCCCATATAATGCCAACTCTTCACTTTTGTGGTTCAATTGTAATAATATATTTGTTCTCTCTGCAAAAGGTAATTCCTGTTAATTCAATCCGCCCCACAATAGCTTTAGGAAGCTTTCCATATACTCTTAAATATGTACAATATACCATAAGTACACAAGCATCCAGATTTCTCAAATATGGAAATACAGTGAAGATACTGATAAACTCTGACTGCCCTTTGCCATAATTTTCAGATGAACAGTAAAGGAGTTCATCAATCCATGTCATGGCTTTATGCTTGCAGTTTAACATAGATATAAAATTAAGCATCTGTAAAACAATGTCTAAGAAGACAAATGGAACAATTTTATCAACACATGCATTCTGGCATAATGCTATGATTGTAGACTTGTAAGCTTGCAATATCTAATCCATATGAAGCCGGTTATTTATAAAAAGAATCCATAGTTCATATGAACATTTAGTGTGCTGCACCACATGATGAAACATATAATCCGTTCCTATCACCTTCTCCTTTTTGTAAAAGATATGAAGGTACACCACCCACAGAACTATAGAGTTCGGATTAGTCTGAATTGCTTGTGATAAAACATACAATTTTTTTTCCTGCCATCTGATTTATCAATATTGCTGTCAATGTTCATTGAATTGATCGCTAACTCTAGCCAAAATTCTACATCACCAAGTCCTTGAAAATGGTGTTTCTGTGTATCATCTGGTTTTCCAATTTCACTAGAAGTATATAAACAATTAGGAAGTCGACTGTTATTTCCAAGCATCCACTTCCTAATAGCTACACTATGTAAACACAACATGTCTAAAGGTAGAAGTCTCTGAATCAAAAATGGAATAGAGAAGGACTGGCAGAAACCTCAAGTGCCATGAGCTATCAAGTTACCCACCATATGACTATCTGCTTTTAAAAGATGTGTCCCAATTCGATACATTGGCACTTTCAATCCATAGCTGCTAGTGCTATGATCCACCAAGCTTCATGACACTGTAGATTGCTCTACAATAGTTCTACAAGGAAAATTTGAAGACCCAATTGCCCCACTACATACTTGCAATTATTTATTTCCATGAATTTTTAACTCCCAGTATCCGAAAGAACCATCAATATCATCGTTACTGTACTTATTTAGTTGTTCAGAAACTTGACAAGGAGTTAGGTTGTAGTCTTTAGCATGCTGCCATGGACACTCCTCATTATTACATTTCCCACAATGCTCAAAATTACAAAGTGGTCAGAAGGGATTAATAAACATGACTGCGCTTAATTAATTTGTCGGGCACTCCATTTGTAGTAATGAGATCAGAGTAAATCTTGTGTGACTTAAACATATCTAAACGACTCTCATAACGGATAAACTTTGTCACATGTTCTGGCGAAATCTGCAAAATGGGTTGTGCCTTTTTCCCAGAATAATTTTCTAACATACCATGTACAGTTGAGAGAACATCCTTTTGATAGTGGGATGCAACCTTTAGTTTTGATGAGGAGCTCCAAAAATCACCCTTGAGTGATTGACTAGTAGCTTCTTCAAAACAATTTGTGATCACTGCCTTGATCTTTGTCTTAGAGCAATTTTCTTCAAGGGTCTTTTGAGCAACACCTTTCCTTAAGGTAACACTGTGTACACACTAGTTTTTGTAATCTTGATCTTCCATATTACCCATACAAGAAGATATAGATCCACCTAGAACTGTTAAATCTGCAATAACTGCAAAATCAAACATCTCAAGTTATTCACATTTTGTGTTTCCACCAAAGTGACCTGATGTTGCATGTTCTTCATCATAATTTTTCCATATAGTATTTTTATTTTTTGATGGCACAACCTTCATCCACACTGCTCGCAGAATGAGATTTCTCCTCATTCATTTCTTAAAACTTATCCTTATTATACATCATGCTAGATGAAGGCATCATAAATCTATTAACATTGATCTTTTGACACTCTATACTGCTCGCAAGGGAGTTGTCACTATGACAAGTACTAGCACTATTTTCCTACATATCATTGTCAATTTTGTTACCCAAGTGTCGAACAGTTGCTGTCTCCACAACCTCTCCAGACATTGCACAAGGCCTTTCAGGTGATTGAGAAGAATGACAAGCAAATGGTTGTTGTTTTACTGTTAATTGAATGACATATTCCTCATGATCATCATTCTGACTATGAAATGAATATTTACTTGTTTCTGCACCTCGACTTGTAGTGATTGTTGGGGCACGCATCTTAATTCTACGGAACCCCATAGTTGTTTTGGGTGAGACTACAACTTGTTCGCAGGTTGTTGCCGAAAGGGCCAACACTATCGATCTTTTCTTGGTGCGAAGAAAAAAGTATAGAACTCGAGTCTACCCTAAGCCCAACAAATTGGTTCCATTGCCAATTGAACTCAGTATCTGCTCAAGAGGGGTTTACGTCGTACTTCGAAGGATATTTTTTGGAGACCCTCAATGAAAGAAATCGGTGATTGGATTGAAGAGACTTATCTAAACTTTGTTGTACAAGAGAACAAAGATCCGCGTCATAGTTCAAACGACTTTTTACAAAGGTATGTTTTTTCTGATGTTTATGAAATTTTATTTGGTAGTATCCACATAGAGTTGCACCAGTGGTTATCCAGGTTAACAGAGAGAAGGAAGAACTTCCAAGAAGGTCAATTCCCTAATTGGACCCCCGCAAGAATTAATATATTAAAAAGGGTGAACAACGAGATATCCCGAGCTGTTGATTTCTGGACAACGCGAACCCTTGAAGCATTTGTGACGGAATTCGCCATTGACACAAGTACGTCCTTCAGCAAATCCGAACGACAGTTTTTCAAAGGACCAAGGGGTAAGTACTTGAATTCATTTAGTTTGAGAATTTAAATGCTATTGGATAAAAAAGGTATATTGCTTATTGAATCAGACTATTCGATTTAGTATTACTAACTTATGTTTGCAAGTGAAAGTACCCTCGATGAGAAAAGTGGTTTGCTGCGAAGTGGCAAAAGGTACAAGAAAAATTTTGAGTCCTATACCCTAGGTCAGAATACTGAGTCTAACCCCGTAAGTCTAGCAGCCTCAGAGCCCAAATAAACCCCTTCTGTTGGAAACCCTCCGGTAACCCCGTAGCGCAGACCTATTATCCGTGAGAACCCATCGCAGTCTAAAAGTAACCCTAGCCCGAGTATTCCTGTCGCAGGTCAGTCTACCCCAATAAGTTCCTCCCCACCTACTACAAGTCCCCCTCCCTCCCCCCTAGATCCATGATGGCCCATATGAATGATGACATTAAGCTCCCTATTTTCGAACGAACTGGATCAGAGGATCCAGAATAGTTCTGGTTCTTATGCGAAGCAATGTGGACTGCTAAGAACATTACTGATCAAGATACAAGAAGAGCGCAGCTTGTTACTTCTTTTAGAGACTATGCTTTGACCTGGTTCATGAAGTTTTCCAGTACTCAAAACCATGTCTTGGCTGATATAAAAGCAGCAATGATAAAGGAATTTAAGAAACCTAAATCTGAGTCACAATGCATCACTGAACTAAAGGAAATTCAGCAGCGGCGAGGAGAATCAGTGTGGGACTTTGATCAAAGGTTCAAAGCTCTACTAGATCAAGTCAGTTTCACTATTGGACCAGCGCAACATAAGGAATGGTTTATCACAGCTTTATTACCGCACATGAGGACTCCACTCATGCAATAGAAGGTTGCGGATCAGCAGGAGGCTTTGGAAATCGCTATGAAGCTTGAAACAGCCCTTGTCGAAGATAGTTCTGGTATCGCTCAAATACAAGCACAGTTAGTAGCGATGGCTCTAGAGCTTCGCGATATGAAGAAAGGGAAAGCTAGTTGCGAAGAGTTTTGGTGTACACGATGTCGGATAAAGGGTCATGACAAGGAACAGTGTCATGCGGTAAGGAATTTCCTGAATTCTCGTGCACCAAACCCGTTCAACCCTAGTGTTCTATATTGTGAGATCTATAGGACAACTGGCCAGCATTGACCTGAAGACTGCTATCTTTTGCAGAGGTATATGCAAGTCCCTAAGAACCCTTATTGCAAGTTCTGTAAGTCAGTGGGACACAACGAAGATGAGTGTTGCAACTTTGACATCATGAGAGAATGAACTTATGATGTTTATCGGGTACAAAATGATGGCCAAGGCAATGATGGATATGGTTACCGTGGTAGTACATCAGGTTGCAGACCTTTTGGAGGTCGTGGTCATGGTGGTATGGCTTGTAGAGGATGAGGCCAGGTTGTGTGCTATAACTATAACCAGGTAGGACATCTAGCTAGAGACTGTCGGAACCCAACTACGACATGTCGATATTACAGAGCTGTCGACCATGTAAGTGAGCAATGCCCATAGTTTATAGCTAAGATTCAAGAAATAAATAGTGCCCCTACTCAGAATATTCAATTGATTGTTGTGGAGCAACGACCTGTCCCAGCCATTAATGTTGTTACCAGGAGTGGAGCTACGACGGAATTGTAGAACAAGGAGAAACAGCCTGCTGAGGCTTGGGTTCGTAAGGCCCCATAAAAAATCCCAACATTTGATGTGGAAATAGAAAAAGAGACATTTATGGAAGCCAAGAGAGACTTTGCAGACCCCAACACCTTAGTAGCACCTGCGCAACAACCTCAGCAGCAGTCGCAGCCGTAAGAAGCTTCAAGGGATAAAGTAAGTACACTATCCTCCTTTTTACAGAGTTGTATGAAGCTCTTAAGAAATCAGAATGCTTTAAATGAGTTGCAGCAAGTTATTGCTTCTTGCGAACCTCAGCGAAGTTCTGGTAAGGAAAAAATTGTTCATAGAGTCAGAAGAACTGGCAGGGAGATGAGATTGAATGCCCAGATAGGAGAATATGACATGACTGATGTCATCTTGGATCTAGGATCAGAAGTAAATGTCTTAACTAAGCAGACATGGGAACAAATGGGAAAACCTACTCTAGAATGGTCCCCTATACAGTTGAGATTAGCCAATCAACAGAAGATTGTGCCCCTAGGAAGAATCCCTAGCGTATCAGTAGATATTGATGGAGTCAATACCTTAGCAAACTTTGAGGTCATTGAAATAATTGATGACAACAACCCCTATCCAGCTCTGCTAGGCATTGAATGGGAAATAGATAATGATGTAGTAATCAACTTGAAGAAGATGCAGATGAATTTCGAAGGGAAATGACTGAGAGTCACAGTACCATTGGATCCTTCTCAAGGAGAGAGGTACACCAAGCCAGTAAGAGATGAAGACCAGGATGTTTTGGACCATATCTACAATATCACAGCGAAGGAAGAAGATTATGTTGATCCTACTGCCGAAGGTATCATGGATTGGCAGTGTGACAGCTCCTGCATGACAGATTCAAATGATGGCCTAGAGAATTGGCAGAATAGTCTATATGAGCTACATGGACATCGATGTGCAAGAATTACCAAGTCTCTCAGATGGCTTAGTTCACAGACAAGAACCTTACCTGTTTTTGATGGTTCGACAGACCCAGAATAGTTTATTGTGCAATTATCAGAGCAGGTAGCAGACTCACATAAAATGGAGACTCTAGATTCAGCATTCAGAGCCACAACATCCAGATGGTGGAATGGTCACAAAAAGTACATTCATAGTTGGGAAGCGTGCCAGTAGTCCCTTTGCCTAAGATTCAGGGACCAACCTCAGGAGGTGCAAAGTAGGTTTAATGGTAAGACGAGTCCTCAGAAACATTTGGAGCAATGCTATGAAGCATGGAAGCATGTACCTCATGAAGAATGGGTACATAGGTTTGTGCACAGCCTGGAACCTATAGCAAAGAACTGGTATGCAGAGGTCGAGCTTCGCCACGGTACTGTAAGTTGGGATAGTCTTGTTGATAGTTTTGTGCTGACATTTTCTATTAATGAGGTTTGTCTTGCTTTAGATGCAGCTGTTAGGCTGATCCATACTAAAGTATTTGATGTTCAAGAAATAGAAGAATACCAACCTGATTGGAAGGAACAAGAAGCTAATGCAGTAGAATGTTATAACCTTGTAATTGACGAGGATGACGATCCACACAACATTAACATTCCCGATTCAGAAGGACACTGCGAAGTACATGGACTAGCAGTTGAAGCACTTGAAGTGACTCAGCCCCTGAAGACGCAGACCGTAAACATTGGGTCAGAAGAAAAGCCTAAGTATGCTACAATTGGAGATTATTGGGATGAAGAAATGGTGAGCAAAGTGACCCAACTTCTCCATGAGTATTAGGACCTATTTCTGACAAAGTTCTCAGAAATAAAAGGAATCATTGAGGCGGTGGAAGACATTCTGTCGTGGGTTGAAGTTAGAATCCATGTCGAAGATGGTATCAGGAAGTGTCGAATGTCCCCATTATGGCGCAGCCAGAGTTACTACTTGTGCCGTATAAGGAAAGATCTATCGGAGCTTAAAATACGATCGTTGGAGGAAACCAAATTTGGCGGCGCTGGTACGTTCCCTATATTAACTGCCTGTATTAATGAGATCTTGACAAGCCTACCTCTGTTTGGACAAGATCTCTGTTAGATTTGGTATCTTCAATGCACAGTTATGACATTTTTTTTGATGGATTCTATAAGAAGACACCCATGCCCGTAAAGTTCACATTATGCATTTTCTTGAGTTTTACAATTGAGCCCATGATAGCTGATCGCGAGCTTCAGGAATTAGTGAGAGAATTTGAACAGGGGGGTCTACTGATCCTTTTCAACCATCCACCTGCGCCTGCACCCCATGAAGAGACTCCCCCAGTATCGACCCAGCCAATGCAGACATGCTCTACTTGGAAAAAATTTAAGCCTGAAGTTCGTTCTAAGTGGAACAAAGACAGACACAAGCAATCAGGGAAAACACCGAAGGATCCTGAGATGAATCCGTTCGGCTCAGCAGCGGTCCCGATTGAAAAGAATGAGAACATTACACCGCAGCATCCACTGTATCTTCCGCCAGTTCGACCAGGAGTTCAGCTCCCTCGATGGACGAAGAAGTTCACATTACGCACCCCTTTGCTGCCACTGGGTGTGCAGCTGGTCGGGACAATGATAGGGAAAATAGACCAGCTCAAGTACGCCAACCATGATACAAATGATCAGGGGAAATTTCCACATTTCACACCTGGGACATACTTACACTCTGTCTGCTATCAGGAGACTAGAGCAACATTATTAGAAGTGCAACAGTGGGATGCTAGCTTGGACAAAGCTGGTTTGTTGAAGATGCTCGATGTGCCCCACTTCGGTTGCAGTACACAGGTAACCGTGGTGGTCAAACAATTATTGGTGTTGGTGCATGATGGGTGCCTATGGATCGGAAATTAGAAAATCGCTATCAATGGAGAACTCATTCACTGGATTATGGGCCTGCCGAAGGAAGGGCCTAGCCCTAGCATTGAGTTTTTGGGAAAACATGAAGACGCGAAGCTAGCACATAGCATGAAGGAGCGCTTCGGACTGACGAAAGGGAAGCGAGGGTATCAAACCTTGGCCATTCAGCATCAAAACATTTGATTCGTTGTAGATATCTTAGCCTGCAAGCTAATGCAGAAGTGCAGACCAACTGAAGTACCTGCCCCGATTGTTAGTATTGCCATGAACTGTGCGAAAGGCTACATTTACAACTGGGCAGCATACATCGCTAAGGAATTTCTTGCAGATTCCTGCGACGCGCAGGAAAAAGGTAGACCCTTTCACTACTCATGGCTGATCGTTCTTATTGCTCTGATCGGGTGGAAAGATCCCATCAAGGAGCAGTTTATTGACGTACCTCCAAGCATGCCAGGTGTAGCGAGGTACACATCGCTCTAGGTGTCGTAGGACAAAGCATCCCAGCAAATGACGAACACTGTGTTTGCCTTTTACGCCATGAGTATCTCATATGAGATTGTAAAGACCCCGCGGCTCAATAATGAGCTATTCTCTCAATATGATGGAGTGGCCACCTTCAGGACCGACATGCACAATGTCTTCATCCAGGCCCGCGCAGATAAGAAGAAAGCATGCTGGAAGTTGCCATATGTGGTGACCAAAGAAGACATCCTCGTGGTAATTCAGCAGTGGCCGGCTGAATGGTTGAAGGACACAGGAACAAAGCCCAGCATTCCAATCCCTCCGGTCACCAATGTGGGTGCTGGCCCTAGTCAGACGCAGCAACAAGACCCCCCAGAGGACAGGGAAGAGAAAAGTGAGTCACAACAGAGTGAAAGCAACTAGGGTGGAGATGGCGGTGATGAAGGAGAAGAAGAGGAGTCAATCAAACCTATCTCAGACCCTAATCGGCCAGATAAGCGCAAGTCACCAAAGGCCGAAGAAGTCACCAAGCCTTAGTCCTGAAAGAAAATGAAAGTGTCGAAGGACAAGAATATCGACGAAGAGCCCACCTTGATGAGTGAGGAGATTAATCAGGCTCTGTCGAAATCCACAAAATTTCTCACAAAGAAATCGTTAGAGTTTGTAGTCATGCATCTTGATGCCATCATCGGTGTACCAAAGCAAATCTCGGAGCTGAAGGAGTTAGCAGAAAAATTAGTGACTGGCACTGTGGAAAGTAGTGCCCTAATACCTGCGCAGCCAGACATAAGACAATCGTCAGTCAGAGAACATCGAGGACAATTTTCAAGTGCTTCCCTCATCATAATCGACCCAGCATCTCATGCGATGATGAGCATGATAGTTGGAATAGATTACACTAAGATGTCCATGATGGAATTACATCTCTGTCAGTCAGCTATCGCAAAGGAAATACAAGCACGAGACCACTACTCACAAATATAGTTGGAAAATACCAGGAAGCAGAATGATATCCTCGCAGCATAGTTGGAGGAAGCGGAGCGAAGAGATAGCGATGCAGAACGTAAGCAGGTTACATTGGCACGAGTATTGGAGGAGGCGTGTCGAAGTCTTCCTGACTTCGACATCCAAAATGAGGAAGAATCTCCAAACTAAAAGACTACATACAACAGTCTCGCAGTGAAATAGTGAAGCTTAAAGTAGAGCATGAGGCTCAGATTATGGAGCTTCAACTTCGCATTATCTTGAAAATCCCACCAGAGGTCAGAGAGCAGCGTCGTGCAGACATTGAGGCCTCAGCAGCAAAAATATCATATATCGTGGGAAGCACAGTAAAACTGCTAGAGGAAAGCGTCAACGCCTGGACAACACTACAGGAAAACCCCGAAGTACAAAAGCTGCAGGAAACCGTCAAGCAATGACAAGCAGAGTTGGACGCAGTAAAAGTGGAAATTAAGACCCTGCCCCCTATGCAGAAAATGCTCAAGGTAAAACAAAGCAAGGAACTCCAGCAGGGGATTGAGTCGTACAAAACAAAAGCAACACTGCTGGAAGATTCTATGCAGCCCCTTTTCAATGAGGCCTTGGAATTGAGTACTGCTGTGGATAGCCAGCTCAAAGTTCTGAAGGAATATGACGCATTTGGACAGGAAAAGGCTAGAGAAGCGTCAGTGACAGCATTACAGGAGCTGGTGGAGAAGGAACAAGCAACTGACAATATCATGCATGGCCTCAACAAGCAGTTCACTATATTCGCTAGCAAATTTCTCCCACCAGACAAGAAGCTGAGTGTCCCGGGATAGGACATTGGTGAGTCTTAGGGGCCTGTTGGGGTGCGCACCTTAACGGTCCTTAATTTTGGTAACTCTGCGGTTTTTGTGGAAGCTTGTAAGAAGAGTTGTGACTCAAAATAGTCTTAGGGTTGTTGGGGTTGAGTCAAAGCCTTCTTTTTGTAATAAACCCATGGTTTAAGTCCAGGGTTTAGGGTTCGGGGTGCCCATGGTTTAATCCCATGGTTTTGTAATAAGTGCACTATAAATAAGCACTCTTGTAAAGAAGTCAGTTTAGGATTTTGAGGTAAGATGAATTGATGCGAAGCTAAGCCTTGTTTTGTAGGAAAGGTTAAGTCCCAGCTGTGTGCATGGATGACCTCTGTAGTTGTGTGTGCAGAGGGTTTTGGGTGATCAGGAAGATCTGCAGCTTAGTGCGCATCTTGAGGAATTGAAGGGATCTGCAGTTGAGTGCATAGATCAGAACTGTGGTTTTTGTAAAGAGTTGAATAAAACACAGTTATGTGGACGTAGCCCCTAAACTGGGGGTGAACCACGTTATATCGTGTGTTGTGGTTCTATTGTGTTGTTGTTATGTTCTTTTATGCATTAATAATTATATAACTGATAAGTAAGATCACTACTAAATACTAACTTCGTTGTGAATTCCCAGTAAATGGTTACGCAAGGCACTGTTTGTTTATCTAACCGTGAAGCTAAATAAGTGAATATCAAAGCTCTGTGTTTCATGATTATCATTTGTTAGAAGCTAAAGGTACAGTAATATCCCTCTTCTACTTGTAGAAACCTGATTCTGCGGCACCCCATACTTGTCTTGGATGAGACTGCAACCTGTTCGCAGGTTTTTGCCGAAAGGGCCAACACTGTGGGTCTTTTGTTGGTGTGAAGACAGAAGTATAGAACCCGGTTCTTCCCTAAGCCCAACAGTGATCTCTTCTTTGGTTTTTTCTGTTGGAGATAAAGAATCTGAAACCAGATGCTCCTTTGAAGCAAATGCACCATCGGCACCATGCTCAGAATGTGGAAATTGTTTAATGAGTTCTTTCCTCTAAGGAAAATGGTTAGGTAGGTAGAAATATATTCATGGTATCATTATAAGAACAAGGAACGAGAGCTGGTGTTTTTTGAAAATTCACAAGATTCAACCAATAACACACTATCATCTTATAAACACAAACAATGGGTTTAAGTTGCTATCGTCCTATAAACACAAACAATGGGTTTATTGGACTTACAAAGGATGGAGTCCCAATGATAGAAACAAGATTCACCCAATAGCACACTATCGTCCTATAAATACAAACAATGAAGTATAATGAGATGAATTTGATTTTATTTCATTTAATTTATTGAATTTTCCTAAATTTGTGGATAAGTCGACCCAAGATAATTGAGAATCTATGTTAGGTTAGGGTTCTTTTAAGTTTTAGTATAATAAGATGAATGTGATTTTATTTCATTTAATTTATTGGCTTTTCCTAAATTTGTGGATAAGTCAACCCAAGAATATTTAGAATCTAGGTTAGGTTAGGGTTCTTTTAAGTTTTATATTTAACTCTGAACTGCCCAAGTATCTTTAAATACGGGTTCAAGGAGTAGAGAAAATGACCTAAATGAGCTAGCAAGGGGTATGCTCAAAGTTTTGAAGATTATTATTCTAATTTATATTTTTATCATCCTTGTAATTGTTTGTTATAGGGTTTGACAAAAAAAATTGTTGACAACACGGGATTCTTTAAAGTGATAGAAGAGTTAGGAGGTTGATATCCTAAGATTGGTTTATTTTTTCCATGTAGATTACTTTTCATATTTCCATTAATGTATTTGATATCCACTCATATTGGTACTAAAAAGTGATTGCATATGCATGGATAGATCTAGCATTTCATAATCCAATCCTAAGGTCATTTCTCTTTTTCATCTTTTATGATATACTTGGCTAAGTTTGTACAGTCTTGTAAACATTGTGAAAGTTTGGAGTCATTTTTGTTCTAAGTATTCATAGTGGCTTGAAAAATAAATGTCATCCCAAAGTGACTTATGATCCATAACCATAAATATACATCACAAGTAACTCTCTTAAGTTTTTTCAAAGATTTAAAAGCTAGTAACTTAGTATCTCCACCCCCACTTATACAAAAAAGGAAATAAGCGATAGCGGTGACTCTCTCTTCAAACATAAAGTAGACATGGAAATACTTCGGTGGAGCAACTTGAAGAAAACATAGGCAAACATAGTAAGAGTAGGGAAGAAGGTTGGATAGTTTTCCTAAGAAAATTCAAAATCAGCTTCAAATTGAGTTTGGATAATAATTCAAGCAACTAATAAAATCTAATGGTGTTGATCACTTTAATCTCGATGATCCTAGAAAAAGGAATGGGTATTACATAAGTTTACAAAATATCCAAACTCATCAGATTATGGATGATAGGTTCCATGCAGATTATGACAACCCATTTACCAATGAAACCAAGCAAGAGAAATTGTAACCAAGTTTGATAAAATCTCCACTAAACTCATACAAGGGGCTTTGGCTAAAGCATGGGCACTTCCCACCATTTATCCTTCTTTTGTATAATGGAGCTAATATGAAGTTTCATATCTTAGAATACTCGTGCGTCTTGGGTGACCCATAGATCTTGAAAGTAAGAATGTAGAGTGTGCAGGACTGTCTACATTAGTAGAGTAAGAAAGTAATTTTTTTCCTGGTCTACGACTTAAAGGTTTGGTTGTCTACATTAGCATTCTCAATTACAGATTTTATTATGTCTCTACATGGAAACAAATCCTCGTTGGATACTACTTTGTGCAACTAGCAGATCTTGACATTTTAGTCTCTATGATTTTATCCTTGGTTTATCTGTCTACCAGTGCTAGTTTGTGGCGATACAATGTCATTGTACATGTTGCAGAGAGAATAAGAAGTTGGTTTATAGGAGGTTCATAGCAATAAAACCATGTCCTTGAACAAGTAATCTGGATCCAATATTCACATTTATTTAATCATCCAAACACTTTAAACTTACCTATTAGATCATCCTTAAGTTTAATACCCAAAATTGATCCCACAACCCTTTTTACCTATATCAATTGTCGCAACTGGTCCATGTGAAAATGGTAAACGCTCATTCCAACTGGTAAATGGTTGAAACCAACATTGCTCTTACTGCTTTAATCCCACTACTGTAAGCATTTATCACAAACATCCTTTTTCTACTAGAAGTTTGGAATTCAATACTACCGTCCAGTTACTATTGGCCTGGAAAAAAGGGAAAAAGTGATAAATGTGGAGTCCAATTGTTTATGGTATAATATAGTAAATGTTTAGTTCCACGGTTGATGGATATGGAAAATGCAGTGATCTTATTGCATTCATTTGTCTTACAAATGTTGTCTATGTGATATTTGTTAATACATCCTATTTTCAACAATAAACTTTTGTTATTCCTTGTTAAGAAAAACTAAGATAGAGGTACTGTCTGTTTCATAATTTCAAAATAAGTTATTTTGTGATTGGTTTTCACTTTTCATTCTGGAGTAGCAAAACATGAGGGTCTCTCTTGTATTTGCATGAGAAAAAGAAAGCCCTAAATTATAAAGTGAGTTCTGATTTTTTTAAATTCTGATTATTTCAGATGTTTATAATCTGCACACAATGCAATTATAGATAACACAGGAAAAGACAAAGGGATGGTTCTTGCAAGTGGTTTGAACATAGATTTTATGGAACTGTAACTTAAATCTTTTTTGTTATCAATTTATTCATTTACTTGTAACCCCTTGTATCCACAAAGTACTCTTGCATTCGACTTTTCAAGGTATGATGAGCGTATATGTGTGTGAGAAAGTCCTTATAGTAGATTCTTAACTCAATGTAAATCCAAATACTCCAAACCTATATCATGTTTCTTGCTAATTTTGCATAGACATATATCACATTCTAAAACATGAAATCAAAATCCAACAAATCTCCCTTTAACTGTTCCACTGAGCATGAATTAAGAAAAGTTGATGCATACAAAGCAGAGTATAAAATATCTTAAAAGATTTATGATGCTTGTTTGCTTATGTTCCAACTTTCAAGTCGAACAACTACAACAAATTGACATCTTTACAATCTGCACCAAGTGGATATCACAAGTCTATGTTAACATAATAGGATGTCCAATTCCTTTTTATATAGTCTAAAGATCCCCTCTTTGCATTTAGTACACTTTGCAAGCATTTAATTTAAGGGTAGATATGTTCATACCATGGAAGTATTTTTTATCAACAATTGTAATTGTCACATGTGGTTAATATTGTTTGAGCTTACGACCATTATTTCACACTCTTTGGAATGTTTGAATTTGTAATAGTAGTATTCTAGGTGTATAAGAAAATCTAGTATTCATAGAGTGTCAATGTAAATTGGGATGTCCACTTATTTTGGGAGTTACTGTATGATATTATGCATTTTTTTTTCAGGAATCAAGTGGCACCACAAGATGGCAGATATGAATATAAATGAATGCATAATTGTTGAAAGAGATCGAGGTGAATGTTCAGATGCAACAGTTGAGATAAAGGTTAAAACGCTAGTTTCATAGACTTACACTTTAAAAGTCGACAAGTGTGTAAGTATTTTTATTTCCTCGTCATCAATGCTTTTAATTTTATTTGGAGTTAAAAATGGACGAGGTCACAATAATTTCGAAGTTGTTAGGCTCTAAATGCTTATACTGTTACAACTTTGATGATAGCATTCAAAAAATAAAAGCGCAAAGTGGAGGGAACATTAGAATATTATATTTTTGTACTTATTTATTTATGTATCTTACTTCAAGGTGTTTGCTGCATCATATAATTACATTTGCTCTATTGCTGAAAAGACATTATCTTTTTATTTTTTAAATATTATTCTTTCAAATTTGACTTGGCTTGTATAATGCATTTTTATAATTTCTTTAGTCATCTACAATTGACTTTCAAGGTTTAATACCTATGAAATTATGTTGCACTTGTGATCTATCTATCCTGAATCCCAATGTAAAATTTTGATCCTTCTCATGGCGAGATTCAAGTTTGCTATCAGATGTTCAACATGTGGGTTAGGTTTATTCTAAAAATAACAGATGTTTGTCCCCTAGGTTGGATTTCATTGTAAAACCAGTTCGCAATATTTTATATCTGGACACTAGAAGAAGAGAACCAAATGTTATTCTCTTTCAATTTCTTCTGTTTGGACCATAGTCACTAGACTCGAAATCATCAATAAATTGACATGGCAAAAGAATCAAAGTTTTGAATTGGATCAGGAAAAAATCAGCAAATATAAAATAAATATATACAAATATTTTGAATTAAACACACTTTTCATTGATATTTAAAATAACCATGTCCATATATTACAAGATTTCAATAGATCTTCAAAATTTCACAATGAATAGGTATAATCTATAATATGATGATAATCTTGATTCTCATCCGTAAGGTGAGTACATAATGTAGACAAAATATTGTCTGATTTAACCTTGCCTAGGTAGCCTGTTTGTGGATGATTTGCTCACTGTCCCTTCACACCAGCAAGTAGAAAACACCTCCATCAAGCAAAAGAATGAGAAAAAATAGTGAAAATTGGGCTTAAAACCTTTTCTTGGGTGCAGACTTCCATAAATTGCTAGTAAAGGGTTAAGTCATGAGTTTGACTCGTGATGACTGAGCCAACTTGGTCAACCCAAGTTAAAATTAGAAAGTTTTGAATTGGATCTTTTGACTGCACGGTCCAATTTAAATCAGAAAATCACAATTTGACTCACCATTCCTATGACTTCGGTCTGGACTCTTTGAAGCTACATTGCAGGGGAGCCTTGGTCTCTCACACTTTGTTCTCTAAGCATGGTCTAAGAGAGAGTGTTAAAGAAGTGCCCTTAGGAGTATGCTCTCAAGGTCTTTGAGGTGCTTCTGAGGTGCTCCATGAATGATAACACAACATTCTTAATGTATAAGGGTAGAAAGAAAAAATCCTTAAATATTTTATATTATTATTAATTGTTTCAGGATGTTTGAGATGGGTTCCAACCTCATCAGACCTCATTTGAAGAAAATAGCATCCCATCCAAAAATTTAAATTCAACAAAAATAGTAGTTTTCAGCACTCCAACAAATAGAACTGCACCGAACCAAAGAGAAGTCCACTAAACCATCAAAAGACACTAAATGCCACTATGCCCTTTTGCCACATGTCATATTACTTAAGGAGCACTGACCTACACAAATATAGGAACTGAGGAATCTCTAGCTTTTCCTTTGAAGGACTTGTCGCTAACATCATGCACTCAAAACGATGGTCAAGCAAGAGCCAAAGTTATATGATTTCTTCTAGAACAACTAAAATATTGTAATTGAGATCTTGGAAAGGATAATAGCATGTTTTCCTCGCCATCTCATGTTTTGGATCTAATTTTACATGAATACAATACAACTTGTGAAATTGTTGCTGACAATGGTCTTGTTAGTATTTTGTTGGATATCTTGTCTAGTTTTTACCTAGATCCATAAAAAAGTCACAACTTTCCAAATTTTAAGTATGTGATCCCCATGCTACTAGTTGTTGATAATTTTCTATAGTTGAAGCAAAAATTTGATTCTAATATTATAATATTTAAACAGTCAAAGAAAAAAGATGGTGATGTTGAGAATACTGATAATTTGGAGTCTAATCATCTAAATTGTACAACGCACATGTTAATTATTCCTGAAGGGTACATAACTACTGAAGAGTAGAAAAAAACTATTAACATAGTCTGCAACTTCATTCAGATGAATCTTACCTCAATTGTTGTACAAGATCTTCTCCAACTATGTGAAAGGATAAAAAGGGTGCATGCCATATCATTGTGTTTCCTTGAAAGAGGTGGATTGGTTTCTTTGCTCATCTTTCCTACTAGTTGCTTATTTTCAAGGTTTAACAGTGTTGCATCAACTATTTTTTGTCATATTCTTGAGGATCCTCATCTACTTCAGGTAGCTATGGAGTCATAAATTTGACAAGATATTGTAGCTTCTTTAAATCAAAATATAAGTGGGAGGTTGAGTATTCATACTTGTATCTCAAACTTAGTTCTTGTTATCTCAAACTTAGCTTGGTTGAGCTGAAGGTGATTTTTTGTTTGGGGAAAACCGATGATAGGGAAGTACTACCTCTATCTATAATCTTATAGGAAGAACTGATGATTTTGGAATGAAATTTCAACATCCAATTCTCATTAGACCATCTACCCCATTTAGATCAGTTTTTCGTTAAGCAATATGTAATTTTTTAAATTTCTAGTTGTTGAACATCTACTAGATTACAAATTGTTTTTCTTGGATTCGAACTTTAGAATTCATAGTTTAAGGACATATATAATGTAATGTGTCTATGATTGTAGAGAATGATAGGGTTGTAGCAGAGAGTACTATTGAAAGTACTTCAGATCCATCCCATTTGGATTATATTTACTCAACACTTTGAAGTGGGCGACCAATAAATCGTTTGAGTAGCTGGGTTGATGATAGTCAGCAACTTAGAGGAATGAGTGGCACTACAATAGAATTAGGAATTGAGGATAATTTTGTTTCTAAGTTATAGAGGGCTCAACTAGTTGATGACACTCGATCATATTAGGCCCATGATACCACCATATCACAGGGAAAAGGTGATGCTACTGCCTCACAAGCTACAGATGTTAGTACTATAATGATAGAAACTTTACAATCATAGGAAAATGATATATAGAGAACCAAGGAACATAATAAATCCCATGTTGAAGATACTACAATATTTCATTCTTTGTCGACCATTACATACTCAAATTTGTGTATTGATCCTTTTTACCATTGTAGAGGACTCTGTAAGTTAGGTTCCCAAATTCTTAAAGGGTTCTAGCTCAATGGAAGAGTGCTTGCCTTACAAGCAGGAGGTTGGTAGTTCGATTCCTCCATTCCCTAATAATATTATAATATCGATTAAAAATAATTAAATTAGTAAGCAAAAAATAAGAGATAGGTGACCAAACAAAATAACCAAAATGCGTATATAAAATTACTAAAAACGACTAAACTAGTGACCAAAACATGAGAGATGTGAAACTAGGCATTAAAAAGGATGCAACACGTGGTGCTAAGGATAAAACCAAACATGACGTTGACATGGTAGCAAAATAAGACATTACTTTGGATGCAAAACATGGCGCTACATAGGAAGCAGAATATGGTGAAACAATAGAAGAAATATTTGGTGTCATTTTGGTAGAAAAACATGATGCAAAAAAGGAAGAAAAAATTGGTGCAAATTTGGAAGAAAAAATTGACACATATTTGGAAGTAAAACATGGTGCAAAATGGGATGCTAAAGTGGTAGAAAAAATGGGTGCAATATTGGATGCTAACATGGTGTTATTAAGGATGCAAATATGGCACTAACGGGGGTGTCATTTAAGAAGCAAAAGCAGACACTTTCCAGGAAGCAAAATATGACGTTATTTAGGAAGAAAACCCTGACGTTGTTTAGGAAGAAAAGTTGGACGCTATTTTAGAAGCAAACCTCGACGTTGTTTAGGAAGCAAAGTTGGACGTTATTCTGGAAGCAAAAAAAGAGATGCTATCATGGATGCCATAAAGGATGCTATTTAGGAAGAAAAAAAAGACAATTTTTGAGACGCTTTAAGTTTTTTCCATGACGTGTTCCATTTAGCATCTAGTTTGACCACTCAATGTAAAAAAAAATACACTAAATAAGGATGCTAAATGGGACGTTAATTCCAGAATTTTTTGTAGTGGAAGAAGTGGTTGTTGATGATGCCACATGACCTATAAAGAACCTTTCAAGAAAATAATGGGTTAAACCCTCCTCAATACTGAAATGAATAATTTGACCCACTTGAAGCTCTAATCTAATCTAGGTTGAAGGGAATTTATTATACATAAATACAAAGATTTTGGCTATTATCTACCAAGGAACCATTTGTGCATTTGTTGTTATTTATGCAATGGTGTGAAGGATCTGTGAATTTGTCCAATGATTTCATTCTTTGTTTTTTTTACGTGAGAATGTGAAACATTATTCAGTTGCCCCTATCAAATTATTAGGGGGTTTATGCTACATTATAAAATAAGTAAGAAAGAACCTATAATAATGATATTCTATAATTTATTATCGAGAGAGATATTGTCCTTTCTTTGGTTGCTTGATAAGGATATCTAAGATAGTAGTTACATTTTCTCTTAGTCTGCCTAGTCAAGAAAGATTTTAGGGAATGGAGTAATATTTATTGTTTTAAAGATGTTGTTTTAAGGCAATTTTGAAGGTGGCTAGTATTTAAAACACTAAGCTAGATGGTGTATGTTTCTACACGATAGATCCACTCAATATCCTATTGTAATAGATATTCTCTATCCTACTGTAATAGATATTCGACGATCTACTCAATATCCTACTGTAATAGATATTCAACGATCTATGAAGAAGGATCTCAAAGGAGAGCGAATGACGAAGAAAGATTGCGGTGGAAATCTGTTGACGTAATTGTAACTTCACAATGTATTCACTTGTATTTCTTATGTATTGTAACCCGATGTTTATTCCGAGATGTATTTGTAATGTACTTGATTCATGTCATGCCCCGATGTTCCTATCGGGAGGTTCTATAATGTAAACAAGTCATGTCAAGTCATTGTGGGTAACCCTCCTATTAGTCAGGGGTTAAAGTCTCTACAGTTTCGAGACACTAGGGTTATTAGACTCTGCTAGAGAATTCGGCCCTAGTTGGGTTTAGTCAAGTTGAGAAATTAGTATAAATAGAGAGCTAGCCTCTCTATTTATCATACACTCACTCACACTTATTTGTAGAGAATAGCTGAGGAAGAAGAAGACACTGGGGCAAGGAAGAAAGAGGTTACTATTGTCGGGAGATCATCTTACTGTTTTGGGGTTTTGCTTTTGGTGTTAATTGTATCTCTAAGGAAGTTGTGGGGTTTTATCCATTTATGGTTTCCCCAAGGATAAACATTGTGTTCATTGTCTCTTGTGTTTGATTGTTGTGCTTTTTATTCTCTTAGTTAAAGATCCTAATGTATTGCTAGCTTAATGGTAAAAATCTAACATGGTATCAGAGCTAACCTAAGAACAAGACACTGTGCAGCTATGGGAACTAGGGCTTCCTACTTTGTGGATATCTCTCCACATATTTTCAGAAAAATAAGGTTGAAATAACTCTCCTCCTTAGGGCACATCTTTCTGTCGAAGAATAATCTAATTTTGAGGTTTTTCAGTTTTGGACCCCACACTTCTACCGAAAATTAGGGCTTTCCACAGAAGTGGAATTTTTCAGTGATCCCAGGCCTGGATTGATCTCCTCCTCAAAATTGAAGTTTAGATATTAAGATGAAATCATTTTGTTGGATAGAACTACAGAAAAGAAAAACCCTAAATTGTTCCTGAACCAACGCTACAGAATTTCAACTCCAAATCAAGATCCAACATCTTGACCTGGTAAGATCTAAATATTTTGTATTTCCATTTGAGGTTCTTAGTTAAGATGTCTCATCATACCAAGCTTGATGAAAATATTGAGGGATATGATAACTTCCGAGCCTGGAAGTATAGGATCTCCGTGGTCCTGGAAGAAAATGAGTTGGACTCCTATATCAATGAGGAGGTTCTAGTTCCAGAGGGAGATGAGGCTAAGGCCTTACATAAGAAAAAGTTGGTTATGGAAAAGAGGATTATTGCTGATTCAATAAAGGATCACCTCATGCCATAGGTGTCTTCCCTAAAGACACCTAAAGCTATGTTTGATGCCCTAACCAAATTGTTTGAAGGGAAGAACATAAACCAGAAGATGACTCTGAAAAACCAACTAAAGAATGTAAAGATGCAAAATGCTGAGGCCATCTAGTATTACTTTACAAGGGTATCTCAGATCAAGGAACAACTGGAAGTAGTAGATGAAGAAGTGGAGAATGCAAAGATTGTGATGACCACCTTGAATGGTCTCCCTATATCATGGGACTGTTTCATTCAAGGGATCTATACCAGAAAGAAGTTAGTCAAGTTCAGCAGACTATGGGAAGAATTCTCTCAAGAATAAGCTTGGATAGCAGCTTGAGAAGAGAAGATGGGAAGTGAAGATCAAGCTCTCACAACCCACACCAAGAAAACCAAAAGGGACCATCATCACTCCAAAGGTAACTCTTATCACTCTAGAAGAGATTGGGCTACTGTTAGATGTTACACATGTGATGAGAAAGGTCACATATCCAAATATTTTCCTAACAAAGGGAACTCAAAGAAGAAGAAGGGAAACAAGACATCATTCCCATGCTGCAAAGGATGATGAAGCTTCCATAAAGAGAATCATACAAGAAAGTGATTCTTCAAGTGATGAAAAATATGTGCTGATCTATGCTCTCATGGGAACTATTTCACATGGAAGCAATGATTGGATCATAGACAATGGTGCTTCCAAGCACATGACAAGATTCAAAGAATCATTTGTGAAACTTTTTGAACAAGAGTCTCCTCACAAGGTGAAACTTGGGGATGACTACCAGTATCTAATAAAAGGTAGTGGTGAATCCTCCTATAAACTAGACTCTGGAAAGTCTATGAAGATGAAAAATGTATTGTTTGTACTATGACTAAAGAAGAACCTCTTCTCCATATCTGCATTGGATGCAAAAGGAATGAGGGTTGCTTTTGTAGATGGCCAAGTTCTTATGTGGCCAAAGGGAATGACTTTTGACAATGCAATAGTGATTGAGGAACAAGAAAGAGATCTATACAAATTGAAGGGACAACCAGAACAAGCTTTGGTTCATGACTCAGTAGAACCAAATGAAATTTTACATAAAAGGCTTGCACATGTGCATTACAGGGCACTACCACTAGCAAGGAAAGTTGTTGAAGGTCTTCCAGAAACTCAAGAAAAACATGATCGGGTTTGCACCGGATGTGCGAAAGGAAAGAAAACAAAGAAGACATTTCGAAATAGCGAGAGAAAAGCAAAAGGAATCTTGGAAATCATCCACTTCGATGTATGTGGTCCAATGTCATCAAGTTCTCTAAGCGGGTATGTATACTATGTTTCTTTTATTGATAACTTTTCTAGGAAGACATGGAAAACATACACATATGCATACAATTTCAATTATACAGTGGAAACAATTCATCAATTGAACACATTAGGCATGTTCATCATATTTCACTAAGAAAATACAAATGTAGAGATTAACAGAGAGATACTTATCTTTGAAAGAAGCTCATCCCGCAACTAGCTATGTCACTGCAACGTTCCACCCTCGTGCATTCATGTTTTCATCTTCCCTCACATTTTGGGGAGTTGCAAGACATTTTTTATCATCCATCCTTCATTCAGTGGGCTGGCTATGCTCATCATGGTGGTTCATCCAAACCTAAAAGAAGAACTATGTCTTTTCTTTGTGTTATTTGTTCTAAGCCATTCTACCCTTATCCAACAATAGTGAACCTCACGGGCTGAGAGATTTGAAAAATGGGTTCTCCTCCCAATTCTAATTTTTTCCCATACTCGTTTGATTCCCATGCAATAAATTCCCCAACCCCTTCTAATTACTGGGAACAAAAGGACAGAATAATTGGTTGACAACTTGATGGGTTTTCCCTTGACATTTGGATTTTCCCCATAGGCTCATGGTTGGAATAATTCCCCCTCGCTATTCCTTGTGAAATCATTCCCCCATCTCTTTAACATTGTGGGGCATAGCTAGTTGTGGTATTTTTATTAGTTTTCATTTTACATGATGTCTCAAGCATATCGTGCATGGCTAGCACATAAACCATCGGCATCGATTTTAATCGCCGATACATAAGACACTAAATCCATGGTCGGGCATTTTCCTTTAGCTCCATACCATGATTAAATACAATATTTACATCATATGCAATTCAATACCATGGGATCAAATCCCTAATGTTACAGCGTCTGAGGTATGTTACCAATTGGTATGAAAGAACATTATTTGTATGTGCTTCCTTGTTTTAAAGGGGGTTGATTACCTAAGTGTATTCCAAACGTTCAGGTTTTGATTAACTCTTCGAGAGACAACACCAATCTCTTAATTTTGTAGTTCTTGAATGAATACATCAATAGGTGAGTATGTGGCTATTTTTGCATAACTTGAATGTTATTTTGTGAATGTCTATGAGTTCTCATGTGGCATAACACATTATATATTTTTTAGCATTTAATATAAAAATATAAAACGTTGTGGGTAAGTCAAAATGGTAGATGATCGAGGACTCATGTATTCACCTAGGAAAGTGAGGGGAAGGGGGTTTGTATATAACATGGGGGGGATAAATATATGTCCTTATGTAACCTTGCAAACATTTTAACATTTGATTAACCTTTAATTTTCGTGCTTAATATTGCAAACCATGCTTATAAGTTAAAATAGGGGTTAATTGGAGATTAGATATAATTTGGACAAGTGTTGCATGGAAGAGGTAGATCCATGCAATTTTTTTGGAAATTGGGCTTGGGTAAAAGAGACCGAAGTTGTTGGGAGTGCGCATAGAGAAACAGGGAGGAGTATGTACAACATTCATATTAGTGCACAGCATGGAGAGTATGCTAAATATATTTGGTGAAATGTAGTGTTCAATGTGCATAGGAGAATCATCCATGCAAGGGCATTAGAAGCATGATCAAATAAGGAATTAAATAGAAATTTTGTAGAACAAAATCCGCGTCATAGATAATTCAAAGAAGATAATTTAGTCTAATGCACATAAGGTGTTGAAGCACAGTGTAGAAGCAATTTTTTGTTGAGCGCAAGGTGTTGAACACACAATGCATACAATTTTAGTCACAATGTGTAACATCTTGACACATGAAGCTAAGAACACTAAGGTATTTGTCAATTGGAATCACTTGTGAACTGATAATTATGTCCATATTTACACTGAGATTTCCAATATGAAAAAAATGCAGTGGTAGTTGGTTGGTTGGGAAACCTGAGTGCAAAACCTGACTTGCAAGCGGTTTTGGTTAATGAATTATTTCCCTTGTTTTTCCTCTAGAAGTTCCAATTAAATGGAAAACAATGCATGAAGTGAACTTAGTGGAGTTATAGGAATATAGGATAGTGAAAATTATTACTATTGTTCTAGTGGAATGAAGCTAAGATAATGAGTTACATACTTTGACATGGATTTAGTACCAAGCTAGTAAATCCTAATTGTTAAGTGAGCAATAGCGAGAAACCTTTGGCCGATGAGAAGTATTTTGGTGAATACATGAGTCTCATGTTGGAGATAGATTTATTCTAATAGATTTATGATCATAGCTACCTATGTTTGGGTGGACCATGGCTTCCACAAAGCCACTTTCCAAAGAGTTTCAACTGCAGATAAGTGCATTTAAACGTCGTGTTAATTCTAATATTAATAAATATATTATGTTATGACAAATAAAATGTGTATGTTGTTGATGAATGAATGTCTATTTTCTTGAATTACAATTTATTGGACCAATTTATAAGAGTCTTGATAAAAAATGGATTATATGATTGGTTCAAGATGCTTGTTAAGTATAAATTATGACTTAGTTGGACATTGGTAGAGAATCCAATAGCTTCTAAAGGTTGTCATAATTTTTTGTTTGAACATGGTTATGTGACTTGATAATGAGAATTGGTTAGAGACTACATGTTTTACTTTGAATGCCTTCATGTTTGGTATTATAGGATAAAGAAGCTTGTTCCTTAGTTATTCTATGAATTCCTTGTATGTAGTGAAGGTTGTTAAGTTGTTAAATTGCCAATGTTTTCCAATGTCTGTAATTGTGGTAAGGTTGTAAAAGATGGTTAAGCATTATGGTTGTAATGTGTATGCACTTATGTTAATAGTTATAATGGAATTATTTTTGAAGTTTTGAGTTGGAAAAATTTTCATTAGATAACTCCAGTCATGAAGTGTAAGTTTTACCTTTGATTTGACACAATTTACTTAAGAACTCCTTGATTCTATTTGAAGACTTGGCATTCTGTTGGAAACCTATAGATGGTCATTTCCATCTAGTTTCCATGTTTCATGATCCATTTCTAACGTGCCAACGTTGGAAATCAAAATTCGAGAGGGTTGTTATGTTTATTGTGAAGCCAATGTCAATTTCTGAATGCTGATTTTGGGATCTCAATTTTATAATTTGGTTTTGAAGTTTAGTTACAGATCATTGGACATGCTCTGTGGGTATTCTTAGCTACAAACATTTTCCTAGATAGTTCTTTGCATTTCCTTGGGTACGTTACTTATTGGTATCAAAGCACGTTATTTATATGTGCCTCCTTATTTTAAAGAGGGAATGATTAGCTGTATACTATGATAACGTTTGAGGTATGTTACCGATTGGTATCAAAGAACATTATTTGTATGTACTTCCTCGTTTCAAAGGGGAATTATTACCTCTATGTATGGTAACGTTCAGGTTATGATTAATTCTTCTGGAGATAACAACAATCTCTTGATTTTGCAATTCTTGAATGACTACATCACTAGGTGAGTATGTGGGTATTTTTGCATCACTTGAATGAAAAATTTGATAGATTGAAAGTAGATTGGGTGAAATATCATGTGTAAATATAATATCATTGATGCACCCATCATTTAAGTGCATAGTTCTTAATCCTAGATTAACATCAAGCTGAGTAGAGTCTCCAATTGCAATTTGAAAAATAATAAGATTAGATGTGGAAGGAAGTAGCTCATTGGAAGAAGAAGGTAGCACATAAATTTTTGCACTGTGTGAGAAATACAAACACGTATACTCAAGAGTTGCAAACCAAAACCTCTTATAGAGAAAAAAAACGACAAACTTATAGAAAAAAAAAGACAATCTATTGACGTGAGAGGGAAAAAATACACATGAAGTTGTGTCTTTATACATAGGCCAATGGGTTTCTAAAAATAGTTGGATGATAAAGTTGCTTAATTGGAGAGGGAGAAGAATACATGCAATTGTCTCCATTTACAGTGATAGAGAAGGAGAGCTATTTACTATTAACACTTATTCCATTTATAGTGATGGAGAAGTCTAGCTATTTGCTAAAAATATTTAAATAATAAAGTTAACTTCATAAAAATTATATATATCAGAAAAAAATATGCATTGAAAATTAGAGAGACTAATTCATATACATCATAACCCTTTCCACTAGTTAGTGAACTTAGTGGAGTTATAGGAATATAGGATAGTGACAATTATTACTATTGTTCTAGTGGAATGAAGCTAAGGTAATGAGTTACATACTTTGACATGGATTTAGTAGCAAGCTAGTAAATCCTAATTGTTAAGTGAGCAATCGTGAGAAACCTTTGGCCGATGAGAAGTATTTTGGTGAATACATGAGTCTCATGTTGGATCTAGATTTATTCTAATATATTTATGATCATAGCTACCTATGGTTGGGTGGACCATGGCTTCCACAAAGCCACTTTCCAAAGAGTTTCAACAATCTCTTGATTTTGTAGTTCTTGAATGACTACATCACTAGGTGAGTATGTGGGTATTTTTGCATCACTTGAATGAAAAATTTGATAGATTGAAAGTAGATTGGGTGAAATATCATGTGTAAATAGAATATCATTGATGCACCCATCATTTAAGTGCATAGTTATTAATCCCAGATTAACATCAAGTTGAGTAGAGTCTCCAATTGTAATTTCAAAAATAATAAGATTAGATGTGGAAGGAAGTAGCTCATTGGACGAAGAAGGTTTGGACACATAAAGTTTGTATTGTTACATGGTTTAATTTAATGCCTCAAGTTTCTTCCATCTTTTTGAGTTTGGATTCCCTTGAGAACCATAAAATATGTATGTTTCATCTGACCTTTTATTCTTTTTCTTGGAGGAAGATTCACAAGGCTTAACATCCGAAGATGGTTTTTTTATTCTGCAGAGGCTTGGAGGGATGCTCACCACCTTGTTCAAAACTTTTCTTTTTATATAGCCCTTTCTTCTTACCTTTGGAAGTATAGGCGAACAAATCTTGATTATTAGGGTTGGAGAGAGAATCAAGTTGTAAAAGCTTGGATTGTTCCCTCATGAGACACTCACAAAAAAAGGTTAAAAAAAGGCATTTAAACTCATAATGCTAATAAATCCATCTTAGACTAAAACACTGAAGAAAAATGCTAATAAAATCCTTTCAACTTGGACAAAGGAAAATGCACTCAACATATGATTTGGTTTTCCCACACCCTTTGACTTGTGCTAGCAATGACTTGAACTCCTCTCAATATTTGGAATGAAAACAAACAAGTAGCCACAATGTGGATAGTTTCCACAATTAGGAGAACCCATCCATGCAATGGAGATGCATAATTAGGAGAACCCATCCATGCAATAGAGACACAGGCTCCGACCTAGATAAGAAAGATCCACTTTGGTGATTCAACTCCTTACATCGAAAAGGGCGAGGAACAACAAATTAAAATCTGGGGCAATGTGTGAGAAATACAAACACGTATACTCAAGAGTTGCAAACCAAAACCTCTAATATAGAAAAGAAAAAAGAAGAAGAAGACAAACATATAGAAAAAAATAAGACAATCTATTGACGTGAGAGGGAAAAAATACACATGAAGTTGTGTCTCTATATATATAGGCCAATGGTTTTCTAAAAATAGTTGGATGATAAAGTTGCTTAATTTGAGAGGGAGAAGAATACATGAAATTGTGTCCCCATTTATAACGATGGAGAAGAAGGCGAGCTATTTACTAAAAACACGTATTCCATTTATATAATGGAAAAGTCTAGCTATTTGATAAAAATATTTAAATAATAAAGTTAACTTCATAAAAATTATATACATCATAAAAAAATATGCATTGAAAATTACAGAGACTAATTCATATACATCATAACCCTTTCCACTATTTTGACATAATTGTAACAATTTAATTTAATCAAATATTCTATATAATCACATTATATATTAACAAGAGCCAGGAGGTGGCAATGTCCTCGGCATTGCCACATGGTTTAGTTGCTAGTTTTAAACAAAAACAAATAGAATTATGAAAACAAATATCAACAATGATTCTCTAGTATTGCAAAATGGAGTTGGCTAATATCTAGACCATTTGCACCTTTTTAGGTAAGTTTGGTTGGAATCCAACAACATGATTTGTTGTTGAAAATGAGATTTGCAGTGTTAAAATTGCATTTTTTATTGCAAAAATGGATTCAGCACCCTCCATTACCTATGGGGCACCCTTTTTATGCAATTCCAATCACTGAAAACTACCATTTGAACAATTTCTACTGGATTTTGGCCAAAAACTCACCGTATTTTAGGTGCAAATGGTCTAGAGATTAGCCAACTCCTTGCAAAATATCTCTTTGCAAATAAATATTGCAATTTTGTTTCTAGAAGCTAATCTGATTCAATTTGTGATTTGATTCAAGTAGCTATTTAATTGTAAACATGATCATATCACATGTACACTAATAAATGTTTGTGGCATTGATGATTACATTAACATTACATGTAATTGTATCCCATATGATGTTGTATTTAGTGATTTAAGATGTTTAATACTTAAATGTTTTAAAATAAATAAAAGAGATGATGATATAGAACTTTTTATATTTTTAGATTAATAAAATAACATGTATAATGCCATAAATATCATTGGATCGTATGATAATCAAATGTGTTAGGTTTAATGTTGTTGTTGTTATACTAAGTATACTAGGAATCTTAACCACTTTCAATATATATAGCTAAAACACAACCACAATCATATTTTAAATAGTATAAAATATTTTTTACCAAGTAAGAATAATATATATTAACCTCTATGCAAAATCCCCACAGATGTCTAAAGCCACACAATATTAACTAGTAGTTTGGATGGTACTTACCTTTCTTGCAAAATAAGTATAAGTTACTATTTACATAAAACAACAAATTAATGTACATACTTTTCAAAACTATAAAATTTTTCAATTAATTAGCCTTTTATTAATTCTAAAAATATAAATTTGTAATTTCAAAAAAGTATAAAATTATTATTTTTAATTTTTCAAAAAAACTTTTTAATACTTATTTTATATAGAATATTAAAACCTTTTAAACTAGGATGCAAGCTCTACATAATGGTTGTCTTGATTTACATGCAATCATAAATATTATTGTCATTGCAATTGTTAACTTTTGGTGATACTCGGTGAAAAATAGAACATATACTCTGAATCTTGCACAAGTTTAATTATAAATAGCTTCTTGGGTAGTAAAATGTGATGATGATTTGAAAATGTGAGTGTAATGTGTATCAATACCTCCATTCCAGACCTCTAGTGAACACTTATATAGTAAAGGCCTTTATGTTTTCTGAAAGGCTTAAAGTAATTTAAAATCAGTTTAGGTTGAATGAATTCAAGTGAAGTCCTCAACAACCAAGAGCCACAATGATCTTACCCTAAAGTATTGGCGGGCTTGTGCTTATTTCTATCCGTAATTCATTTTCACCTCGTTCGTGTAGGGATCTATTCCTATGCTTAACACCCCCAAAGCATGTACTCTAACATGGTAATTTAAATTAACATGGCTTGTCTTCGACATATGAGAATTCCTAGATTAGAGGCCTCCAGATTCAATCAATCACGCACCAGACAATCTCATGACTAACTAAATGATTAGCAAAAACAACACATCTAATTAAAAACCCTCATTGAATTGCTTCTTTAGATCAATGGAATACCCCACAAATTGTATCACCCGCGGAGATGGGAAAGAGATATCAAAGAAAATTGAAAGCTTCAAAATGAATTAAATTCTGCAAATATAAGTCTTCTTGCATATATATATATATATATATATATATATATATATAAGAATTTCAAATATTTATCTTTGCCCCATATTTTGTTTAAATAATTACTGCTTACAAATGATTTAGAATAAACCAACCTCATTCTTGAGGTTGTAAATTGTTTGTTTTATGAACAGGTAGACTAGCTTAATTATCATCACAATCGCAATATGATATTGTTTAATGAATCCTTGATGCAAGCAAATCTCGACCTCCTTCCTCCCCTTGTCAATTCTATGATATTAAATGTGTGAAACAATAAAAATATGGGGAGTGCTACCTTTACTTTATCTATGAGGTAAACTGCTCAATCTGCAGTTGGATTTCGATATAAAACGAGATGGTATACAAATATATATGAATTTGTACCTGGGAATGGTATTGGAATGGCTTATGGCTCCTGAACTACTAGCTTTCGAACTGCAATAGGCTCTATCTCTACTATTTCTATAGCTTCATAAAATAAAAAAATCAAATACTAGTTGGAAGGATCATTAAAAAGTGCCTTTTGATATAATAAATCTTGCAATTTAAATCTTTTGAAAAATATATTCTAATTTAATATCCTTATACTAATACTCTCTGTATCTAATTTAGAAATAGTCCTTAAATGTTGACAAGTAATCTTTGCATAGTCTTTTAGTATCAAAGTAGTCCCTTAGTTTATTGTTTGTTATGTTTTATTATTATAGATGTGAGGACTATGAGGTAGTTTGATATTGAGAAATGGGTTGCCAACAAGATAATTAGAAAGGTCGTTAGGAGTTTTTTTAACTATTTATTTTCATATTTATATATAATATTTTTGAATTTTTATTTCATAATTAATATAAGTCCAATCATGAAAGAGGAATTCTATAATTATCATAATATTATTTTTTTTCATATAAAAAACTATTTATTTTCATATAAGCCCAATCATAGTTTTTAAATAGTATTAATATTTTTCAATTGAGTAACTATCTACATATTCTCAATATCAATTTTTTCATGTTTACATTATTAATAATTTCTTCTCTATATAATTCACTTTACAAATTCTATTTACATGTTTCAATAATTAGTAATCTTATCTTCTACTATTAGTTCATTTTGTTTTAGTAACCTAGTAACCCTTATTTATATTAAGCAAAATATTCAATTTCTAAAACTACCCTAATTTTTTATTGCATTTTACAATTTAGCAGGGACTAGCTACCTAGTAACCCTTATTTATATTAAGCAAAATATTCAATTTCGAATTCAAAATGAATTTTAATACATAAACCCCCCAATATCCCTGCCATACCATGAAGGATATAAAGGATATTAAGACAAAGTGAAGAGGTAAAAAAACAGAATCAAAGAAATATCACAACCTCAACTTTCAGCAGGGCAGATTGAATTTTGAAATTGTTTTTTTCATACTACTGTTACTACTAATCTTAGTTTGAATATGCTAATTGAGGTAGCCAAAAGAAACTTGTTAAACCATGAAGTGTGGTTAAAATGCTTACAATGTTATGATCTGCCATGGGAATGTGAAGACTATAGATATTTTGTACCGAGCTAAAATGTAAAGGGCCATAGAAACATTTTGTTTTTCAAAATGTGTATCCAATGCCTGTGCTGAGAGTATAAATTTCTCATTTTAACGATACAAATATTAGAAATGGAATAAATGGTTGCACCAAAAGATTAAACAAAATATTCGTTTGAAGTAAACTTGTAACTTCGATTCCACAATATTTGTTCAGATTGGATTGCACAATATTACAAAACTTTGTACTTCTTGAGTTAATCTCGCGCTTGCAACAGGAATTTTTAATATTTATGACTCTCTAAATGAGGATTCCATCAAAAATATATGTTTTTTTGAAATTTGTATTTATTTTAGTTTTTCCAAATTGTACCTAGATTGGAAATTTTATTTTAAAAATAGACAAGTTTGTTTTTACATATAGTACCTTTGAAAAAATATTTAAAAATACACAATTTTTCTTCTATAAAATTTCAAAATCATTCTTCAAAACAATATATTTTCAAACAAGTTTCAAAACCATTCTTCAAACAAGTTTTCTTTCAAAATCATTCTTCAAGTTTGATCTGTCCCTTGATGTGCTTGAATGATCTGTCCTTGATGTGCTTGAAGGTGAGATATCATTATGGTCATGAAAAAACCTTGAATTAAGCATAGATTAGAGGGGCATGAAACAAAGGCCAACTAAACATGCATATTTGAAGCTATCGGCCTTCCTCCAAATGATACCCGACCTTCAAGCACATTAAGCAAGGCACGAAACTAGACACACATATTTGAATCCTATCTAAGATATTTCTATAAAAGTCTTATGGATTGCGAGAAAGGCACCCTCATCAAGTGGGGCGAAGGGAGTCCATTTTCATCATCTACGGTTGCAAGTGAAATGGAATCTGGCCAGGCAGCATTCAAAAAAGAAGAACAACGGCCTTAGTAGTAAAACATTAGCAAACATCAATTACTCCTCAGGGATAATACCATACCTGCAATTGCAGCTACAACGAGAGTACCAGCAATCTTCACCCATTAATTTACGATTTCTTTCCAGCCACCCCCATACACAATAGAAAAGTAATAAGCATCTGACTATAGACTCCATACTCTTCACCACTCCTAACAGCATCCAAGCTAATGAAAAATAAATAATGATTGTCAAGCAAATCAGAGTATCCATTAATGAGACCATGGAATCACCAAGCTCATAAAACAAATTGTGCTTAAATTCATCAGAAGATCATATTTGCCAAGTTCATAAACAAACTTTTCTGCCAACTCAACAAAATTTATTTAGCTTGAAGTGTGAAACGAGATATAAATGAGAAACTGAGTTTGAGTTCATTCCTTACCTGAAGTATGACAGTTGACAGAGACAGCAGACTTCCCCGAGCTACAGCAATAGCTCGTGAAGACTGTGTCTTGCCTCATTCTTCTTTCCAGCTCTTCTGGTTAGATGCAAGACAATCAACTAAAGCTTCGCCACAGATGATGCGTTATCATCTTTGAGGAAATATATTAGTCAACTTAGATGATCCCAATAACTACAGTGTAGTATGTAAACTAAAGTCTAATTTTGCTTAGATTGATTTTCCTCTGGAAATATGCGTTTAAGACTAATTCAAACCTCACCCTAAGTGTGCACATCAAAGATGTGGAGGCTAGCTGGCATTGGGCACTAGTACCATTGCAAACAAAACAAACCTAATAAAGAGAAGCCAAACAACCTGTCAATAATAAAACCCGACTGTAACACTCCTGAGTTCAAAAAGACAAAAACAAAAACAGATGCCAACGACCGCCAACAGTGAACAAGACAACAAGAAAATCAACTTGGGAAGATATAATGATCGAATATGCATATAACATACCTTGTGTTAAATAAGTGTACAGCGGCATACAGATAGATGCAGATGTGTAAACTAGACAATGAGATTTGGTTTCCCGACCTAACTTTCGCTAAAACAAGCTGCCAAACATGAATTATGCAACAAGTTAAGAGAGATTTGTGTTGCGTGCCAAACAAACAGTCAGCTTAACTACATCAAAAAAGAAAACTGGAGCTTTAAATTAATTCCTGTTCTTTATTGCTACAGTGGAGACGGTCGCCTCGGAATCTTGATCGAAAGACAGATCTGTAATAAGACTATTTTATTCAAAAGGCTAGACCACTACTAACTTTATAGACTCTAATTAATGAATATTCTAGGTACAAAAAAGGAATCACTGCGAGATGTATTAGTGCAAATTAAGTTCGACCCTCCTGTGTCTAGAAAAGCAACGGAGTCTTAGACCAAATTCAGCTTGAACCTAAGGTATTGAGCAGAGCATCTGCATATTAAAGCTTAGAATTAAGCATTTTGAAAAAAATAAGGCAAATAAAGCTTAAAGATACAGCTATTTAAAAAAAAAATACAAAAGTGAGGGCAAATTTAGATGAAAGTAAAGCTTAAAATGACGCATTTTGAAAGAGATTAGGCAAATCAAGCTTTTAAATGTGCTATTTCAAAATCATCTCGAAAGTAAGGGGCATCTCACCAAGAAACAAAAGGGTGGACGTTTTACATAGGAAGGTCTAAGTCATCTTAATCTACCAGAAATAAAGCCATAACAATTGTTTATTTCAATTGTGAATAAAAAAAGCGGGTGGTTGTTTCTGTGACTAAAACTACAATTTGAATAACCAAACTACCTCGAGGTTTTCTTTAAAAATCAGCATTCCATAGCTAAACAATGAAATGGCAAATCCCTGCATTGGCTGCATGCAAAGTAGTGGAAGCACGAAAACAAGGCTAGCAAAGAGATGCATGCAGATAGCCACACAACCACTACAAGCGCACAGCTGCATGAACCAGCTTCGAGGTTGTCAGACTGGCTCATTTTCCATTGCTGCTAGAAATGTACACCGGCAATAACAGACAGTAAATGCATTAAAATCTGCTTACGGCCTCCTGGTCCTGGGGCACAACACCTTAGGCAAACGTCACCTGCATGGGACCAATGAGCATACAGAAAAATAGATTCTAAAAAGATGAAATTAATACAACCTAAAATTAAACTATTGAAAAACTATACTATTGAAAAACTATAGAAAACAAAAAAATTCTTATTTGAAACCCTCAATTAATCCTGGTTCGCGAATCATATATATCCCTGCCGGGGACATAAAAACCAAGAAAAATATAACCATTTATTTATATATAAATCTTTCATGATAATGGACAACATGTTAAAAAAAAGTGGTCTCGAACATAATTTTTAGTATACAATAAATTATCTCTAATTTTTATTCTTTCTGTGGCGGCGACGGCGGTTGATTCGGGAACGATCACGACCCGAATTAGTTGTATGATTAGGTTTGGCATTGTCATTATCCTTCGTCATCGTCGAATTAGTTGTATCATTAGGTTTGGCATTGTCATTATCCTCCGTCATCGTTGAATTAGTTGTATCATTAGGTTTGGCCTTGTCATTATCCTCCGCCATCGTCGAATTAGTTGTATCATTAGGTTTGGCATTGTCATTATTCTTCGTCATCTGGCTGGCGCTGCGACAGAGGTGCTCCCAGGGAAAGCGATGCTTCAAGCACGTATTTAGACCGCAAGAATTGCAGCGAAGTGAATTCGCGAACGTCAACATTTCTTTGCAGTGTTTAACTGGGCAAGACGGATTACAGTTGCCCGACACGACGTGCCCGGGGAGGGTAAGGGAAGCGTCCTCATTCACAACTTGCAATATAGAAGAAGAACAGGTGGGACATATGTGATCCGAATTGGGTTTGGGGCAGGAATGATCCGAAGGAAATTGATGTTTCAAACACGTCTTTAGTCCGCAAGCCTTGCAGACAATTGAATTCTCGATCGTTAGTTTTCTTTTGCAGCGTTTAACTGGGCAAGGCGGTGCCTTCTTCGCCTTATTCTTCGGATGACGGTTGCCGGACTCTGCGTGGCTGCGGAGGGTGAGGGAAGCGTCATCATTCAGAACTTGCAATACAGAAGACGAACAGGTGCGGTTACCGGACTCTGCGTGGCTGCGGAGGGTGAGGGAAGCCTCATCATTCAGAACTTGCAATACAGAAGACGAACAGGTGGGACAGATCTGAAGCAGTCGGTCATGCAAATTAGGTTTGGGGCAGGAGTGATCCGAAGGAAATCGATGTTTCAAACACGTCTTTATCCCACAAGACTTGCAGACAGTTGAAAGCCCGAAGGTTAGCTTTTCTGTGCAACGTTCAACTGGGCAAGGCGATGCCTCCTTCGCCTTATTCTTCGGATTACAGCTACCGGACTCGGCGTGCCTACTGATGGCGAGGGAAGCGTCCTCATTCGGAAATTGCAATACAGAAGAAGAACAGGTGAGACAGATTTGAACCACGCGGTCGCAGATATTGCCGATAGGGCACTTGTGATTGCTGTAAGAACGATGCTCTGCGCAGAAGAATTTGTCGCAGCCATCGCATCGGTAAGGCAGGAAATCCAGTTGATTGCAAAACTCTTGGCTGCAGTGCTTTCCCAGATCCGGAAACAAGGGCGTTCCTCCCGCCATTCTATTGAATTCAAGATTGTTTCAAAGTTGAAATAAAGCGAATAAGGAAAGGGCAAGTTCCCGGCAAAGACACCAAATGCGCAACAAATTAAAATTTCTTTGTGTGTAGATACTATGACCAGCTTCGGTGCCCAAAATGAGTTTATATAGCTCACCTACCTTTCAAATATTATTTTCTTATACAGCAACATGTGATGATAATTGACGTATTTGTAACAAAATTCTTTGCTAGTAACTTAGATTTGAGGTTCGTCGGCATCGGCATTTATCATTCATGAATTTATTCCAAGAGAACAAGACAACTCGTCGGCATTGGCATTTATCCGTCATGAATTTATTCCAAGAATACTAGTATTTTTTTGGGCTTAATAACGATAACAATTTTAAAGAATTTTTAATTTAATAACAAATTTAAATAATAATAATTATACTATTTAACTTGGTGAGTTAGCTAAGTGGTTTTGGAGTAAGTTGTGAGCATTATTCAAGTAGTTATACATTGTCATACAAGGTTCTCAAGTTGTTAGGGTGAACTCGTAGCAAGCCCTCTAAACAAAATTATTACATTATTATTTGGGTGAACCACAATTATACCAAATTATTATATTATAAAATAAAAATATAAACATTCAAATTTATATTGAAGAGGGTGTTTTATATAATAACATTATATATAAAAACAAAAAACACATATATGATTATGATATTACCTAATAGAGTGGTAAAATAATTTTTGTTTTTCTAAGTGGTGTAAAATTTAAATCTCAAATTTCAAAATATATATAAAATATATATATTTGTTTTTTTAATCAATAGAAAAAAATGATTCATGTTATTTATGTTAATCAAATAAAGCTTTGTATTATTGCATAGAATATGGAGAAATTCTTTATATCTTTTCATCATCATTATTATAGTTCAAATAAATGTGCCCTCCCTATATTTAGATATATATCAATAATGATAATATAAAGCATATATTAGTGTACCTTTACCGAGTCTAAGGATATTGCAATCTTTCATAAACAAGTAAATGAAAAAAAAATCCTTGTAAATTGGAAGAGCCTCTTATGACAACTACATTGTCTTTAAGATCCTCATAAAATAGAGTACCTTCGAGCAAAGCTACAACCTTTTTTGGCAAGCCATTTGTCATTGTGTTTAAATCCCAGTAGATATGCTTACTGAGAAATGTATGAGAAAGATGAGATAAGATTTTTTGTCTTTTGACACGAAAGGCTGAGATAGATCTTATGAAGCTCCAAACAACCTATAGCCCAATCCACAATCACTTTGAAATCACCCAAAACCTGTCAAGCCAGAATGTCAATATTAGAAGTAAAACTTAATTAACGGTGAATTAACGCCAAAGAGAAATATGTTTATCTCTTGTATTGGATCCATTCCCACAACCATGTAAAATTCAATGAAGCATAGGACCATCAAGCCTACATAATTCAAATGGAGAATTGTAGAAGAGAGAGAAGAAATTGAGAAACTCAGAAGAATAATCCATGGCAAATAAAGCACTCATGAGACCAATAGTTGGAATAATGATATTACATCCGTGTATTAGTATTAATCCACATGAGTCAGTAAATAATATGTAATACAATGGTTATACATATAGGAGAATTCGAATACCTAAGAAAGGTTTCGAATCTATCACCCTGCATTGACTCTGAAGCTAACTTAATGTGGGAAAAACACTACTAGAGATCATTAATGCAACTCTAGATCACTAAAACAGTTCACAAGGAGTTAACTAATGAGGGTATGTGAGAAAATGCGCCCTACTTCCCCTAAATCATGAAAATTAACACTAGGATGACTGAGAGTGATCTAATTGATGGGAGTCAAAGCATAACTGGACTTAACAGAATATCAACTAGGGTCAACTATTGGAGACTGCTGGTGGCACTCTTAGTGGGTTCTTAAATTATAGAGATTGGTCCCCAGGGAACATAAACTCAAGCATGGAGGTACAGTAAGTGGTAGGTGGCTCCTATGTGTGTCCCCCATAAACTAGTGAAGTGTTAATGAACTCCTAAGATAGGGAAAATGGACATATATACAATGCGGGAATAGGGAGGATTATTAAGCTCAACGCCCCATTCTAATCCTAACTTTGGATAACCTGGGCCATGGAAACTAATGCCAAAGGTCACCCATACAATCTAGACGAACAAAAATAACTGCTTAACAAACAAGGAAATGGGGAAAACCTCATGGGAACCCCCCCTCTCAAAATAAGCAGGAAAATCCAGGAAAATACTTCTGCAATCTGCATCTCTGTGGAACAGTAACATTGTGTGATGGTCCTTGTGTGCACTAGCTTCCTGGGAATGTGCATGTGAACCTCTCCAAACTAACCTTTTATGTCTAGAGGAATATTCCTCTATGGAAGAACATTAATATGATCAACCAAATATGGAACATAAACAATTGCGTAATAAACTATGGGACGATGTAGAAAAACTGAGGTAAAGTGATGAGAGAGAAAAACAGCTTGAGAATTCAAACCATGTGAGGTAAACTCAAGAAATTGAGGTGTTGTAGCTTTGAAAATTGAACCATGTGAGGTAAAATCATTTCCTGATGTGAGGAGCAACTGTCCAAGTGAATCCAACAAGTCCCTATCTTTATTGTGAGGAGATGAGCATGTGACAATGTGAGGAGAATATATGAGACCAACAAGAAAAAACATGTGACCTCTATAATCTGATCTAGCTTTGAAAATATATATAAAATCACAATATTTCATATCGACAAATTTATGAGAAGAAAATGACATTGAATCCCTAGAAACAAGTTTGAAAGAGACTTGAGGTGCTTGATTTTTCACATTAAAACTGATGAGAACAGTCACACGCATGATTGGAAGGTCTTGAGACTTGAAACTTGAATCAAATAAGGTGATATCATATCCAAGAATGAGGAACAAAGGTTGCAAGTGCTCCACTGAGATGGAAGATGCACTATTTTCTCCTTCTTCAACAAAATTCTGAGTATTGGTGCAAGTAATCATGTAGGAATTTGTTGGAAGCACTAGATCAATGAGGGTGAATGGATCACTCCTCAAATATGATATTTATTTCAAAACATCCAAATCACTTTTATGTACACCAACAACGTGATTGGAGAGATATGAATCAAATTTCTCTTCAGCTCCTTGATCTTTCACTGGAAAACTTTGTACATAATTTAGAATAGAAGAATAACTAGAGAATGACAAAGTAGGATTGAATGAGAGTTTTTCTTCAACAATGGAGGTTTAAATATCTTCTCCTGGATCAGTTGTATGAGAAGATGAGATATCAGGGATCTCATAAACTTCTGGAGCAATAGGAGAAGCAGTTACTATAAGGAAACTTTCAATAATTCAAATTGAATGAGTTGAAGATTTTGTTATTTCTTCATCTTGAACAACTTCAACAGAGAGAATTGAGGTCGAGACATTTGAAGGAAACACACACGAGGAGGATTTGGATTCTCTCCATGTATTACCTACTTCTTTCTGCACACTAAAGGCTCTATGTAGATTTATTTAGAGCTCAAATGGATACTCAAAAATTCCATGAGATAACGCATATCAGGATACTTTACCATACCCATACTTCCATATGCTCTATTACAGTCATTTATCCAATCATTTTACTCTTCATCAAATTCTTTACTAGCTCCAAAATACACATGAAGGAGATCATGGCTCTCAAGATATGCAACCATATTCAATTACCACTTAAAATAAGTGAATGGTGATAGAGGATGAACTGATTTCAAATCCAGTTTGAAGTTGTAGAATAGAGATTTGTACAATTTTTGTCTTCAAATTCAAGAACAAATTTGAATCGAAGAATTTGTACATATAAATCAAATCATGTATGTAAGACTAAATAAAAACTCAAAAACTTGATTGATGTCATGTTGTCAATTCAATCACAACTTCTACTACAACAACATAATCAAATTCTGTCGAAGACCCATTTGAGATATAAAAGAGATATCTCAAATCATATAAAAAAAATGACCTATCTCATCCCATGGAGTGATAAATATCGAGCCGAAATACATGGTATGAACAAACACGACCAGTTGCAAACCTCTGATATTCAACTGAACATATCTCTTAAACCAAAGACTCAATTTGAATTATGTGAAACATTCATTTCATATAACATAAATACCTTTCAAACAAGATATGGTATTCCCTATAAGACGATATGTATAGGTTTTGATGCCTCTTCAAAGTTGGATGTGATTTCCAAATTTTGTTTCTGAAATTGTAGCTGTAAAACAAACTCCCATTTGAATCAAACCAGTTCAAATACTCTCCACTTCAATATGTGCACTCTCTCTAGTTGCATCACACTTGGATATAGTTCTTTGGACATAATCTAGAATGAGCAAGGCGATAATTCCAAGAGTTATCTGGAACCCAATTACTTATGCTGCATCAATAGAAGTTTTCAAGGTTTGAAGAAGGCATGGATACTCTCTCTTACACCATGTAAAATTCAATGAAACATAGGATCATCAGGCCTACAAAATTCAAATGGGTAATTGTAGAAGAGAGAGAATCAATTAATAAACTCAGATCAATAATTCATGGAAAATAAACCATTCATGAGACCAATAATTGAAATAATGATATTACATCCATTGATCAATATTAATCAATATATTGGGTAAATAATATGTAATAGAGTGATTATACATATAGGAGAATTCGAATACCTATGATAGTTTTCAAATATAACAACATGGATTGACTCCAGCGCTGACTTAGGGTGGTAAAATCACCACTAGAGCTCACTAATGCAACTCTAGACCACTAAAATAATTCACAACCAGTGAATTGATGAGGGTAGGTGAGAGAATGTTCCCTACTTCCCCTGAATCATTTAAACTAGTACTATATTGACTGAGAGTGATCTAACTGATGGGAATCAGAGCATAACTAGACTTAACTGAATACCAACTAGGTTCAACTGCTGGAGACTACTGATGGCACTCCTAGTGGCTTCCTAAATTATAGGGATTGGTCTGTGGGGCACCTAAACTCATACATGGAGCCACAATAAGTGGTAAGCGGCTCCTATGTGTGTCACCCACACACTAGTGAAGTGATGATGACCTCCTAAGCTAAGGAAAATAGACAAATAGTTTATGTGGGAAAATGGAAGATTATTAATCCCAACAAACCAATCCAAATATGAAAATTGTGTGATTGGTTCAAAAATATGTGCATACCACCTTCACATTGACACTCAAGAGTTTCCTAATCAAATTACCCAACTAGTATTCCATCAGACAAGGATGAAGGAATGTTGTTCCTATTCGTTTTTGGGTCCTTCTCCCTAAAGGTTTCTTTGATGTCACCACGAATCTTAATACAAACCATTGAGAAATTTTGTTATTTGTTTTCAAATATCATTAAATTCCTATCTCTCCAAATCCCCCGACAAATATACATAGGAATTTCTTTAAAAATCCAAGAAATTTTGTACCATTTATGCAAATTTTCAAGAGAACGGAAAGACCCCCACTCATCTACAATTTTTAAATTTTCTCTTGTTTCTAACAAAATATGTTTATCAAAGAGAAAATGAACAAATAGATGATTTACTAATTCACCATCACCATGACAAATTATATAGATATTTGGTCCACTTCAACCCCTTCTAATTAAATTGTCCCAAGAAAAAACCATAATCTATATATAGATCCACAAAAACATTTTAATTGTAAAGGTAAGTCCCAATTCCAAATCTATTTCCTCCACCAGTATCCTAAGGATTCAAAATATACACAAGTAATAGAACCGTATGTAGATTTTGCACTGATTTGTTCATAATCTTTGTTCTATGACCACACAATATTCTATCCATCTTATGTTAATCTAGTACTAGCATGTCTAATTATATCTATAAAATAATTCCATTCCTCAGCTAGGATCTCTTCAAGACCCAAATCCTCAACTAACAACCTATATGATGGAGCATTAAACATTCACTCAAGACTTTTGATATGGTCAAGATATATAAAATTATTCTATAATAAAATTGATAAGAGATCAAAAGATAGCTCAAAGTTCTCATCGCATTCCAGAAAGGGATCAATCCCTAACAAGACTTGTTTACCATTACCCACCCTCCAAGAAATCCAATAACCCATTCACAGAAAATACTTAACAAACCAACTCCAAGAATCAGAGACATTAAAGTAACACGTTTTTTTTAAGCTTGAAGTTTTTTTTTTGTTGGCAAACTGGTGGAACCCCCCTGACTAGCAGGGTTTCCATTGGCTGAGTGGCCACGAGCCAGGGGCATCTAAGCCATCAAAATCACCCTGGGATCGCACCCGGCATGGACTGCACCAACCCTTAACATGGTTGGATTTTTGGTTTCCGACGGGATTAGAACCGATGACCTTCCAGCTTAGGGGGCGTCTTAACCATACCCCGCCACCAACTGTTCTACATCTCGCGGATTAAAGAATTACAATCACCAGTTTTTAAGCTTGAAGTTATTAAAGATATTGAATTTTAATATTTTGTTAACAATAATTTATTTTAATGATGATTGCTTTGTTTCTCTTCATATTTCTATCATTGTATGTAAAAAAAATCTCTTTTTAAAGGGAATTGATTTCAACTATGTATTTTGTTTCTCAACGTGCCTAAAATTGTTATCATAATATCTTTTCATTTAAAATAAAACAAAAAACATTACTAAAAATTAAAAAAAACATACTGAAGATGTCTAAGCTTATTATACTACCTTTAAAAAAATTTAAAATGATGATATGAAAATAGTGATAGCTATTAAATTTCACTGTGATCATTGACCAACTTTCATACCTTAAATCCCTGAATGTGGTGCCTAGAAGTTGAGTCCCAACAAAACGTTGTGGAATTAAGTGTTAGTGGCAAGTGGAAGATCAAATAGACATCCAAATTCCACTAAGACAAGGGTAACAATACCATTCACACTCTAGAGACATCATATATAATCTCTTCCACCACCCTCATAGGGTGGAGGAATGATGCAGTGCAGGTATTCTGGCATAGATATTATTATAGCATAGAAGAATGGTAAGGGAATATCACACATGATCCCTCTCCTCATTAATGAAATATCTTGGGAAGAAGATATCTACATACTATTCAAATTTCTACATATAAGAATTGATTTTTTTTAATATTCGTTCAATTTCAATTCTTAGTATGGCCCCTCAATGAGGTTCTAGAGGATGGGGGGAATATATTCGACCCCCTTGTCAAAACTCCAGATGTCTTGAATAGTCCAATTAAGCCTAGCATTGTCCTAGAGTAGAGATATATGATATAAATTAACATTAATAATACAAAATACTCACTACCCCCGAGGTCCAAGATTTGATCAATCGCATTGATCAGGCTGCTCAAGTCAAACAAGAGTGTCAGTAAGAACTCAACCTAGAATTTAAAAAGAGTTACTAGTTCCCATATTTCACCACAACATTATCCCACCACACCCAACATCTCATACAACTAGACATCTATTGGGAAACCAAAATATTTGTTGGTTAGGGGGTCTAGGAGGGAATGGACATGAAGAAATGATTAGTGAAGGAGATGTCGACCTGAAGGATTTGCAAGAGTCCTTTGTCACTTGTATCTCTATGATTTTGAATCAACTAGGAGTGGATTCATTGGTGTTAATTGATAATATGGACAAAGGGTAAACGACATTGAAAAATGGAAGGGGAAGGCACACCAAATTAGCTTGAAGAAGCATAAGTCAAACCCCCCCTTCCATTCTTTTTTATTTAATGATATGAATTACTATTGTTTTAAATTGTATTTTTCTATAATTTTGAATAATTATGAGAAGCACATTTCCACTTGGAGCCATATTATTATAGATTTTGGTTTCGAATAATGGATTCAAAGATGGCCTCTCTATAATGTCCCGAATTTTGGACCTACCATTTATAGGCATAGGCCTATTGATCATGATGATTATATTGATGTTTTATTTTATATTTGGTCAAAGACCCCACTACATATAAACATGATGATTTGTTTTGTATATTGGAATTAAGCCAATTGTTGATGATATATATGTATATGTATGTTTTGTGTTGGGCGTCGACCCTGAAGCACATGATTGATGAAATGTTTGTGTTGGGAGTGGACCCTGAAGCACATGATTGATGAAATGTTTTTGTTGGGCGTAGACCCTGAAGCAGATGATCGATGAGATGTTTTGTGTTGAGAAAGAGGCTCTGGACCACATGAGTATTGACATTTGTGTTGAGCATAAAGCTCTAGAACACATGAAAATATAAAATGTTGGGCATAAGCTCTGAAGCATTCCATGTTGATGTTGAGCATAAGCTCTGGAGCATCGAATCTTTGGCCATTGTATCCCTAGGTGTATCGTACAAGTACATCCTAGCATTTAATGTTCAGCGAAAGCTCTTGAATTGCACTGTTTTTATAACTGCCTGCTATAGGAATTGAGTATGGGATCTGTTAAGTGCTAGGGGTTACTTAATAGAATTTAATAAATTCTGAGTAAAAACGGCTTGAGAAAAATATTGCTCATCATCATACTTATTTATAAGTGATGAAATGAAACTTTGAATTTTTGTATTCTCATCAAAGTACTGAAGAGCTACCACATTATATGAGGGAAATCCAACATGCAAGCATGTTTAGAGTTGCATAGCCTAGTATACCTAAGCCATCTATCTAGTTGACCTTCATTAAGAAGTGTCGTTAAGTCTAGGGATCATGACACATGATGCCCGAAGACAAATGCTAACAAGTATTTTAATACTATGTATTTTATACATAGTATGTATAAAGAATTTATTATGATTAATTATATAATTAAATAAAGAAAGAAGATAATCTCCACCAATTATAATTTATTATTAAAAGATTAATAAATAATGAAATAACTATGAAATACTAACTAGGAACTAGTTAAAAGTTCCTAGGTTAAGAATTGAAAATCACCCAAGTAAAATAAAAAGGGTTAAATCAAGAAATCAAGGATTTCTTAATTTCACTACCCCTTTAACTGAAAAGTATGTCTATAAAGACTCAAGCCAAGAAAAGGCGTGGGGGTTCTAATTTTTCTCTTGGGGAATTATTATTCTGTCTGTTTTTCCTCTCAAGTGTTTTCTTAGAGGATTTTCTCCTGCAAGGAAAAGAGGACGGTTGGAGAACTGAATACCAGTTAGGAAACCCTACCTTAGGAGCTCTAAGCTACTTGCATGATGGAGTCCAGCTTGGGGGCATTCAGATTAGAACTAGGAATGGTTATGGGTCATGGTTGGGAAGAACATGGTAGTTCCCAAGTGATTTGGTCATCAAAATAAGAGGTCAGGTCTATCTTAAATTGATAATTCTGGTTATTTGAAAAGTGTGCAGGTTCAATCATTATAGGAGCTTCAGGAAGATAAATCATAGGTTCAAATTCTTAGTATGTCAAAGTTCATTTCTAGGGTAAATGTAGGCTGCTTTATGTAAAAGCTTCTATATATTTTACTAACCCTAGGTAATTGATGTTTTTCCTAGATTTTGCTAGGGTCTTTATTTTCTCTTCAATATTCCTAGGATTGGAAATATTATCATAGGTTGTATATAGCTCGGTTCCCATCTTTAAAATTTGTGTTCTGTATTCATTTCATATTCAGAAATAAATACTGTAGACTAGTTAAATCTAGATATACTATTTAATTGCTCACCTATTACTTATATCTCTACTGACATATTACATTTGTTAGTAGAGAGATGTGTTTCAGATTATAGTAGATTTAACCATAGGAGTAAGTTTAAAGAAATAAAAATACTATACATATACCCTAGGGTATTACTTAGAACTCGAGCTATTCTTTTATAACATAACTATATATACATATAAATAAACTATCAGGTATACATATCTATAAAAAAACTATCTATGCATTGATTTCCAAAATTAAATAATCCATTTAAGACCTGTCAAAGTCTGTAATCATATAACAAATTACATTAAAAATACTCCACATAAACGAAAACCACATTAAATTTAAACAAAGGGATATCATGACCATTCATGTGGTCCTTATCAAAACTCTGCCATAAAATATATAGTCTTAACATCTGCATTAAAATACCATAAAGCACATGCATTATATCTTTAAAAAATACATATAATATCCATCTTTACATAACCATAAACCAAGTTACATACTTCAACACCATACATAAATCCATCTAAAAGTTTCATCAAGTAACATTTCATACAACTCTGTATTAATAAACAGAGGTCGTATTTAATTAATAGAGTTCGTGGTATAAACCCTCATAGGTTACAACTTCTTTTCTTAAACAAAATTAAAATCCACAATAAGAACCGTAACATAAATCATCACCATAATCAAAATGCATAACAAATTCCATAAAGTAAATTCCTATTACCATTTCTATTAATTCTTATAAAAGATTTCATATTTTGAAATTGCCCTGCCCCAAATCAACGAAGGTCATATACGCAGTCACAGACCACGACTCACACCTTTTCCATATAAATTAAAATGCCTATGCTAGAAGAGAGGTTGTAAGACTCTAGCTACAGCACGGCCTTGGCCGCTAAATATTTTAATACAGAGTCCAAGTTATTTAGAAACAACAAGTGCCATCGAGGGTTTGCATACCCTAGCCTCCATGAAACCCACTAACACACAGTTTTCACATAAGAACTAGATGCCATAGACAACTAAAATACAAGCTATCGTAGCATTGTGGGAAGGCTCATGCCATTGATGGCATGGCCTTCACCCACATGGTCTATTTATACATTTATCAAACTAATCAATGGTGTTTACACATAGAGCATCCCAATAAGGTGTATGCCTCTATCCATTAAAAACCCCAACCCATTTTTAAATACAGTGCTCAATAAAAATGCAGGAGGGATTCGTATACACCATAAACCTTTACATTTTATAAACACCAATGCTTACATCTATTTACACAGATATCCCAATGTCTATACACAATTTCCATTAAAGGCCGAGAGCAAGGTTTTACACAGACGTGCCAATGGGCTATGGCACCATTGCTTGCAATGGTGCAGCCCATGGCTTTAAAAGCCCAAAACTAAAACTGTAATGAGTTCATAACCAAAATAAACATTACACAGAGCTGAATGGACTAAGCATCAAGTCATGGCATAATGCCTCCATTTTAATAAACCAATTCTGTATTCAAGCCCGAACAAAAAATCATTTTTTCTACAACATCAAACCCCAACCAAACAACCAGTCGAAACATAGCCCAGCCATAGGATTGAAGGGTGACAAACATAAGCTTGATGAGAAGTCTTACCATGGCCATGAATGCAACACTAGGAGCCAACTGTGTTGTAGTTGCGCTGCCCTCCATCCCTTTTGGCACCTACAAGCACCAACCAAAAAGGGATGAGGAGTATGCCATTACTTCCAAACTATAAACCAAATAATGTGCATGATTAAGAGTTCACGCGGGCTTACCTTCACAAACAGGAGGTCACCTCCATGGCCATACCTCTGCGTAGAACCAAACAACGAAAACCCTCAAATGACAAATACATTGCATAGCTATCATGAGCCAAGCCTAAGGGAACGCTGTCACAATTCATGAAGAGCATTAAATGCACCAGGCTGGAGTCCATTACTGTTTCAACAAACCCACTCCCATAGTCACGACTTGTTACAATGTATCAACTATCACCACCCTTCATACCATCACTTAAACCCTATAATATATGGTTCATACCATATATTATGTCACCCCAAACTTTAAATATCAACGTTAACTTAATGCGAAGCTTGCACTATGCTAGTATTGTCATAATACTTAGTCATAGGTTGCACTAGTTCAAAAGTTTAATACCCTTTCTTAGGATTGTAGATAAGGTTTAGTACATATGTTTAGAGCTTAGGGTTTAATACCATAGTATTAAGTTGTTTAGGCTTAAGCACCATGGAATACAAAGTATGCCATGTAAATCTCTCAGATTATCAAATCCAAAGCTCTGCTCTCAAACCATTAATAACTTGCCAATAAAAGAACATAGGAAATGTTAAAAATAATATATAGTGAAAATATACATAGCATGAAAATATATTAATGACATAAAAAAATGACGAAAGTAAGACCATAATGAAAAGTAATTAATGTACAGGAAATTTATTCGTAATGGCTAAATTGACATTAACGACACTTACCAAGTTTGAAAAACCAAGTCGATAGGAAATGTATTAACTAGCAGCAGGTTATCGACAACCAAGGCTGTCAACACACTATATAATCGATCCCATCGCAAGTAATGAACTGCATAAGTAAAAGAGAGAGGTGCCTTAGTTCAATTGAACTAAGTATATCTCTCATATCATCATGGGAGAACTAGTCCCACCACTCCACCACTTTATTCCCATCACCAAAGTTAAGTTAGTTATACTTAATAAATAAAATACACATGTGCAGAAGTAAATCAATGAACTATACAATTCACTAACTCACTCATAGTAATAACTAATTCATACAAATAGTTTAAATAACAAATTAAGACATAATAATTAAACGAACTAATAATCACTTAATGGATAAGAGATTAACAAGACACTGTGAGCAACTTATGAAGAGATCGAAAGTTAAGTAGCACATGTAATTCTGCAGGAGTAATAATGATCCTGTTTGGGTAGTTCTCTACTAGCCTATAATTTTTTTTTTGTTTTTCAACTTTTGGGGACATTACAAGTGGTATCAAAGCCTAGTTTCAATACTGAGAGACGGATGGGTGCACCAGAAATTCACGTAGAGAAAATAAAGTATGATAAGTAAATTTTGATACTAACAGAAATTTTTGCTGCTATTAAATTTTTTTGTGTAACAGGAAAATTTTTACAGTGCTATTCAGTTTATGAACATTGAGAGAGAAAACAACCGGCAAAAAGAAATGACCACCCCCACTCCGAAAGTGAACTTGGCGGTCGAGCTAAAATTTGATGTGCTAAAAAATTTGCACAATCTTTAAGCTAAACTAAAGAGTTTCAGAGAAGACAGTCTAAATGCAAGAAAGGAACAGAAAGCTAAAAATGAAGCATTATTGTGTAACATGATGGGAGGGATCCCGCAAGGTAAACCTACCCATCCCACCAACAGATCGAAAAGAGAACCGTACCATGAGCAAGGCAGCAGCCCAAGAGAAGAAGAAAAATAAGGTACCCCTGAAGAAACTAAAGGAGATCATCACAGTCCTGCTAGTGATGAATCACTTTCTCCATGGAGAAAGAGGCAAATAAGTGATGACAATATTCAGGAGGGGTTTCAAAAAATAAGAGCCCCAACCTATGAAGGTGAAGTAAATATGGGAGAAAAGGATGAAGAATGGTTGCTGGGAATGACTAAGTATTTCCAACTTCATAACTATTCAAGTGTGATGCAGGCTAGGATTGTCATCTACAACCTAAATGGTAAGGCAACAAGATGGTGGCGAGATTTAAAGAACACTAAGAAAGATGAGCTGCGAGAAATAAGCTTGTAAAACTTTCAACATATTTTCCATGAAAAATACATGTCGAAAAGGTTCTTTGACCGCAACGTAAAAGAGTTCCTTGAACTGCGCATGGGATCCATGACTATGTATGCATTTATAAACAGATTTCTAGATTTGTTGCATTATGTACCATATATCAAAGAAGAGAAGGTGAAGATACAACAATTCCTAGGATGTCTTCCTCCCAGTTTTCGAGATAGGATTGAATTCGACATGCCAAAGACACTGGATGAAACACCCCGGTTTTGACCCCGTTTTCTTTAAATGTATATGATGTATATAATGTAATTGATCGTGGTGTGGAGAAAAAGGAAAAATCCCCACCATTGGTTTGGTTGTGTCATGTTTCGGCGATTGAAATCGTTACCGATGGTATATCGTGATATACGGCACATTATAGTTTTGGCATTATGTAAATATGCATTTTAATTAAAATTAACCCCAACAATCTATGTCAATGCAACCATAATGAAAAGGGCATGATTTTCCTAAGGATAAGGAGGGGGAATTATTAAAATTTGATCCTATGGGGAAAAGCCATGTGTCAGCTGTTAAACCCCTTTTGACATACTTACCTTTCCTTGTCTCATAATTCAAATACCACATTAAAACCTTTTGTTGTAAGTTGGGGCAATTATTGTTGGGCAATGGTGTGTGGCAGGACTGCCATTCCTTTCCCACATGCACACTCCACCAGTAGACTCTTTCACTTCACATGGGCAAGGAAAACATGACACCAATTCTTCTTCCACTCTCATCCATCCTCACTTGGAGACAATCGTTCTCTCTTCTCCTCACGCACAGGTTGAGATTCTTCATTGTTTTCCTCACGCAACGAGTTGGAAGAGCGGCCTCAGGGGCATGATTTTTGTTGTGTATCATTTTCCTTAATGAATTGTGGTTATGTGTATATGTTTTCCCCCTGTCCACGCTAAGAGTCAGATCTCCTTTCCAACTTGGGCTGTGTATTTCCCGTTGCCTCAATGTTGAGATCGAGGCTATTGTTTTTTCCCATGATTTTATGGTTTGATGTGGTTTCATTTGCATTTTGGGTTGCTTTAGATTCTTATGAGTCATTTGGCCATGATAGGGCCAAGAATGAATCAAGAATCAAATTCCCCAGTCAGAGCTATGAATCTCTTGTTTTGCTGTGTGTATGCAGTAGTTGTCTTCGGACTGTGTTGGAGTGGGAATGAAGACTTGATTTGCTTGATAAACTTGGTGTGTTTGGGAGCCACACAGAAAGAGCTAGAGGGCTGTATTTCTTCTCCACAACCCCTAAATAGCACCGGAAGGGAAGTCAGGGTCTGAGGGACTGTGTAGCAGAGAAGGGACTGATTTCCTTGTTTTGGGTGTGTGTGGGTGTCCTAAAAGTCAAGATAGTTCTAGTTTAGGTGTCCTTAGCTCTTCAATGAGCTCACCAGCTTAGTATTCATCTTTTCCTAGGTCCTTGATGGCCTGATAAACCCAACTGTGTTGGCCTTGCTGATTTGTGTATCCTTGGCTATGTGTAAGCCTGCTTGTTCCTTATTCCTTGGGGAATCATTCCCAGCTTGGGGGTGCAAGTGTTGGTAAGAGACTAAGGAGCACACTGGCTTATGGTTGGGTGGAACGTTGCAGCAACGTAGCTGGTTGCGGGACCAGTTCTTCACAAGATAAGTATTCTTGTCTATTTAATATCTGCAATTATATTTACTATTTAATGGATTGCGATGAACATGTCGAATGCTTGAAAGTAGGGAGTTCTTCCGCTGGATGTTAAACAATTATGCATCTCTGCATGTTTTTACTTCCAAGCATTTTATTTTAGTTTTATGTATGCACACGTTCATGGGGCTAGTTTCCGAGATAGATAATGGTTTGGTAGCATCCTCTTCACCGATCAGAGGGTCGGGGATGTCACAATGGATACTGCACTACACAAGGCCAGACTCTGCTATGAGCATGGGAAGTTATGACAAGAAAACCAGAACCAAAATAGAGAAAATTCTAGAAACATTTCTAATAACCGCAAACCTGGGTCAAACCCCCAGCCTTATAGAAAGAAAAACAACAACTTTCAGGTGAACAAGAACTTTAATAAACCAGGTAGGAAACCTTCTGTACTAGCTCCTAATGGTAATAATCAAGTGGAAAATGGAGCCAATTATACCCCTTTATCGATCAAGTGCTAGAAGTGCAATGGGCCGCATTATGCCCGAGATTGTAAGAACAAGAATAATGGAGTCTTTCATAGCCTGCAAGAAGAACCTACTTTTGAGGACATAGTGCGAACCCCGTGAATCTATGCAGCATTAGATGGCCGACAGGAGGACCATCAAGCTACAATGGTCAAGATCAAAGGTAAGATCTTAAATACCTCTGTTTCAATACTTATTGATCCCGGTGCTTGCTAGAGCTATGTTGCACCTAATATTGTTGATTTATGCAAGTTAGGAAAAGTAAAGCATGATAAATCTTGGCTGGTACAGTTAGCCACCAGTACAAAACAAAAAGTTTCAGAAATTGTTAAAGAATGTGAAGTAAACCTAAATGGTTTCCTTACTAAGGTAAACCTAAACATCCTACCTTTAGGATCATACAATATTCTTACTGACATGGACTAGTTGGAACAACACCATGTCATGCTTGATTGTCTACACAAGTCTATCTTGTGTACTGATATCCAAGGGAACCAAGTGAAGGTTCAAGGCATCCCTAAGAAAGTTTTTGTAAGACAAATATCTTCCTTACAAGTGAAGAAGTGTGTTAGGAAGGGCTACAAGTTATTTGCAGTGAACATCTGAGATGTAGAGTCGGATATAAAACAACGCATAAAAGACTTCCCCATTCTTGAAAAATTCAAGGATGTGTTTCTCAACGAAATCCCCGCATTACCTCCAAAATGAGACCTAGACTTTTCCATCGAACTAACCCCAAGATCAATTCTAGACTCCAAAGCCTCTTACCACATGAGTGCACCAGAATTGGTGGAACTCAAACTGTGGTTGCAAGAGTTAACAGAGAAAGGGTATATCCGACCCAGTGTGTGTCACATGCTCCAATTTTTCAAATAATATTATCTTATTGATTTTTACTCCAAGACATTATGTTAAATTTTATGGTAAAGTTGTAATTGATGACTCAGCAGAGTCAAGGATGTTGAATGTAATTATGAATATTTTAATTATAAATCAATAAAAAGTGGAGACAACAACTTGGGAGAGTTGTTAAAAGAGTGTTTATTGGTCAAGTTGGTGGAGGAGATTGGGTGGAGAGTAAATAGAAAAGTGGCAGCATCCTCAAACACTTCCAATGTTGTAGGTGGCAACCTCCCTACATTTGGGGTCATGATCCCCCAAGGAAGTGGGATCAGAGCAGGTGGCTCAATTAATGAAAACTAACCCAAAAAGACCTAGGCAATCTTAATAAAAATTCCCATTGAAGAGACTTGAGGCTGCTCATTCCAAGAAGGGAATCATTCAGGTGAATGTAATTCAAAGGATTTCATTGGGAAGGGAATTTCTGGAAGGTGTTTGAGGGGTAAACTGTAGAGAATGATCTAGTACAGCTATTCAGCTGAAGGATCTTGCTGCTAAGTGCAAAGTTAGTACTGAGTAATTGGACTAGTATTTTGTTGTCTGCTTCACCCAGTCCCAGCCAAGGAGACCAGGAAAAGGCTCGGGGGTCCTGATAAGACGCTGTTTGAGCACTCTATAGGAGTTGGTAGGGAGGAACAATCTCCCAACGCTATTGTCATCCAGCTTTAAATAGGTTCTACAATATTTTATTTGTTGTATTAAAAGTTTATTTCTGAGAATGAATGAATAATGAATGACTTACATGTTATGTAGTGAACTGTTAGAATTTATAATCTTTTAGTTCTTGAATGTTGAAACTGTAATTGAATGAGATAATCCTACCTATGTTTTCCCATCTAGATAAACCAGAACGCACTCTAGCATAGGTAGTGTGTTTAAAATAGATGAAGATTTAATAGAAATTTGGATTGATTAGACTTATTTTGTATTTTAGAACTATGGAGTAATTTATTTTTGTAAATAGATGTTTTCAGGAAAGGATACTAATCTGTCTAATTAAGTTATGGTTTAAAAACCAGACTATTGTATTAAGAATGCTGGCAAAGAAGTATACATAATACTTTTCAAACAACAGGTTTATTTCTTTTAATATGTTGACTACTGTAGATAGGTTATTTATGTTATTCTGAACTGTATTTTCTGCAAAATGAAACTACTAACCTGTCACATAGGTAAAAGATTTAACTTAAATAAACACTCATTTATTTCTGTCAAGAAAGAACCAAGTTATTTTACAGATTTATTTTTCTGTTCATACTATTTAACTATTTCTACAAATGTTCACATTTCAAGTAGGGTAATTCTAGTATAGTTCTTTTTACAAATAAATTAACCACAACAATTTTAATAATGTAACAAGGAAATAATAACCAAACATATCTATGTACTTATTAAAAAGACTGAATACAATGTTAAATAATATTTAATAAATATTATTTATATATGAACAAATTCATTTAAATAAACTAAACAAAAATTAATTATAAAAGAATGTACAAGGTCGAAACCCACATAATATTAACCATTATAAATTATAGTATTAACATTATAATACTAACATTATAATTTATAGTATTAATATTGTAAATCATAGTAATAACATTGTAATAATTAATCAGATAAGCAATAATCCAAGGAATTTGGATTTATTTATTTTTCTGAACATAAAACTATATGTTATTACAGTCGTATAAGGATAGAGAAATATAATCATGAAAGTTTAAACAACTATATACCTGCAACAAACAAATAATTTAACTTTTACTAATGAACTAAACCTACAGAATAATTGAAAGAATTTTATTTATACACAGGTCACTAATAGGATTCAACCTTGCTCAAACATCCGAGCTTATAACCAAATTACTATAATAGAAAGAATTAACAGAACATAAATTAATAATATAATTTAATTCAAGATAATTTTAACAAGTGGAGATTTATTAACACAGTCGAAATAGGGTAAAAACCATAGTATTCAAAATTACAGTAAGAGCATCAAAATAATTGAGTCCGAGCTCAAGAGAGTTAAATCTCTTCACTTAAAGTTTAAACAAAGAATGGCTTGACAGGCCGCAAACATTCTTTACATAACTATACTCAAAACTAGTAAAAACAAAATTTACAAGTCACGGCATAAGCCGAAAAACCCTGCTAACAGCAAGGGTTTTGTAAAAACTAAACAAGAAAACCAAGAACAGTAAACCAATAAGGGTCACTTGCAAGCCACGACCAACCAAAACTATTCCATAATGAAACGAACAAGTATGGATTGCCATGGGTTGACCAGGGCTTACCCGTAACCAGGAAGCCGACCCTATTCTTTTGTATCAGCTGCAAAGAGGGCTTTAAACCGTCACCTGTAAAGACAAGAATTCATAACATTAATATTGTTTCATTATATCATATTGGGTTAAGAACAAGTTTAGAAAACTGTTAAAAAGAACTTTTATTACCTGGGAGCAAAGGTAATGTAGCCACCGAGAAACAGGAGTGCCACCACCAGTGAAACGAAGAGCCAACACTTCATCTCTCTTGTGACAGAGATGGTTCCAACACGTGCACAAACAATTGCTAGTAGTAGTAAGGAGAAGGGAGCAACAACCGAGCAAGAAGCGGATGCTAGAGCTCAAAGCTGTCACCATGCAAAGCATAAGAACACGCCCTCAAACACCCTATGACAGACAGAGCCGTAACAGAAGCAAGAACTCTTTTAAACCACTCACAGGCCAGGCCATAAGTTAAAGCCATGGCTCTCAATAATTTATTGTGAGGATAAACTCACAGTCCTTTAAACTATCCCTACAGGCCAGCCGTGGAGGAACAAACTCAAAATTTACACACAGTCCAAGCTGTAAGCTCAATGTCACAACATTCAACAAACCATTTCCAGGGTAAACTCACGGTGCAGACAAGGAGCGAGGAAGAAGAAGGTAGACTGAAAAATGTAATACAAGAACTAGAGCTTGTTCTTTTCACAGTAGGGTAAGCATGGCGGCCAAGACACAATGGAAAAGCGGCCCGAAGGCCTGGAAACGATAGAGGAGAATGGCAATGAGTAGGGTTCATAAACCCTTATACTCCCAACACTTGGCCAAGAAGGAACCACGTGGTCTCACAAATATTTCAACCATGCAGTGGGTAAATCATATAGTTTCCTGCATACAAATGATTTCCAATTATTTAAAACTTAATCTATGCACAATCATATAGTATGGAAATCATTCCACATTATTATAGAAGTCAACCCACGATTGCATGGCATAAAACTTTGAACCTTCGAATCATTTTCCAAGCTTATAATATAGCCATTGTATAGATTGGGACGAGGGTGATTTCAAAGCCTTGTTTTTATACATAACTTTACCCATAATCCAATCGTTGGAGTGGTCTAACACCACATCCATTTTCCTTTGCAAATTATAAAATGAACTTTATAATTAAAACATTATTTCATATTAAGCTTTGGGATGACCATGAAATCAACGAAATCTTATAATCGATATTCATGCCCAAAGTATTTTTTATGTTTATACATAACCAAAGTATGTTATGTTTTTACATGCCCAAAATATTTAGGCTTGGAACCTTAGTTCATCGCTAATTGTTTATCGATTTAGTAATCGCATAAATATTATAGTTACATATGTTGATAAGCCTTGAGCTGTCAAAACTAGGTTTATAAAGTAAATCTTATGATACTTAGGAGATGCAAATAAAAAGGCTATTTCATCACTTGGCCAAACTATGATAATAAAGTATTTCTAACAGACTTTGCATAGCTAATCATATTGTCGCCAACATTTATGTTGTGACTTGATAATCTTATAGAACATAGTTTTAATTAGGATGATGATCTTTATAAACCGTATCTGTTTATAACCAGAATTACTGGTAAATGTGAATGCATTATAAACAAGATAGTTTATGTGTGTATCATTGAGTATCATATAAAAGTATGGATCAGTAGGTGGAAAATACTCAAATGATGGCTATGAATATTTTACATAGTTCAGATCAACAAAATTTAATGACAATTTGGTTATTTACTAACCATGACAAGTAATTTTAGTTATACCATGTCTTCGATTAGTAACATAATTTTTAGAGCTATCTAGTGCTTCCAAGAGGTAATAAAGCAATCACTCTTAAAGACTTGACCTAAGTAAACTGTTATGGTCAGATGCTTAAATTCAAGAGGAGTACTATAAAAATAAAATAAGAAACTGGAGTGGAACCATCCCACTAGACTCTAAGTCCTTAGGACTTTGTATTTCACTGTAATGTTTAGAAACTTATAGACATCAATATTCATTATAGAAGATGAATAACAAGCAATTCTTATACTAATATTATAAGTTGATAATGTATAATACTGTTAGACCAATCATTGCAGCATTACAGGTTATACACTCTAGGTGAAATTAACTTGTGACAAAGATCACAAGTTGTGAAACAGGGAGACTAATTACTACCACTATTTACATTTAAGAAAGAAGCTCTTCTATATTTATATCGTTGATAAAAATAATTGAAAGAAAGAAACTACTTGTTTTACCTCATAGAAGTAGATTGATATGTAACAGTTTATTTATCGATCTTTTATTTTGTAATAGAAATATAGCTGAATGCTTTATGGAATTGAAGGCGTTACTCGATCATTCATACTTGTAAACCTATAAGGACAAGTAAGCTTTCTGCATTAGCTTAAAAGCTAAGTAAGCCCTAGAATCCAAGATAGTTTCACCTACTTGTCGCAAATTAAAACTCATCAGCAATTTGAAAGAGGAATTAGTGCACAAGTTAAACCTAACCTTGTATTAAAAATTAGAATGCTAAGTTACTTAATTAATATTATGCATTAACTGATCTGCTAACCAATTCTTTTCTAGATAACTATTAGCTGTTAGCAGAACGCATTCTCAGCATTTTATGTATTTTCAAAATTTAAAATTTTTATGAAAATTTGGGGTTCTGATAGTGTGCCCCCTTGGGGAGCACCGATTTTGTTTGTAAAGAAGAAGGACGGTATGATGAGGATGTGCATTGATTACCGTTAGTTGAACAAAATTACTATAAAGAACAATTACCCTCTCCCTAGGATCAATGATTTGTATGACCAGGTTGGAGGAGCCAAAATATTTTCGAAGATTGACCTGCGATCCGGGTACCATCAGGTACGGATCCGAGATGAAGATATTCCCAAGACCTCTTTTTGTACGAGGTACGAGCACTACGAGTTTGTAGTGATGTCATTTGGGTTGACCAATGCACCTGCAAACTTTATGTGTATGATGAACACCATATTCACTAATTATCTCGATAAGTTTGTACTAGTCTTTATTGAGGACATTCTGGTTTATTCCAAGAGTAAAGAGGAACACAAAGAACACCTTCACATAGTACTTCAAGTGTTGAGAGAACAATAGCTCTATGTTAATTTTAGTAAATCTGATTTTTACAAACCACAAATACAGTACCTAGGTCACATCATATCCAAGGCAGGAATAGCTGTGGACCTGGAAAATATTTGAGCCATAAAGTATTGTCCTACTGTGGCTAGTGTCATTGACATTAGGTCCTTTTTGGGTTTAGCTGGGTATTATCAAAAGTTCATTGAGAAATTCTCGAGAATCGCTTGTCCCATGATAGCTTTGCAGAAGAAAGAAAACAAGTTCTTATGGACTGAAAAGTGTGAAGAAAGTTTTCAAAAGCTTAAGCATCTTTTGATGACTGCACCATTGTTGCGGATTGAGGATCCCGAGGGGGATTTCATTGTATGCATGGATGCAAGCAAGGAAGGACTTGGAGGAGTCCTCTTGCAAAATGACCATGCGATCTGTTATGAATCATGGAAATTAAAAGACCATGAGGATAATTATCCCATGCACGATCTTGAGCTAGCCGCCATTATCCACGCTCTGAAGCTGTGGAGGCACTACCTCATGGGAAGGAAGTTCCTTCTAAATACTGACAATATGAGTCTAAAATATTTGTTTGATCAACCGATATGAATGCGAGAAAAGCCAAATGGTTGGCTTTCCTCAGTGAGTATTACTTTGAACTAAATCATATTAAGGGAAAATAGAACAAAGTTGTTGATGCCTTGAGTCAATGAACTCATATGATATATGAGGTGACCTTGAGTCAAACTGACGTAGATTTTTATGAGAAGATTATAATGACCAACAAGGTTGACCCATTCTATGTGGAGATCCTCAAGAATGTCCAAGAGGACTGGTTGTTTCAACAACAGAAGGAATACAAGGTGGATGACTCCGGACTACTATGGTCCAAGGATAGATTGTATGTTACATATGGAGGGAAAATTCAGTCTAGCATCCTCACAGAATTTCATAGGGCACCCTAATCGGGGCACCCATGATATCAAAAGATGATATCTGCCATCAAGAGACAATTTTTCTAGCCCAAGTTAAAGGCTAACACTGCAATGTTTATTGTGAAATGTTAGGAATGCTAGCTAGTTAAAGCTGAGCACCAGCATCCTTCAAGATTGCTACATCCATTACCCATTCCGGAATAGAAATGGGAGGTTATCAGTATGGATTTTATTACTGGCTTACCGAAAAGAAAGAAGCAAAATGATTCCATCTTCGTAGTCATTGACAAGTTGTCAAAATTGGCACACTTCATCCCCGTGAAATTGACCTACAAGACCGTGAACATTGCCGATATATTCCTAAAAGATATATTTAGATTGCATGGGACACCCAAAGAAATTATCTCAGATCGAGATGTTAAGTTTACAGGAAAATTTTGGAGATATTTATTCTCTGGATTAGAGACGTAGCTGAACTTTAGCATTGCTTATCACCCACAAATGGACAGGAAGACTGAAAGAGTAAACCAAATTGGGGAAGACAAGCTTCAAATGTATGTCATGAACAACCCCACCAAGTGGGAGGATTATCTGCTCCTTGTAGAGTTTGCATACAACAATGGGTATCAGGACTCTACCAAGATGATTCCTTTCGAGGTACTCTATGGACGGAAGTGTAGGACCCCAATTACTTGAGCTAGTCCGGTGGATTGGCTTATGTTAGGGCCTAACCTATTAGTGTGTCATATCCCCACATTTTGATCGCTAGAAGTGTTGACCTTTCCTAGCACCAAGGGGGTCAAAAGATGCATTAAATAAATTAGACTCTGATATTTTATTTAAATGTCACTTAGGAGGCATGTACTTGGTATATTAATTGTCATTAAATATTATTATGCAATTAATTAGGTGGAAAATAAGTTTCCATTAATAGGAGGGCCACTTGGGAAAGCCAACTTGCCAAGGGAAAATTAGAAACTGTATGACAAAATCAACTAGAAAGGAAAAGGGAAAGTGCCAAAATATAAGAAAAAGCAATCAAATACAAAAGAGGCAACAATTGACAAAGGAGAGTGTAATTTCCTTTTTGGAGTCCAGTCATAAAAATAGGAAAGCCAAGAAAAGCTGTAATAAGAAAAAATAGCAACTATGGGTCAAGGAAAGAAAAGTTTCCAAATTTGATGAAGGTGGATGAAAGGGAAACATCTTTATTGTCTTACACATGCTAATTTACTCAAGGAGGTCAAATTTGTGGCTAGGGTTAGGATTTAGCACGTGGTAACTTGCTTAACAAGTGATTGACTTGCTCAACAAGTCACCCAGGTTTATTTAAAGACAATTGGAGCTCCATTTATCAATTTGGATGTTTATTATGTTGATGTTGATGAATATAAGGATTTATTTCTAAGTTTTGTGCCTCAAGTTCTTGGGAGATGCGCCCCAAGTGTCTCATTCCCTCTCTCCTCTTCTCCTTCTCATTGCAGGTTACATTGGAGATATATAGCAGCCTCTGTGAGTTGATTCAGGATTTTTTAGCATCCTACAGCCATCCATTACTGTACATCATATTTCATTAATAGGTCCAATAATTTTCAATATCTAATGGTTCAATCGTCCATGCCCTTCCTTGTATTATGTCAATAAAATACATTGTAATGATGCACAATGTTGAAGAGAGTTTTATAGTTAATTGATGAGAGTAATTTTGATTTTATTGGCTGTAATATGCTATCATAAACATTCTCTGTAATTTTTATTCCAATGTGATTTGAAATGGCTGATATTTATTCATTTTAAGTCAACCTATTCTATATTTGCATTGGAAAATAACTAGTTTTACTCTAACTCCCATATTTAGACTTGTATGACTCCAAATAAATCCATTATTTTTCTAATGAGTCATTAATAGACATATATAAGTCTCCCAAGTTTGAAACAGATAATTCAAAACTCCCTTACCCTATTTGTAAAGGCTTGAATATGGAGCTAGTGAGCTGCTCGACGAGCTAGTCTCACCTTTACAACTTGCAGAATATTTTCCTTTGGCTCTGATTTGTTATTAAGCTTAACGAACATTTATTTATGGTATATTAATTCTAGAACAAACCTCTACAAGTTTCCAGAAGCCCCTAGTTAAAAACCTAAATGGCACCAGATATAAATGTGTTAGGGGAGAGTAAATTTGATGCCTGACATCTCTCTATTTTCTTCTCACCGATCACTCTTGTCCTTTGCAAAATTTGCCATAAGAAACCCTTGTTTTTCCCAATCCGAGAATGCTCTGTCTGAACCAATTAAAATTTCAGTATTGTTTAAGTAAATTTACAAAATTAAAGTGTTCAGTTCTGTACATTAGACTTAGGAAATTACAGTGGTATCAGAGCACTTTCCTTGGCTCATCCCATGGAAAAGTAGCTCAGTAATATCCAAGTTGCAGTTGTGGAATTAGTTCCATTCATGGGAGATTTAGAATTTGAGTTGTATGAATAAGAGCATTCAAAAATGCATGATAAATAATATTTAAGAATTTTGATGCAAAGAACGTTGAAAGGGCTGACATATGTATCCCAAAGCATCATTCAGTTAGATCAAGAGACTAGAGAATTCCATGCCAAGCAGTTGAACATGGAAAAGGGAGTAGTAGTGTCGCTCAGCATGAACGAAATAAATATGGAGAGTATATGTTTTCAAAAAAATTAACACATGTAGGTTTTTTGAATACCAATAATCCATCAAGAAATGAACTAAGTTGTTCCACTTCTCAAAGTAAAGGGGAAGAAAAGAGGACCAAAAGTGAAGATTCATTAGAGCCATCTGTACATGGTTTCTTTGAGAGATTATTTGGGTTTTCCCCAAAGAGAGATCAGCCTATTTCCAACATTCATGAGGATGGTGAGTCACCAAATCCTTCGTTGGAAGGATATGGAGAATATCCATGCACAACTAAAGATCTAATAGTCCAACATCTAGTTGTTGGTAACGTGTAAGGTGAAATGACTCCAAATTTACTTATGGTTGATTTCAAGATAAGTGTAGAAGAGATGGAGAAGATTGATTATGGTGAGATATATTTTGGATTTGATCTGAAAGAGAAACACAAGTCAGATTTACAGTCATCTTTTGGGACTCACAAGGGAGCAAAAATTGAGCACATCTCAGTAGGGTGTGAAGCAGAGAAATGGGCGGGTGAACAAGCCATCATAATTCCACCACATAAGGAGGAGAACATAACACATTGCGAGTTAGTAAATTATGATTTTTATGTGTCATTTTGTACGTCTGATATGGCAGCGACTTCCAGCGAAGAGTTCAGAATGGTTCAGCCCCCTAGTGATGAGGTTCGGAATTTTGGTGTAAAAAATGAATGCAGTATGAAGGATGAAACTTTGAGAGAATATATTTCTGGTGCACCAAGGATGAATGAGAACTTAAGTTTCAACCCAAATTATGTTGTTGAGGACTTAGAATATGAATATATTTAAGAAACAACATATGGATCAGATTTCAAAACCTCAAGTGCACTGCATGAAATTGATCCGGTGATGGAAAATGAAGAGGAGGAACATCTACAACAACCTCATATTCTTGCAGGGTCATTTAAGATGGATGAATAGAAGATCCAAGATGCCCTGAAAATTCTCCATGACACTCATGCTTCAGTTTCAAAGATGTGTTGGGAAGCTGCTTTAATGGAAGACCAATCTTCCTTTGAAGCCATGGAGAATATCCAAAAATAAATGTCCCATTAGAGGAAATTTGAGGTCTAAAATGGGCCTCCTAAGGAAAATAATAAAATAATAGTTAAAATAATAAAGTAATAGTTATTAATTTTGGAGGAAGAATGAAAAAAACTACTTTTTGTGTTCGTGTTTTCGACATATATCCCTATGTTTTTACTCAAATTCTGAGCGGGAGAGCTTGTTGGATGTGGAATTTAATTCCAAATCCAATGAGTACCCACACTACATACTTTTGACAGACCACTCTACCCCAAAAACAAGAAATACCTGAAAAAGCATGATGATGACATCATCATCATGTTTTTTCAGGTATTTCTTGTTTTTGGGGTAGCGGGGTCCATCAAAAGTATGCAGTGTGGGTACTCGCATCCAATGAGCTCTCCCACTTGAAATTTGATTAAAAACACAGGGAGATATGTTTGAAAATACGAACAAAAAAACTAGTTTTCTTTTATGACAAATATGTCAATTCAACCATTATTGTTGAATCATTTTATTGAAATTCTATTGGTTCTTGAATTCCAACTCAAAAAATTTATTGTTGGTGCGTTTTCTTATAAGGCCCATTTTAGACCCCAAATTTCCTCTAATAACAATCAAAGGTAATTTCTCACAATTGCTTTCAGATAAAAATGACATGTTTGAGCTTGTTGAGTTATTATGGGAAGCATCACTGCATGATGAATAAAGTATTTGCATATATGAAGAAGATAACTACAAGCTCAAAGGTGATTTGTTGGCCACCCAAGATTCTTTGAGATACACTCAAAGTGCCCTCTTAGAATCACAAATGAAGATAGAACAATTCCAATAAGAGTGGAAAGAATTGACTGAATCCTCAATCTTTCTTAAGAGTCATCCTGTTTGGGTAAATGGCATGGAGGAAATTCATGATTGGGTGGACCATGAGGAGATTTCTATTCAGTATGCACTTAAAGATTGTGCAGAACCATTTTATAAGAACCAAGCACTTGATTTTTTTCCAAGGAAACTTGAGTTGTTCCTTGAAGACAAACACTCTCCCATGGAAGAGTGGGATGAGAGCATCCAATTTGGGCCAGCCAATAATGAAAAAGTTGCAACCATAAGTATGATTAATGAAGGTTGCAAACATGCAAAGAAGGTTCATATTTCTTTCCCACATGTCCTAGATTCAGAAACACCAATGGGGAATGAATAGTGGGTGAAGAAATTTTTCTGGTTTGTGTCGCATGCACAACAGGGGGATCATGATTTGTCCCCATGGGAGATAGATCGTATTGTAGAAGAGATAGATCATTATAGATCATATAAATCAGCAATAAATATCTTTTATTCATTCACTGGATGGTTGGATAGAGGAATCACTGAAGAGGAAAATATGGAAGGTAAAAGTTTTATGTCTTGTTGCAAGAAAATTGTTTTTAATATTGCTAATTTTTCTATGATTTACGTTTTTCTATGATTTACAAGCAGGAGAAAATGCATGTCTATGTAGCCACTTTTGAAAAGAAGGCATCAGATCTACACATACTCCCAATGTGTAGGTCAATTTATGGATTTTTGCACCCTTGGATCAATGGCAGAGAGTTGAGCCATTGGATGAAGAGGGGAGCACGTGTTGAGTTCCATAGAGACATATTTGGAATGAAGACCTTTGGAGGGAAATTTTTTTATTTCTGCAATAATTCTTTTGTTGTAACTGACATTGTCTTGGCATGTGAACAGAAACAAAGACTTATTTTGCATCTATTATATACCTCCCACACACATGCACATGAGGTGCATTCTGATTTGCATGTGCTTGAGGATTTTGAGGTCAAGCAATAAGAAGATCAAGCACTTGCATGGTTCCTAAGAGATTATGAGTTGCCTCTAGGAAAATGTTGTATAATTTTGGAGGAGGCACATGATCACACTGTCACTCAGAAAACTAATGGAGGAATTTGTGGATCCGTTATCTTGATTGATGAGCATTGTAGGGATTTGGCTCACAATTCTTCACCCCACACTTCTATTTCAGCCACATCATGTCGAGATGAAAATTGGGTGAAAGGATTTTTTTGTTTATGCCACAAGAGGAGCATGATACTTCCACTCTTCCAATTGAGGTATTCATGGTCAAACCATGTGGTTTGACAAGTGAATTAGTAGTAGCTGAATTATTCCCACATGAATCGTTTAGCATGAAAGTTTGTCTGTCCATTGATTGGGTGGCTAGACACATAATTGAGATGTGTGCACTGGAGGGTAAAAATATTGCTTGCATCAATGGAGAGACCTTGTACACATCAAAGAAATTGTATGAGCAATGGCATGAGAATGTATGGCTGCTATATGATGCTTTCAGTATACATGGAGGGGCATGGGATAACTTCCTGTGTATTCATAACAATAGTGCTAGCTTGCACATGGATTTTCATACTTTAGAGAGGCTCAAGATGATTTGGTACCACATTAAGGAATTCCATGTCTGGTGGGAGAGTTTAAAAAAATTTCAGTTTGGCATGGGGAGAGATGAGCTTCTAGTATGGTGGTATGATTTTCATAACCTCATTTTCATCCTCTACAATGATAAAATTTTGTTGTTTATACTGATGGGTGGAAGGAGTCATATAAAACTATGGGATGATGACAATCTTAGGAATGAAATAGTTAAGGTGGCAACAAAATTTGGGTCCTTACACAGGAGGCAGTGGGATCCGAGAATTCTACTCAACTACCTTAACTGGGTTAGAAAATTTTGTAAAGGAAGTGGTATAAGGGAAATGACTATGATCAGAGTGGTGTAGCAGAAACATGGTGGACACTGAATTTCCAGCACTCTATGGTGCTTCTGCTTGAGGACAAGCAGAATTGGGAGGGGAGGACTATCATATCCCCACATTTTAATCGCTAGAAGTGTTGACCTTGACTAGCACCAAGAGGGTCAAAAGATACATTAAATAAATTAAAATAGGATATTTTATTTAAATGTCACTTAGGAGGCATGTACTTGGTATATTAATTGTCATTAAATATTATTATGCAATTAATTAGGTGGAACATAAGTTTTCATTAACAAGAGGGCTACTTGGGCAAGCCAACTTGCCAAGGGAAAATTAGAAACTGTATGACAAAATAAACTAGACAGGAAAAGGGAAAGTGCCAAAATATATGACAAAAGTAATCAAACACAAAAGAGGAAACAGTTGACAAAGGAGGGTGCAGTTTCCTTTTTGGAGTCTAGTCATAAAAATAGGAAAGCCAAGAAAAGCTATAATAAGGAAAAATAACAGCTATGAGTCAAGGAAATAAAAGTTTCCAAATTTGATGAAGGTGTATGAAATGGAAACATAATTATCATCTTATACATGCTAATTTACTAAAGGAGGTCAAATTTGTGGCTAGGGTTAGGGTTTAGCAAGTGGTAACTTGCTTAACAAGTGATTGACTTGCTCAACAAGTGATTGACTTGCTCAACAAGTCACCTAGGTTTATTTAAAGACAACTGGATCTCCATTTATCAGTTTGGATGTTTATTATGTTTATGTTTATGAATCTAATTCTTCCTTGCTGAGTGTTGTGCCTCACGTTCTTGGGAAATGCGCCCCAAGATTATCATTCCCTCTCTCCTCTTCCCCTCTTCTCCCCTTCTCACTGCAGGTTAATTTGGAGCTATGGAGTAGTGTCTTTGAGTTGATTCAATATTTGTTAGCAGCATACAGCCATCCATTACTGTACATCATATTTGATTAACAGGTCCAAGAGTTTTCAATATCTAATGGTTCAAACATACATGCCCTTCCTTGTATTATGTCAATAAAATGCATTGTAATGATGCACAATGTTAAAGAGAGTGTTATAGTTAATTTATGAGAGTAATTTATAGTTTATTGGCTGTAATATGATATCATAAAAATTCTCTTCAATTTTTATTCCAATATGATTCGAAATGGCTAATATTTATTCATTTTAAGTCAACCTAGTCTAGATTTGCATTGGAAAATAACTAGTTTTACTGTAACTCCCATATTTCGACTTGTATGACTCCAAATAAATCCATTATTTTTCTTATGAGTCATTAATAGAAATATATAAGTCCCCCAAGTCCAAAACATAGAATTTGAACCTCCCTTACCCTATTTGTAAAGGCTTAAATATGGAGCTAGTGAGCTGTCCGACGAGCTAGTCTCACCTTTACAACTTGTAGAATATTTTCCTTTGCCTCTGATTTGTCATTAAAATTAATGAACATTTATTTATGATTTATTAATTCTATAACAAACCTCTGCAAGTTTCTAGAAGCCCCTGGTTGAAACAGACTTAACTACTCTCATTAGTTTCACGGTTTGGCTGCCCATAAGCGTGGTAGTAGGTTTCCGCAGTGTGGAATCTAAACCCTAAATGGAACCAGATCTAAATATTTTAGGGGAGAGGAAATTCCATGTCTGATATCTCTCTATTTTCTTCCCACTGATCACTCTTGTCCTTTGCAAAATTTCCCAGAAGAAACCCTTGTTTTGCCGAATCCGAGAATGCTCTATGTGAACCAATTAAAATTTCAGAATTGTTTAAGTAAAATTACAGAATTAAAGTGTTCATATATGCACACCAGACTTAGGACATTACATATTGGACTTGGAAGAGTTAGTTACCAAGGTCTAGGGAAACCTTAAAGAGGCACAGGACAGTCAAAAAATTTATGCGGATAAGAAAAGAAAAGATAAAGACTATCAAGTAGGTGAGCATGTCTACTTGAAAATGAAAGAAAAATGGAGCTCGTTGAGGTTGGGCAAGTGTGGTAAGTTAGCACCTAGGTTTTGTGTACCTTTTAAAATTTTGGCCAAGAAAGGACCAGTGGCTTATGAATTAGCATTACCTCCGCATGTAAGAGTTCATAATGTTTTCCATGCATATTTATTAAAGAAATATGTTTATGGCACTAAGAATGCCATTGATTGGTCCTTATTATAGGTGGAACTTGAGGGGGAATTTTCCCCTGAGCCTCTACATATATTGGACAAGAGAGATGTGAAGCTTTGGAAGCGCATTGTAGTCCAATTGAAATTACAGTGGAAGCACTTTGAGGTAGATGAAGCTACTTGGGAGAATGAGGCCACCATGAGAAAGGATTACCCCGCCTTGTTTCATGATATCATTCAGAGTCCCTAAAACACCAAGGACGGTGTGACTACAAAAAAAACTGGATTTAGCATCGATTTTAGCGCCATATTTTAGTGTAATTTTTTCCCAATTTTGGTGAACAGTCTGGCACTATTGTACAATTTCATAAAACGCCATGTATTGCATCTTTTTTTCTGTCCTTTTTAACATCCATTTTTGCGTCCATTTTTGCACCCAATTTTTTGCATCTTTTGTTACGCCCTTATTTTCATCCAATTTAGCATCTTGTATTGCATCTTTTTTTGTGTCATTTGTTACATCCTTGTTTGAACCTAGTTTGATGCTCAGTTTTTCATCTAATGTTGCGTCTTATTTTTCTCCTTTTGTTTCATCAAGTCTTGCACCCAATTTTACACCATGTTTTGCATCAAATTATGTATCCAATTTTGCATCTAGTGTTGTGTCTAGGTTTGCATCCAAATTTGGGCCCAATATTGCGTCTAGTTTTGCATCCAATTTTACTTATAATGTTGCATCCCTTTTTTCATCTAATTTTGCATCTTGTTTTACGTCTTTTTTTTGTATCCATGTGTGTGCCTAATGTTTCATCTTGTTTTACATCGTATTTTGCATCTAGGTTTCTACCTAGTGTTTCATCTTGGTTGATGTCTTTTTTGCATCTATGTTTGAGCCCAATGTTGCACCCAGTGTTGCGCCTAGTGTTGTTCCTAGTTTTGTGACCATGTTTGTATCAAATATTGCATCCATCTTTGTGTACAATGTTGCATCCCATATTGCATTCAATATTACATCTAGTTTTACATCCAATGTTTTGTCCCATCTTGCATCCAATATTGTGTCTCATTTTAAGTTTTTGTTTGCATCAAGTGTTACTTCCAGTTTCACATCTGGTGTTACGCCTATTTTTATGTCCATCGATACACCATATTTTGTGTTCAATTTAATGTCCAATTTAATGTCTAGTTAGGAGTCCACTTTTGCATCTATTGTTGCGTCTAGTTTTGGGCCTAGTATTGCATCTAGTTTTGAGTCATTAATTGTGTCTAGTGTTGAGTCTCCTTTTGTATCCAATTTTTCTTTTATTGTGACATCCATTTTTGTCTCCACAATTGTGTCTGACATAACATCCAGTTTTGCATCCACTTGTGTGTTTGGTGTGACGTCTACTTTTACATCTTGTTTTGAATTTAGTGTTGCGTCTAATATTGCATCCATCTTGCACTACTACAATTTTTACCCTTAGAAATACACTACAATATGATTAGGGCATGGAGTAATCGAACCACCAACCTCCTACTTGTAAGGCAGGCACTCTTCCATTGAGCTAGAACCCTTTAAGAATTAGGAAGAGGAGCAATATTAACACAGATTTCATCATTTGAATTCTAATAAAAGACAATAAGATCCAAAGACAGTCATACTTAAAATCCAATTTATTTTTCCAAACACATTAATAAGCACAAAAATATACCGTGATCAGTAAACAAAATATCCTAAACAATTGCACAATCTGTTAAAGTGGTTCATAAAAGGGTCTCAGAGAAGAAGATAATGTATTGATGCATACCTAATAACCTAAACTTGAGAAGGACATAGAATAAGGATGTGTTTAAGAAATAGTTGTAGAATCCAATTGAGGATTGTGTGTTGCTACATAAATGTTTCTATTCATTGATTATGTGATTTTGTTCAGCAATGGGATGGTAAGAGAATCACTCATGAATGGTTATTAAAAGAAGATGCCTACCTCAAGATTCTTTAAGCCTCACCTGAAGTCTAGTTGTTGTTTCAATTTTCATCATGCTAGGAATAGGCTATTCAATTTTGGTGAGACCTCTGGATTTACATGGACAACAGTAAAACCCTGATTGTGATGAAGGAAATAATTTCATCTGGACAGGTGACCTTTTGATTATATTAAAAACAAATCTTCAAGAATGAAATAAATTGAACACGGTTTGAAAATGATAGTGTCATCATGTTAGTGCACTTGATTAAGCATCCTATTTTGACATCCTCTTGAAGACTTTATTCAGAAGTTCAGATACTCTCTTTGACAACTAAATTCATAGATGTTCTCTTTTACAACAAAAATAAGGTTTTTAAACAAAATTTGTATTGAAAATATTTAAGTGCACATGACAAGATACATGGACTCAAAATTGTTTTCAGTTAATGTTGTTTCCAGATGGTACATTTCATCTTCATAAAGTTATTGTCTAAACTGTTGTCTTTGGTTATTTCAGTGTGCATTTCAGCATTTTAATGCAGCATTCTGAATCTTAACCTCCTTTCTTAAACAAGCTAGTGTTAGAATAATCAACCCATAGTTTACCCACTTAGACATTAATTTAATTATTTCTGTCTTATTAGCCTAGTTCATGTGTCCCACCTTGTGCAAGTTGTCTTTTACCTATCCATAGTGGTCAAACTTGCCTCATTTGACTCATGTAGCGCATGGTAAATCCCAAGGAATCAAATCTACTTTATTCCTGGCCTCCTAGGTGCCCTTCTGCTTTTTTTGCTTTATTCCCTGCTTTTTCAGTGTTTTAAGGCAAATAGAAAAGCTAGACTAGGTGAGGTGAACTAGTTTTTTGTCCTCTTCATCCTCCACTCTTTTCTCCATGAAAAAGCATGTATAAGCTGCCATTCCACCACTCTTTATCTTTCCTAAGACATTTTGCTAATTCGTGAGCTCCATGATAGATTTGGGATCAGCTTTTTACACCTATGGGGGATTTGCTTATTTTTAGTAAGCCTGCTTTATGCTAGATTCGAATTGCTCCTCATGCATTCGAATCCCTGATGTATGTTATTTATACAGCAACCTATTATTATACAGGTTTGGCTATTGTACACTGATTTAATATATTTTAGTGTTCAACTCCAATTTTCAGTCTCTTTTGTGAGTGATTTTGCATGATCAATTGTTAATTGTTGTGAGTAAAATTAATGTATCGCCTGGTTCAATTTCCACATGGTATCAGATCCATTGTATATTTTCATCTCTCCTTCAAAATTGTTTTGCAGGTTTGACATCAGTGACTGGGAGCCTTCTACTGACAATTGTGAGTGATTTTCTAAGCTATGGATCAATCATAGAAAATTATCTCGACTCCCTTCAATTTATTTGAATGGAAAGAAGAGATGGAGATACTGTTGAGAGCGAAAGGCCTCTATAGGGTGACTATGGAAATAGAATCAGAGCCCAATGCAACTGCAGAGAATATAAAATGGCACAACAGGAGGGATGAGGCTTATGGCCTCCTCTGTCTGAGTATTTCCAGAGACCTCCTTTTCCATATTGATGGATTGACATCATCGAATGAAGTATGGGAGAATATTTCTGATCTTTTTGGAAAGACAGATGAGATGAGGGGACATCAAATAAAAAATGAGCTGATTTCTCTGAGTCCAACGAGCTTTGAATCCCTGCAGCTATATTTCTCCAAGTTCAAAGCACTAGTTTTGCAGCTGAAACAGTGTGGGATCGAAAATAAAGATGATAAGCTCGTACTGGCCATCCTCTCAAAGCTAGGCTCTAATTATTCATTGTTTGTTTCGACCTTCTATGCCACAAAACTGACAGCTCGAACCTGGAAGATGCCTAGCCTTGCAGATTTCATGGAATCTCTCACACAAGAACAGGACAAGCTGGTGATGATGGGCACCATCAAACCATCCAAATATCAAGCTTTGATTGCTGGAGATTTGAAGGTGGATTCAGAAAGCAAAAAGAAAGGTAAAAAGCCACCTGAGCAAAAGAGAGACAAGAAACAGTCTCCGGAGGATCCACAAGGTCCCAAGAAGAACTACCGGAAGAAGAAAAATAAAGGTGAAATGAACAAGTGCGCATACTGCAATAAGGGCAATCACTCTGAAATATATTATATGAAAAAGTAGATAGACATGCTGACCCAACTCCTGGAGAAGAATGGCATCTCCCTTCCAGAAAGCTCAAAGAAGAGAGAAGGAGGATCAAGTTCATATGAGAGAGAGAGAGAGTTCATGCTCTAGTTGCTGGCACATCAAGCTCACCCAGTTTTATCATTGATTCTGGAGCTTCAAGACACATGGTTTCAACTAAGGAGGCCTTCTCCTCACTGTTCAAGTCGAAAGGACCATCTGTAGTACTAGGAGATGACTCTCTCACTGAAATTTTAGGCAAAGGAAGGATAAATCTTGATCATGGTCAGTTCAACAATGTGTTGTATGTGCCTGGTCTTGCCTCCAACCTCCTATCAGTGTACCAGATGACCCACACTGGGTGTCCTAAGAAGGTCATATTCTCCCCCAATGAATCACAGAGATCTCAACTGGTAGAGTCATTGCAAAAGGAGTTGTGAATCATGCTCAAAAGGTATACATGTTCTCACACTTCCTACCTTACTCAAACCCCTCTGCTCTTCTGATTCATGCTAATGAAGCAAGCAATCTTTGGCATGAAATAGTTGGGCACCTAAACTACAAATATATTTCTAAGCTTAGTGAAAAATATATGGTCATATGGTTTCCGAAGATAAAATTTTCCAAAGGAGTCTGCCAAGGTTGTATCCTAGGAAAACACCTAGAGGACAAATTTGAGAGAGCTAGTCATGAGAGAACCTTTGCACCCCTCGAGCTGATCCACAATGATGTTGCTAGCCCATTCCCTCATATGTCCATGAGTCAGGACAAATATGCATTGAATTTCATTTATGACTTTTCCAGGTATTCCTGGGTTCACTTCCTGAAACACAAGTATGAAGTTTTTGGCCTATTCAAAGTCTTTAAGGCTTTGGTTTAAAACCAGTCTGGAAGGAAACTCAAGGCCCTCAGATATGAAAATGGTGATTATGTCAAGTCTGAGTTTATTAATTATTGTATAGATGCAGGTATTCAGATGCAGCATTCTATCCCTTACACACCACAGCAAAATGGTGTTGCTGAGAGGAAGAACAGATCACTGAAGGAGATGGCAACATGCATGATGGAGGCCAAAACTTTGCCACCAAAGTACTGGGCCGAAGCTATCAAATGTGTAGCCTATATTCAGAATAGGGTTCCTCATAAACAACTTGATGGCATGACTCCCTTCGAAGCATGGAGTGGGCACAAGCCATATGTGACCCATTTCAGGATTTTTGGCTCAAAGGCTTGGGCTAGAATTCCAACAGAGAAGAGGAAGGATTTGCAGCCCCAAAGCCAAGAGTGTCTTTTTGTTGGATACTCTGAAGATTCAAAAGGGTACAATTTGATAAATTTGAGCACAAACAAATCCTTCATTGAAAGGTGTGTTCAGTTTGAAGAAGAACCCCTTGCAGCAGTGGAAGTTGGTGAAGCCTCTTCACCACCTGAACCTCAAGAAGTAAGTAAAGAGTTTGTTGAACATGCTGATTCTGATTTTTCTGATGGAGATGAGTTTATTGCAGACCCTAACATCATTAAAAGGCCAAAATGGGTAGCCAAGACACTACATGCAGCAGGAGAGCTAGCTGGGGATCCCAATGACCCAAGGAGGACTAGATCTCAATTTGAGAGTGGTATGTACATGAAGGATCCTATGTTTGCTGAAAAATTCTATTTGATGGTGTATTATGATCCTCAAACATATGAAGAAGCAGCAGGAGATCCAATATGGCAAACAACCATGAAGGAGGAGTTCGGCTCACTCCAGAAGAGCAACACATGGGAGCTAGTGGATCTTCCCCCAGGGAGAAAACTAGTACAGTGTAAGTGGGTCTATAAGACCAAATTTGCTGCTGATGGTTCACCACTAAAGTAAAAGGCCAGATTGGTAGCCAAGGTCTATTCACAGGTTCATGGCATAGCTTACAATGAGACTTTTTCCCCAGTGGCAAATATGGATTCCATCAGGCTATCCTTAGCCATTGCAGCCTCAAGGCAATGGGAGGTACATCACATGGATGTAAAATGTCCCTTCCTGAATGGAGATCTCACTGAGGAGATATATATGCAGCAGCCTCAAGTTTTTTCTACTAACCCTTCTCTTGTGTGCAGGTTGAGAAAGCCATTGTATGGGCTAAAGAAAGCCCCCAGGGCTTGGTATGCCAAGATCGATAGCTTCTTGCTATCACTGGATTTTGTTCGGTGCAAATCAGATCCAAATGTCTATTTCAAGTTAGTTAATGGTTCATTAATTATCATTGTGCTATATGTTGATGACCTCCTCATTACAGGAAGCTCACAGGATGAGATTGCTTCCTTAAAAGGATTTATGAACCAAGCCTTCTCCATGACAGATTTGGGGCTCTTAAGTCAATTTTTGGGGCTTGAGATTGCTCAAACCAAAGCTGGAATCAAGGCACACCAGTCCAAATATGCCTTGGACTTGCTGAACAAATTCAAAATGAAGGATTGCAAAGCAAGCAAAACTCCTTTCCTTTCAGGTGCAAAGCTGGAAGAAGTTGATTCTTCACCTATGGTAAACAATACACTGTATAGGCAATTGATTGGATGTTTGTTGTATCTGACACATAATAGACCTGATATTTGTTATGCAGTAAGTCTGGCTTCTATATTCATGGATCAGCCTCAAGAGATCCATTGGAAAGCCGCCAAAAGGATCCTTAACTTTGTTCAGGGAACAAGGACACATGGGATATTCTATAAAGCAAAATCTAATCTTGATTTGATTGGATTTACTGACAGTGATTGGGAAGGTGATAGCACAAATAGAAAGTCCACATCAGGATATATGTTCATGCTTGCAGAAAGGCCAATCAGTTGGTCAAGCAAGAAACAGAGTGCCATTGCACTCTCATCTACAGAAGCAGAGTACATAGGAGTTGTTAATGCAGCAACTCAATGTTTATGGTTGCAGGGTTTACTTGGAGAGTGAGGCTTCGAACCAGAGTACTCAACTACCATCTACTGTGATAAATAGAGTACCATTCAAATCTACAAAGATCCAGTTTAGAAGTAGAGAACCAGACACATTGAGATCCATATGCACTACATCAAAGAACTTGTGCATGATGGCACCATTCACCTACTCTTCTGTTTATCCTCAAAACAAGTAGCTGATATCTTCACCAAAGCATTTTGTGAGAAGACCTTCAGCAATCTCAAATCACTACTGGTGATTTCTGATCATGCTGTGAAAGCATGAGTGAAGACAAGATTCCAAATTTTGTTTTATAGTCCATGTTTAAGGAAGGATTTTCCCAAGTTGGTTTTGCTTCTTTCCTTGTTTAAATGGACATGCAGTATGTAAAGGGTGACTAAGCCTTGTTGCTAGGCCCTATAATTTTCTGATATATTACTCATAAGTCAGGCTTAAGGGGGGGTTTTATAATAACCAACCCATAGTTTACCCACTTAGACATTAATTTAATTATTTCTGTCTTATTAGCCTAGTTCATGTGTCCCACCTTGTGCAAGTTGTCTTTTACCTATCCATAGTGGTCAAACTTGCCTCATTTGACTCATGTAGTGCATGGGAAATCCCAAGGAATCAAATCTACTTTATTCCTGGCCTCCTAGGTGCCCTTCTGCTTTTTCGGCTTTATTCCCTGCTTTTCAGTGTTTTAAGGCAAATAGAAAAGCTAGACTAGGTGAGGTGAACTAGTTTTTTGTCCTCTTCATCCTCCACTCTTTTCTCCATGCAAAAGCATGTATGAGATGCCATTCCACCACTCTTTAGCTTTCCTAAGCCATTTTTCTAATTTTTGAGCTCCATGACAGATTTGGGATCAACTTTTTACACCTATGGGGGATTTGCTTATTTTTAGTAAGCCTGCTTTATGCTAGATTCAAATTTCTCCTCATGCATTGAAATCCCTGATGTATTTTATTTATACAGAAACCTATTATTATATAGGGTTGGCTATTGTACACTAATTTAATACAGTTTAGTGTTCATCTCCAATTTTCAGTCTCTTTTGTGAGTGATTTTGCATGATCAATTGTTAATTGTTGTGAGTAAAATTAATCTATCACCTAGTTCAATTTCCATAGCTAGTACATTTTTTTTCTGGTACATTTCCTAACTGTGTACAACGCTGGAGTCAAATTTTTATTGATATGTTGTGCAGGACCTCTAACCCTCTAGAATCTAGACATGTATGCATGACCAGTTAAAATGTTCATAATGACCAACCAGTTTGAATTGGTGTTTCAACATTACTTAAAGGAAAAAAAACTAAAGTGGGAAGGATAGGTTTATTAAAGTGCCTGATCTCCTCATTGGACCCTTATCCAAGGTCCGTTCCATTTTATATATCAAATGTGCACCCTATGAGGATTGAAAATCCCAATATTATATAGACCTTTACTTTGGTCTGGACATGGAATCCATCCAACAAACCACTGTGGCCAATCAAAGCCCTTTCCTAGACTACAAAGATCAAGATGGCTTTCTTTACAAGTTGAATCAATTGTGTGTTCCAGCTAGATCAACTTGCCTTCTTCTTATCAAGGAGGCCCATTATTCATCCCATGGAGGGCATTTTGGTGTACATAAAATTATGTTGCACCCGCAAAGGTACTTATTTTGGCCTTCCATGTGGAAATAAGTGGAATATTACATCTAGAGTTATTCAAATTGTAGCCAAAACAAACCTACCAACATGAAGCTTCGGATGTACCAGTCTTTGACAGTTCCCTATAGGGCTTGGATTTCTTCTAGCCTGTTTGGGGCCATTTTGGATTACCATTGACCAACATTTATGATCATTACTCCATATTTCTTAGTGATTTGGACAATCCTCATGGAATCCTTTAGGTTGTCTGCATCGATTC
>LPNX010309288.1:24154-41705 GCA_001517045.1 Pseudotsuga menziesii | reverse complement strand
GGTACTCAGACTCAGACTTTGATGGCGATAAGGAGACAGGAGTATCAACTTCTGGATACACTATGAGTCTTGGATCAGCAGCTGTTTCATGGATATCTCACAAATAGTCAGTTCCAGCAGATTCAACAACAGAAGAAGAATATGTGGCTGCAGCTGAAGCAACGAAAGAAATAGTATGGCTCAGGAAGATACTTGAAGATTTGCAAGAAAAACAAGAGAACTCCACTCCATTGTTGGTTGACAATACTTCTGCAATCAAGCTGTCGAAGAATCCTAGATTCCATGATCGAACCAAACACATCAACACAAAGTATCATTTGAGTCGATATCATGTAGAGGCCAAGACAGTCCATCTTCGACATTGTTCCACAAATGATCAAGTTGCAGACATCTTCACCAAAGCGCTTGGACGAGAAAAGTTTGAAAGATTCAGAAACATGCTCGGACTTACGAACACTCCTTCGGATTAAGAGGGGGATTGTTAGAATATAATCCGTCAGGATTATTGTAAATAAATAATTAAATAGGAATTTGAATAGTTGCCCGGGAAGGTGAAAAGGCTGGTTCTCAACCGCCTCATTGTAATCTATAAATTAATGTTTTAGTCGTGAATAGAATATTGAATCGGGAGTTATACCTAACAAAATTAATAAAAACGTGGCATTGTTAACTGTTCTTTCCCAACCTTTCTTCCTTTTTAAAGGAAATATGTGTACCCAATGGCCCAATATATTTATTCTACACATAAGTTTTTTTAAATTATATTCCCGTGTTCATCCTTTTACTTTTTTCTTATACATAAAGTATCCCTATCTTCGTCCTTTCGTTAATTACAAAGTATCATTTTCTTCTACTTAAATACCAATGAGTCATATATTCTGCAAACTATTTAAATAAGGAAGTAATCTACTTTTTTTCTTATATATAAAGTATCCCTATCTTCTGCCTTTTTTTAATTACAAAGTATCTAGAATAATTAATCGAAAGCTAAAAAATAAAGAATGGAACATCCAGAATATTGAGATGGAGTTTAACAATTTTAAGGGTCCGCTCAATCTCCACAAAAATGAAACCACCATGCCTATGGCTATGGTCATTCATTACCAAATAAATTGGTTGTTTTTTTGTTTTTAATAATATTAATTTGTAGAATTAAATAATATGTTTATATTTAATTATATGAAATCATATAACATATCAACTATATATATTTATTTATAGTAAATATTTTATCATATGAATTACAGTAATATATTTATATTAATTATATATTATTATTATATTTACATATTTTACAAATTATATTAAGTATTGTATTTACATTTATTACAAGTATAGTATGGATGGACTATGAATGTATGGATTGTAACATATTTTCCTAAAATGAAACATGTTTTGTTAGGAGAAAGAAAATGGGAACAATTTCAATATAATGTTTCTCTTGTGGTTTGAATTTTGTACTTTGGCGGGGTGTTTTAAAATAATCCACCCTCTTATGTTTGCACTTCCTTATGGCACTAACTTTGGGATGGGGTGTTTTTGCTTGTGCTAACCTTTATTTTAATGTTTTTTGTTTTCTTGTGGAGGATATGTCCCACTTTGACATAGCCAAAAGCATACAAATGAGTGATAGACTGGTGTGATTTCCTTCCAGTGGTATGACTGTGCATTAGTTTAGGTACAGTGGAAGATAACGCCCAAGTTGAGATATTTACACCAGCAAATTCGACCATACAAATAGATGATATTTCTTATAGTGTTGGGACAAAGCATTTGATAGAGTTTCGATCCCCTTACTAAGAGAATGGACAGAGGATTCTTGGATATAGACCTACTCCTCCCCTTTTTCCTTTTGTTTCCATTTCAATGGGACTAATATTTCTTTCCCATTTGGTCATGCAATCCCAAAACCTATAATTCATTCAAATATCTAGATTCCATTCGATTCATGCAAAAGGTTCATGTGTGGGTCTATCGAAGGAGATTCCATTGACGAGTGTTTAAAATTATTGTCTATGTATGGGCTAGCGGAGTAATCCAAGTGGCTCACTCAGAAGGGGACATTACACCTTGTCTCTTGTAAGAGAAGACAAAAACCTTATTTATGTATGTATCCAATCTTTGAATACCAAGTCAAAAGGTTGTTAGAGTTTCCTCATGTAATAATGGAAGCATGGAGGAATGTTCATGTATGATAGGGTAGGACTAAGTGTTAGTCTTGGGAAGTTTGTCCTTTCCATTTGGTCATGTAATCCCAAAACCTATAATTCATTCAAAGATCTAGATTCTATTCGATTCACGCAAAAGGTTTGTCATGTCCCCTATTTTCAATCTAGTGCGATGGAGAGGATGCAACGCTATAACTGGACATCTAGCCCCATGAACATATGCAAAATGAAACACGATGGAATTAGATGGATGCAATCAATAGAATAAATAATGGAACACGGATTGCAAGCAAAGATTGCGACGGATTTTAAGAACTTTGACGACCCGCTGAATATCGACCCAACCAATTTATATCTCAAGATTTAACATCTCCACCCTCCCATTAACATATAATTTATTCTTTGTCATATTTATGTACAAACAATAGGGAGTTTAATCCCCTCCCTCCCGACCACATAGGCTTTCATCTCTTATTCTTAAAGTTGTATTTTCTTTTATTTTTAAAACTAATGAGAAAAAAAGAAAAAGGTAAAAATTTAACAAAATAGATTTAAGAAAATTAGCAAAGAAATCAATTGCTATATGGATGTCTGATGTGTTGTTATGGGACCTAGTTTATAATGTCATCTCTATGTGGGAAATATTTGGCTTACAAGAAAGAATGGTCATTTCAAGCACTTCTACCCCACTGACTTTTGAGAAATTCACACATCCCCCCAACTGCTGTCTATGGGCATGAAAAAGAATCCCGGAATGCAGCTGCATATGCTACCATTGCTGCTGCTGCTTTTAAGTTCTATCCCTCCATGGCTTGAGCATGAGATAACACTACTCATCGTTGGTATTTGGTTCCTTCTCCGCATGCAATTGATGGTGCTAAGCCCTACTAAATCTTGTTCATTGATGTTCTCATTAGGGGAATTCGACCCATAGGTCCTTTCTTCAGCTGAGGCAGTGCAAATTAATATATATATATATATATTTAACTATCGCTTCCCCACCTCAAAACACCAAAAGCATTGACGTCCTGGAGGAGGGCATGCATGCAGCCCGCCTGGAATGCATGCAGCCTAGCCTTTCTGGTGGGTTCCTTGTTCCATTGGGAAGGAAACCCACGGACGAGAAATTCTGTGGGTGGATCTGTGGTAGAGTGAGGAGGAGCCACGCCGACCGCCAGCTTCCGGACGGAGGAGCCACGCCAAGTGCCTGCTTCGCCTTATTATTTTGAGATAAATAATTTAATGCCAGCGCACATAAATGTTTCTAGTATCCTGGTACGTGTATTGTGTAAAACAAAAATGTCCTGAACGCAGCCTTTTCAGTTTATTTTAATATTATATTCTTCATACTCGCTTTTTATTTTTTTGTGATATGATACTAGTTTTATTTTTTTTTATTAGTTATTTAAATTTCTCTCAATGCTTGGCAAGTACTTAATAATTATTATAATTAAATAGCAAATCAGTTGATCGATCCATCATCCATTCACGTTGTAGGAATTAGGAAGAATTCTAAGAGTCCAGGTTTTGAATCTTCCTCTCGCTTTCTTTTGATGCCTAGCATTTAGTTTCAATCTTCCACATGAATGTCCACTCGTTCATAGGTGAAAGTTCTCAAATTCCTGGCTAATTCTAATGAGTAAAGTATATTTTTTCTTCTATGGTTGCTCAAATATAAGGCCTAGGGTTTCTCTAATGCGTCTCTCATAAAATTTGTTCAGGGTTAGGGCTTGTTTAATATTTCCACTACAGCAATCGCTGCACAAGCTTTTTTATTTCAATATTGTTGTTTTTCATGCTTTTCCTATTTTTTTTTTGCCTTAGACGTTTTTCTATGCATCAATAAGCATAACAAATTGTATTCCACATGTGTGAGTAGTCCTACATCCTTCGTTTTTTTTTGTTTCCTTGCATTTCATCTACAGCGCATCATTTTCTGTTATCTTTAAGCAAAAAGTTGAGTCTTATGTCATGGTGCAGCTTGCACTGCATCCAATTTCATTTAGACCCAAGCCTGGATGAGGCCACTATTCTTTCCATTGCATGACTCTTTAGTTTGGTGGGCGAGGTAGTAATTGAAGAGACAATTAGGATAAGTCTCAAGTCATCTTGTTGTCTTGTCTCTTTAGGGGTTTATCGAGCCATCTTATCTTGATCAGTTGAGTTCGTCATCCAGCCGGGTATAACATCGTATCATTGTACTTCTGTGTTTTATGCTTCATGCTAGAAAAGGGGGTTTTCATCGTTGCCTTTTATCGCAACAAATAATTCCTAATTGACTACAACACATCCATCTGGGGTTGACTCAGAGGCTAGAGCGCATTGATGGTCGTTAGCCTTATTGGCGACCATCTCGCATCCGACAGGACTAAGCGTTATTTAATCTTTATAAGATGAGTTACATCAATATTGAACTCCAGATAATTTTTCACATTGACGGTTTGTGCACGTACCTTAGATCCAATTAGCCTCATTGTGGGTTTCTTCCTGCCTGGCATGCGTTTTCATTATCCGCATTTGACCAAGTGACTTTGTCCTAGCTATTTAGTTCAGTTCATCTTTGCAGTGGAAAGAGTGTATAGGTTTCACTGGCTTGCACGTTGCAGTTGCAGGTATACATGCATAGGGGGATCATCATTCCAAATTGGCAGTTTTTGCTAAAGGAATTGAGCCTTAAGGTCTAACAAATATATTTGTAATATTCCTTGCCTGTTGAAATAGGCCTTAAATCAAGGTTGTTGGGATGGATTTTTCAAAGGAGAAAAGCCCTTCAACTAGTGGTTTTTATGAAAAAAAAGGATAAGAGTGATAAACCTGATAAAATGGGTTGTATTGCATAGTATCTGATAATTTCTTTTTGCATCCATTCATGCATGCTTACCCATGCTTTTAAGTAGCACAGTCTGTGATTCTCTTAGAGCACAAGGGTCCTGAGAAATAAATTAGCTAGGCTCTTAGAGTCCTAGAGTTTGTTTTATCCATTTTCCTCTCCATGCATTTGTGATATTGATGCCAAATTCACGGGACACCAAGACTTTGAGGGTGCCAATAGTTCCTCTTTTACTCCGCCTTCCTCTGGTGGGTCTTCTCCATCAACGGGGACCAAGGATTCAGGAAAGAGCTTAAAGCCACAGCTAAGTCTGAGCACATTGGCCGTCTTGTTGCCGCTTGGGTTTTCAATTTTGTCAAAGTTCTGAGTCAAAATTTTTTGATTTTTGTCATTTCAGCAGGTTTTAGGGCTTTGGATTTGCTTTTATTTTCAACTATGAGAAGGGATTCTCCGGACGGGACACATCGGTTTAGTTATTTTCTTTGCTTGTTATATTGATGATGTGACCTATTTGTTTATTGAAAACAATGCCTTCACATTTTATTTTAATTTTGTTCTCAGCTATCACATTTTATTTGAATTATGTTATCACCTATCATATGTAGGGGTTTTTGTGAAAATATTATAAATATTGATCTGTGCAACAGTGAAATCTTTATTTCTACCTTTTTATGGGATATTGCTCCTCTTTTAAATGGTTTTTTGAGATTCTTAGAGGGCCTGTGGTAATTAACCTATGGATGTTAATAGATACAGCGACTGAAGAAGTTTGCTTTTGGCAGATCAAAACTCAAAAGGTTGATGATATTGATGCTCAGAGTTTGATTTCATCCATTTTCTGTGTATGTGTTGAGTAGCATTGACTTATTCAATTCAGCCGTGTGTTACAATTCTATTGACGACAGTAAATTTTGCTTATTGTTGGTTGTTTGTTTAGTTGCCAAAACGCGCTAAATCGATGATTACAGTGATTTCAATTGTTTTCTTATTTTTTTTTTTTTTAAAGGTGTCACAATTTGTTTTTGGTTTTGTTTATCAATTATTATTTGTTTTGTGCTTATATTAACTATAGAAATATGGTGTTCAATTGTATATTTTAGCCTTTGTTTAATAGATAAATATCTTCATAAAAACAAATAAAAATAAGTGGTTGCTGCAACTTTACTTGTGGTTGTGCTATCTGATCTTCGATCTGACAGTTGTGTGTAAAGAGGAGGTCATTGTTGTGGGTAGAAGTTTTCAAAAAAAGAAGCTAGTGACGCATGAGGTTCCGCAAATACCCCGGTGAATAGAAACGCTCCCTGATAATTTCACATAATGCCTCCCACGTATTTCTCTAGTCTGATGAGGGGTGTTGTCTCCCCTTTTATTTTTTCCTCGTCCTCGTTCCCTTTTTCCTCTTCGTTGTTATTGTTCCAGTTGAATATCCAGTCCCTTCGCCTAGTTCCATATCCATAGGTGCTTGATTGAGTAAAAGCAGCAGCGTGGTTGTGCTAGTAAGTAAAGTACTTAAGTTTTTTTATTATATTACCATGCAATTTTGGAGATTGCGTACATTAATAGGTAAGGGAAGAAGAAGAAGCAGACCTGATCCTTTTTAAAAGTGGCGGCTTTCCATTGAAACTCGTGGAATTTGGTGATAATGTTTCACTTCATAAGTGACCAATTACATAATTTAGAATCAATGAACATGCAATTACATATCCTGACATATTGCGTAAATCCAAAACTTAATTATAAATTATTCACGTGTAAGTGTTCATGAGTTTTCATGATAAATGAAAGTTAATATTTCGGAAGAGACTAATAAAAGAGAGCATGTTTTATTTGTATGCGTTTTAAATGTTAGTCATGAACTTTATTAACAAATTTAAAATAGGTCTCTATTCCATTCCTTTATGCTTAAGCACAAAATATTTAAAAAAAATGATAAAGCATTTTAAAATAGTTTATCTAAGGTAACGAAAACTGTCATATAGATACCTTTAACTCGTGCATATAAATATTGTAAATTCACACCTGGGAAGGACTAGAATAGAATAATAATGGTAAGAGTATTAACAAAACATAATATCATTAATTACAAACAAAAATACATACCGTCCATGAACCATCATCTCCCATCTAAAGAAACATAAGTAGGCTTCAAGTTGATATTAAGCTTCAAGTCTGTCACAGCACTTGAACAACCTTGTTGATATTAAGGTTCATCTCCCATTTCCATCTGAATAAACAAAAGCATCAATTCTATCAGCACTTGAAGAGCAGCCTCCAACAGAATACCATGCGTGTTTGCACTGTCCACCTGTACCTTCTCATATTCATTGTTTATTGTTTATGTCCAACGAAGAACTACACTCCATTTCCATTTCTGCTAGAAAACCTGCTATTTAACCACAGAAAAAAAAAAAATCATTCGGATTAAGAAAGAAAAGCGGCATTATCTAAAACAATGCCCATAAATTTTACACAGCAGTAGTGGCTGCAATTTGTTTTATGCAGCAGTCAATCAGGGAATCCCAGAACAGGTTGGCATTTAGTCTAATTTAAGACCAACTAAACCCTAACCCATTCCATTAACCTTAGGTAGGACTTGATTTTTAAGCATGACATGACAAATAAATAAAATTAGACTAAATGTTAAAGGGAAAAAGAAGAATTTTGAAGAAATCTAACAAGAAACCGAAAAGAACCCGTAAAACAAAAAATATATATCTATATATATATATATATATATTGAGATGTTATGTTTAATTTAGAGGTATAGTCATGAACACCTTGTAAACAATAATAGTTCTCCTAATTTAATGATCCTTACAATACCCTTATTTTCATTGATACAATTGCTTAACATGAATAAGGAAATAATAACATTTGACCTTAAGATTAAGAGACATATTGGACCTTCTTCCCCTAAGAGAGGTATGCTCACCTTAAGGATCAAGTTGGTATTTGCATGTTGAGTGAATACAACTATGAGTTCTAAGGCCTTCATTTAAAAACTACTGATCATTTCATGCTAAGTTGGATTAATATATACAAGCTATAAAAATAACGAATACTTTGTGCATGACAAGTAGACCTATCTCGATGATGTAACTTAAGGAATATTGAATAAAAGCTAAGAAGTAGGATGTTAAGGAGGATAGTACTTGATTATAAAATTTAGGGATTCTGGATCTAATATTATGATTCAATAAAAGGATTGATCGAAATTTTCGTTAATTATAAAATAAAAAAACATATCATGTGATAAAATAAGTAAAACTATAAATATAACATTGACGGGTTTGGTCAAGTTAAAAATTAGTAGGACACGTATACCCTCAGTTCTGCTAACTAGGATGACATAGAGACTATGCATTGATACCTTCCTCACTATTGTGACCATAAATTTGGGACGAAGTTTCCTGAAGGGTGGGTGTATGCAGTGCCCCATATTTTGACTCAGGCTTATTACACTATATTTACTCATTATCTGTGGACTCAACTATACTTCATAAACTATATTTTGGCATGTTATGTGTGGTTATTTACTAATGTTATGATGTTATCTGGATTATGCCCTAATTATGATATTATGATGTTACCATGCTTATACCATACTTTGATCATGATGTTACGACGATTAACAAGCCTATGTAGATGCTTTTATTATGATGTTATGATGATTATCATTTATATGAAATTATTGTGCTTATGTGATTATCATGCAGTAGTCGTCATCAAATTCATTTATTTCATAACTAAAACATATAGTTGATAGTAATGCTTGGTATGATGTGGTACATGGGTACCCATCCATGATATGATTTATTTTGTAATTTTATGATGAAAGGAAATGATGTTGATGATATGGACCAGCTATTGATTTAATATTGTTATGAATGCATGTTTTGCATAGTGCTAACATGCAGGGTGCAGGGGCTATGTGATAGCCAAGTGTGTGACGCAAAGTATGACTCAATACATATCTTGAGGAAGAGCCTTAATTGCCAAGTGATCGTACGATGACACGTACCAATAAACCCGACAGCAACGCACTATGGTTTGATGAGTATCTACCCAGTATGTTTAGAGGGATGGAGGCATTTCCCTCCCTATGTCACTTTGATACCCGAGGTCATGGGAGGGCAGTGCTGAGACACGCTCCCCAAGTTGTTGTGATGACGATGGTCGGATGCCTGCTAGGAAAGGCTAGGTCTGCTAGATAGTCGACGCTACCGCTCTCAGGTTCCATGTGGGAAGGTCAGTACAGCTGGCATCCATATTGTACTAGCAGAGGAAGGATATGGAGGATGCGGATGTAGGTTAGGATGGGTGGACATATTAGTTATTGTTGTTGAATGTTGGACAATTATGATACTGGATTAGTGATGGTAGGTACCAATCTTAACTGACTGATGAATAAGAACATAATTGTCAAATAACTCCGAATGTCACAAGAAAGCATATTATATATGTATATGGGTGATGTTGCGTGAAATATTATTTGTGTGAGTTAGAATTTAGGGAATTTTGCTATAGTACATGTGCAGCCTGTGCATGTATTGGGCATGCATGCACACCTCACACATGCACGCTAGTATGAAATTATAATTGAAAAACGTTAAATAGTTGGATAGGTTAACTAAGTAATTGTGATTTACAATTAATTAATTATTAGTTAATAATATTAATTATTATTTTACTTCTGTTATTATTTATTATTATTGCATATTATTAATTTTTATCATTAAGTACTTATTAATTAGTTATTAATAAATAGTAATTAACAATACTATTATTACCATTACTTTTACCGTTCAGTATAAAACTTAAACAAACAACATTGGTAAAATTTTATGACAATTGGTTAGGTTTTAAACGTAACATGTACAATTCAATAGGATAAAAATTTTAGTAATTTCCACCTTCTCTTCGGGGGCAAGGAATTTCTCAATTCAAGAAAATTTATTAGTGCATAACCAATGTCAAAACAAAATATGAACTAGTCTGCCCAAGACAGAATTAAATATTTAAATTAAATAAGAAGGGAGGCGGTGGAAGAAGGAAGGCGGTCGAGGAAAGGAGGGGAAGGAGGTATAAGGAGAGGGATCAAATGGTTCAAAGGGGGGGATAATTTTTGGGGATTTTTCCGGAGAGTAGTTAGGAAAATTTTTATAGAAGAACAGAGAGTAAGAAGGGATGGAACAGGGAGGGAAGAAAGCTGGAGGAGGGGGTTAACTCCAGGGGGCATATTTACACTCAGAGAAGAGGAAAGTTGCTATCGGGTTTATCAGTACGTGGGCTTGGGGGCTAGGAAACCCATCGGTTTCCTAGGGCCAGCAGGTTCGCTGGTTGGCAGGGTGGATCATCCGAGTTGGAATCAAGGCTCCTACAGGGTCGGGTGAGGGAAAGGCAAGGCTAAAGGAGCAGGAATCAGGGACAACCTTCAGCTCGCTAAATCTCAGGTATTTTTCGGTGAACTATCTCTTTATTGCACAAAATTTAAATGAAAATGTGAAATCGAAGTAAATAGCATTTTACTGTTTAAGGATAGGACTGAGTGCTCTGCCTGGTAGATAGAGCACTACAGAATGGTATCAGATCCAAAGGCTCAAACACTGAGACCTTCAGGCCTAGTCACACATAGATTAGAAAAAAAAAACCTTTACCTATACAAACAAAACATAGAGTTATTTAGCGTATCCAGAGAGAGAGCGAAATGAAAACTTTGCATTTTGTATATAATTAGATAAATAACGACTATGAATGATGTCTAAAACAATCTACAATTACTGTAATTTGTCACTATTCAATAACCATGAAAATGGTTTTCTAAAAAAAAAAAAAATCTATGATATTTGTATAGAGGGACTTAACTCTCGAGAGAGTTCTGGTTGAAATACACAAAACCAAAGATATGCAACCACACTTCGTAAATTAGAGGCGCAAGCCTTGAAATACACCTAGAAATTAAGAACAGATCCTATTTTCTATCCTAAAACTCAAAAATTCCAGAAGGCCATCCTTACCAATCCATCAATCCATGACGGACAGTCTCTCTCAAAGCCACGCGCTATAATTCCAGACATTCAATTATATATTCAGGAATGAAATTTATAAAACCACAGTAGAAAATCCAGGATAAAAACTCAAAAAAATATATACATAAATAATAATATATATCATAACATCAGGCTCAACCACGCTGTGATGCAAAAAAACCCTATACTTTAACTACAGATATTGTTAACCCAGTAGTTTCAAAGAGCACACAATACCTTGTAACTGACAATTTTGCATAAAATATACAATATTTATTTCTCACAAAGGCTCAAACCGATAAGATTAAAAGGAAACAAAAATTAAATTGGGTTGTGGTTTGGATGCGACCAACGTTGATAGCAGTTGCACCAAATGGGATAAGCACATTAATAATGATATGTAGATAAGTTCAAATCCTCATATCCACAAGCCTCAACTTTGAGGGGCCCCAACTTTTTAATGAAAATTTTGATATGAATGTTCATCACAATTTTTAATACTTACAAGTGTTGTATTTGATGTTAGGCAACAAAAATCCATCATCTATGCATCATTATTAAGGTCATAACTCGCTGAATGTGTTTTTGTTTAAAAATCTTCATTCCTTTTGCATTTCCTATTTATGTCCACACTTCCGAGCTGTTACTAGTCGTCTCCTATAAATGTCCATATCTCNGAATGTGTTTTTGTTTAAAAATCTTCATTCCTTTTGCATTTCCTATTTATGTCCACACTTCCGAGCTGTTACTAGTCGTCTCCTATAAATGTCCATATCTACCCCAAATTCCCTGCCGATGAACAGTCGGTCCTATCCTTTCCCATTTCCTGCGACCTCTAAATACCGAAAACAATATTTCAGCCAGCATCGATTGTATAGTAGGGTGCGTTGTAAGCATTACCATTTTACATGAAATTCTACCAATCTTTAAGAAACCCGTGATCTATTTTCAAATGTTTAAATTGATATAGTAATTTCTACTAACATTTGGGAAGACAGAACAAAAGGGTAGGAAAACTTGCAATCATTAGTAAACTGCCAACCATCATAGAATTAATGGAGTCCCTATAATAAGGGAGGTTTCTGAGGTGAAAAGTTAAGAGAAAACTCACAACCCTGTGGCGCAATGAATAGCGCCTATCCAAACTAGTAAAGACTTGAAGAATGCGACAGCCGATACCGGACTTGGGTGCCGACACCAACAGAGGAATTGTCAACAGTAACCACAGCCCCTCAAGAGCAAATGTTGTCCACGCAAATGTGGAGGGTGCAGTCAAGGATAAGCGAGAGAGAATGGGCAAACCCATGGATGGCTCCACCTTTGAAGTTGCATTCTCTACCCACACTGTAGCTTCTTCAAATTCTGCATTGTTATCTAGCTTCTTCCACATCCTTGAGATCCTTCCATTTTTGCAAAAAAAAAAAAAAATTTGACCCCACATTGTAGCTTCAAAATTTAGATTTCTCATATTTTCCACGAATTCCCAGTACTAGTTTCTGTCATAGTGTCGCTAAAGAATGCCGCAAATTCCTAGTACTAGTTTCTGTCATAGTGTCGCTAAATAATGCCAGAAATATATTTATTTTCCACAGAAGAAAAAGTGAAATCAACAGCTCTTGAGACGAATAAGAATCGTAGTTTCTAATGGCGCTAGTAGGGGCCAAAGAAAACTCAATTCAGTCCAACGAATTGAACGAACAGTCTATCAACAACTAATTCCATCGAAACACACATGCACTTCTACCCCATTGACTTCTGAAAAATTCACACATCGCCCCAACTGCTGTCTGTGGGCATGAAAAAGAAGCCCGGAATGCAGCTGCATATGGTGCCATTACTGTTGCTGCTTTTAAGTTCTATCGCTCCGTGGCTTGAGCATGAGATACCACTACTCATCGTTGGTATTTGGTTCCTTCTCCGCCTGCAATTGATGGTGCTAAGCCCTACTAAATATTGTTCATTGACGTTCTCATTTGGGGAATTCGACCCATAGGTCCTTTCTTTGGCTGAGGCAGTGCAAATTTAATATATATATATATATATATATATATAATTTTTTTTAACTATCGCTTCCCCACCTCAAAACACCAAAAACATTGACGTCCTAGAGGAGGGCATGCATGCAGCCCAGCCTTTCTAGTGGGTTCCTTCTTCCATTGGGAAGGCAACCCACGGATGAGAAAGTCTGTGGGTGGATCTATGGTAGAGTGAGGAGGAGCCACGCCGACTGCCAGCTTCCGGACGGAGGAGCGACGCTGACTGCCTGCTTTGCCTTATTATTTTGGGATAAATAATTTAATTCCAGCACACATAAATGCTGCTGGTATCCTGGTACGTGTAATGTCTAAAACAAAAATTTCCTGAACCCAGCCTTTTCAGTTTATTTTAATATTATATTCTTCATACTCACTTTTTATTTTTTTGTGATATGATACTAGTTTTATTTTTTTTATATTAGTTATTTAAATTTCTCTCAATGCTTGGCAAGTACTTAATAATTATTATAAATAAATAGAAAATTAGTTGATCGATCCATCATCCATTCCATTCACGTTGCAGGAATTAGGAAGAATTCTAAGAGTCCAGGTTTTGAATCTTCCTCTCGATTTCTTTTGATGCCTAGCATTTAGTTTCAATATTCCACATGAATGTCCACTAGTTTATAGGTGAAAGTTCTCAAATGCCTGGTTAATTCTAATGAGTAAAGTATATTTGTTCGTCTGTGGTTGCTCAAATATGAGGCCTAGGGTTTCTCTAATGCGTCTCTCATAAAATTTGTTCAGGGTTAGGGTTTGTTTAATATTTCCACTACAGCGGTCGCTGCACAAGCTTTTTTATTTCAATATTGTTGTTTTTCATGCTTTTCCTATTTTTTTTTCCTTAAATGTTTTTCTATGCATCAATAAGCATAAAAAAATTTATTGCACATGTGTGAGTAGTCCTACGTCCTTCGTTTTTTTTTTGTTTCCTTGCATTTCATTTACAACGCATCATTTTCTGTTATATTTAAGAAAAAAGTTGAGTCTTATGTCATGGCGCAACTTTCACTGCATCCAATTTCATTTTGACCCAAGCCTAGATGAGGCCACTATTCTTTCCATTGCATGAGTCTTTAGTTTGGTGGGTGAGGTAGTAATTGAAGAGACAATTAGGATAAGTCTCAAGTCATCTTGTTGTCTTGTCTCTTTAGGGGTTTATCGAGCCATCTTATCTTGATCAGTTGAGTTCCTCATCCAGCCGGGTAGTACACCATATCATTGTACTTCTGTGTTTTATGCTTCATGCTAGAAAAGGGGGTTTTCATCGTTTCCTTTTATCGCAACAAGTACTTTCTCATTGACTACAACACATCCATCTGGGGTTGACTCAGAGGCTAGAGCGCATTGATGGTCGTTATCCTTATTGGCGACCATCTCGCATCCGGTAGGACTAACCGTTATTTAATCTTTATAAGATGAGTTACATCAATATTGAACTCCAAATAATTTTTCACATTGATGGTTTGTGCACGTACCTTAGAGCCCATTAGACTCATTGTGGGTTTCTTCATGCCTGGCATGTGTTTTCATTATCCGCATTTGACCTAGTGACTTTTTCCTAACTGTTTAATTCAGTTCATATTTCCAGTGTGAGGAGTGTAAAAGGTTTTACTGGCTTGCACGCTGCATTTGCAGGTATACATGCATAGGGGGATCATCATTCCAAATTGGCAGTTTTTGCTAAAGGAATTGAGCCTTAAGGTCTAACAAATATATTTGTAATATTCCTTTCCTGTTGAAAAAAGCCTGAAAGCAAGGTTGCTGGGTTGGCTTTGTCAAAGGAGAAAATCCCTTTCACTTGTGGTTTTTATGAGAAAAGGATAAGAGTGATAAACCTGATAAAATGGGCTGTATTTCATAGTATCTGATAATTTCTTTTTGCATCCATTCATGCATGCTTACCCATGCTTTTAAGTAGCACAGTCTCTGATGCTCTTAGAGCACAAGGGTCCTTAGAAATAAATTAGCAAGGTTCTTAGATTCCGAGAGTTTGTTTTATCCATTTTCCTCTCCATGCATTGTGATATTGATGCCAAATTCACAGGACGCCAAGATTTTGCGGGTGCCAATAGTTCCTCTTCTACTCCGCCTTCCTCTGGTGGGTCTTCTCCATCAACGGCGACCAAGGATTCAGGAAAGAGCTTAAAGCCGCAACTAAGTTTGAGCGCGTTGGCCGTCTTGTTGCCGCTTGGGTTTTAGATTTTGTCAAAGTTCTGAGTCAAAATTTTTCGATTTTTGTCATTTCAGTAGGTTTTAGGGATTTGGATTTGCTTTTCTTTTCAACTATATGAGAAGGGATTCTCCGGACGGGCCACATCGGTTTAGTTATTTTCTTTGCTTGTTATATTGATGATGTGACCTATTTGTTTATTGAAAACAATGCCTTCACATTTTATTTTAATTTTGTTCTCAACTATCACATTTTATTTGAATTATGTTATCCCCTATCATATGTAGGGGTTTTTGTGAAAATCTTATAAATATTGATCTGTGCAACAGTGAAATCTTTCTTTCTACCTTTCTATGGGATATTGCTCCTCTTTTAAAAGGGTTTTTGAGATTCTTATAGGGCCTATGGTAATTAACCTATGGCTGTTAATAGATACAACGACTGAAGAAGTTTGCTTTTGGTAGACCAAAACTCAAAAGGTCGATGATATTGATGCTCAGAGTTTGATTTCATCCATTTTCTGTGTATGTGTTGAGTAGCATTGATTTATTCAATTCGGTCGTGTGTTGCAATTCTATTGACGAAAGTAAATTTTGCTTATTGTTGGTTGTTTGTTTAGTTGCCAAAACGCACTAAATCGATGATTACAGTGATTTCAGTTGTTTTCTTATTTAAAAAAATTAAAAATTAAAAATTAAAAAAAAAGTGTCACAATTTGTTTTTGGTTTTGTTTATTAATTAATATTTGTTTTGTGCTTATGTTAACTATAGCAATCTAGTATTCAATTGTATATTTTAGCCTTTGTTTAATAGATAAATATCTTCATCAAAACAACTAAAAATAAGTGGTTGCTGCAACTTTACTTGTGGCTGTGTTATCTGATCTTTGATCTGACAGTTGTGTGTAAAGAGGAGGTCATTATTGCGGGTATAAGTTTTCAAAAAAAGAAGCCAGTGACGCATGAGGTTCCACAAATACCCCAGTGGATAGAAACGCTCCTTGATAACTTCACAGAATTCCTCCCACGTATTTCTCTAGTCTGATGGGGGGTGTTGTCTCCCCTTTTATTTTTTCCTCGTCCTCGTTCCCTTTTTCCTCTTCGTTGTTATTGTTCCAGTTGAATATCCAGTCCCTTCGCCTAGTTCCATATCCATAGGCACTTGATTGAGTAAAAGCAGCAGCGTGGTTGTGCTAGTAAGTAAAGTACTTAAGTTTTTTTATTATATTACCATGCAATTTTGGAGATTGCGTACATTAATAGGTAAGGGCAGAAGAAGAAGCATACCTGATCCTTTTTAAAAGTGGTGTATTTCCATTGAAACTCGTGGAATTTGGTGATAACGTTTCACTTCATAAGTGACCAATTATAGAATTTAGAATCAATGAACATGCAATTACATATCCTAACATATTGCGTAAATCCAAAACTTAATTATAAATTATTCACGTGTAAGTGTTCATGAGTTTTCATGATAAACGAAAGTTCATATTTCAGAAAGGACTATTAAAAGAGAGCATGTTTTATTTGTATGTGTTTTAAATGTTAGTCATGAACTTTATTAACAAATTTAAAATAGGTCACTATTTCATTGCTTTATGCTTAAGTACAAAATATTTAAAAAAAATGATAAAGCATTTTAAAATAGTTTATCTAAGGTAACGGAAACTGTCATATAGATACCTTTAACTCGTGCATATAAATATTGTAAATTCACGCCTGGGCAAGACTAGAATAGAATAATAATGGTAAGAGTATTAACAAAACATAATATCATTAATTACAAACAAAAATACATACCGTCCATGAACCATCATCTCCCATCTGAAGAAACATAAGCAGGCTTCAAGTTGATATTAAGGTTCAAGTATGTCACAACACTTGAAAAACCTTGTTGATATTAAGGTTCATCTCCCATTTCCATCGGAATAAAAAAAAGCCTTAAGTCTGTCAGCACTTGAACAGCAGCTCCGACAGAATACCATGCGTGTTTGCACTGTCCACCGGCTGTACTTTCTCATATTCATTGTTTATTTTTTATGTCCAACGAAGAAATCCACTCCATTTCCATTTATGCCAGAAAATATGCTATTTAACCACAGAAAAAAAATTCATTCGAATTAAGAAAGAAAAGCGGCATTAGCTAAAACAATGCCCATAAATTTTACAGAGCAGTAGCGGCTGCAATTCGTTTTATGCAGCAGTCAATGAGGGAATCCCAGAACATGTTGGCATTTAGTCTAATTTAAGACCAACTAAACTCTAACCCATTGCATTAACCTTAGGTAGGACTTGATTTTTAATCATGACATGACA
>LPNX010309288.1:6896-19965 GCA_001517045.1 Pseudotsuga menziesii | reverse complement strand
ATCATCACCATAATCAAAACACATAACAATATCCATAAAGTAAATTCCTATTATCATTTCTATTAATTCTTATAAAAGATTTCACAGTTTGAAATTGCCCTGGCCCATGTGCAGAAGTAAATCAATGAAGTATACAATTCACTAACTCATCGACAATAACAACTAAGATGTACAAATCATTTAAATAACAGAATTAAGACATAAGAAGTAAACAAACTAATAATCACTTAATAGATAATATATTAACAAGACAGTATGAGTATTTTCTGAAGAGATCGAAAGTTAAGTAGCGCATGTAATTCCACATGAGTAATAAGGATCCTCTTTGGGTAGTTTTCTACTAGCCTATATTTTTTTTTTCAATTTTTGGGGACATTACACTCTCTCTAGTGGAAGGATTGATACTTTGTTTATCCTATATTCTTCATTAGAGGAAATTTCAACTCAAAATGGGCCTCCTAAAATGAACTAATAAAATAATAGTTCAAATAATAAAATAATATTTATTAATTTTGGAGGAAGAAAAGGAAAAAACTACTTTTTTGTTTGTATTTTTGACATATCTCCCTGTGTTTTTACACAAATTCGATCGGGAGAGCTATTTGGATGCGGAATTATATTCCACGTCCAACAAGTACCCACTCGGCATACTTTTGATGGACCTCGCTACCCCAAAAGCAAGAAATACCTGAAAAAACAGAATGATGATGTCATCATTCCATTTTTCCAGGTATTTCTTGTTTTTGGGGTAGCGGGGTTCATCAAAAGTATGGTGAGTGTATACTCATTGGATGTGGAATTTAATTCCGCATCCAACGAGCTCTCCCGATAGAAATTTGAGTAAAAACAGGGAGATATGTCAAAAATACAAACAAAAAAAGTAGTTTTTTTTATGATACCTATCCCCAAATTTATATTAAAAAAGTGTTTAAGACCTATACGTTATTTCAAATTTAAATCAATTTCATTAGCTAACACATGATGACATGGAATTTGAATAAAAGTTAAAAGGCCCATTTTGAGTTGAAATTTCCTCTAATGAGTGGTTCATACATCTTAGTATGATTATATGGAATAGGGTTTTTCTGTCATCAATTGGTTTTTGTGTCATAGTTTTGTCTTCATATAATAGAAGGTCAGTATTGTAGATTTATTTTCAAATTGTTATAAAATGTGGGTGGAAGAGAAGCATTCTAAGATTGTTATCTACCTTAACAACATAACAAGAAATTCATCATATAAATAATATAATAAAGCAAAAAAAATATACTGAAAATGATTGAATTACTACAATAGATGCAATTGTAAATAACCAAATATCACATAATAAATACATAATTTTATTGATTTCAAAATTGGTCACTTCCCTCTTTGATGCGGAATCTCCAAAAGAAAAGCAATCCAGTTACAATATATTTTATAAAGAGTTATATTACATTTATTTTACACATTTATATATTTTATAGCGAGAGAAATTTCTAGTATGAGGAACCTTCTAGTAAAAATTCTTATAAGTGAAGGAACTTTCTATTAAGAACCTTATAGTAAACCTTCTTGCAAACATTGGTTTCACACTATATCTACTTTATTGACCTTATTTAATATATATTACCTAAATACATATCAACCTATATATCTATTCAAGGGGTTTTGTCCCTTGGGTAAGACCCTAACATGCCCTTCTGCATAAAAAAAGTGTTTTCCTCAAGGGTAAATATGGAAAAATGGTTGAAGTATATTTGTTAGTTTTCATGTACCGTACTCAAGTTGAGTATCCTTCCACTAGATCAAGACCTATTGGATGGTGCATTGATCGAGATAATGTTCCTATTTGTTGAGGAAGGCGTCAAGTTGCAACCAAATGTAACGTTCTTCATCCAATTCTGGAAGGATAATTTGAATATGACAGTGAGATCCACCCACCTTTTTTTAAGAAAGATATATGAAATATGTGGATATGTATCTTCAATTTTTAATCCATAAGACTAACACATTTGAGGACCTTATATGGACCATTAAACTTGGGAGAAATATTCTACTCGTGGTTGTCCTTAAGTGAGGTATTCCTATAGATTGTTAGAAAAGGAATATTGGTCAACTTATTGTTTCATATTAGTATGATCCTGACCAAATTATGATCCCTAAGAATGAATAGTGTGTCATATTAAGCGATGAGTTTTTGGTCTACCTCCAAGCTCCTATATCTTAAAGAATCCTAGTAAGTAGGATAGAACTAAGGGCAATTTTGTCCATATAAAACTTCAAAGGTATTTATTCAATTGGAATCATGATAAGCTATATTATACCACAATTCAACCATTGAACGCATTAGGACTACTGCTCTAATGTAAAGAACTAAAAATATGTTTCCAGGAACTTGTTGATAGATTTAGTTTTACCATTAGTTTGGGGGTGATATGCAATGATAATATTCAAACAAGATCCCCGAAGTTGAAATAGTTATTTCCATAAATTGGTAGTGAAGGTGGGATAATCATCCATGATAATAGACTACGACATACCCTAGAGTTTGAAGATATTATCTATGAATACTTGAGCTACCATAAAGGTATTGAAAGTGTGTTGTAGGGCACATTAATGAGGATATTTGAAAAGAGAAAAAATTATAAGCATGATTGCATACTTATTTCCATATTTTGGTAACCTCACATTAAAATCCATAGAAATGTTAGTCCATATCATAGATGGAATGGGAAGTGGTTGAATCTTAGAGGGTTCACTTAGTGAACTTGTGATATAGCATGTGTGTTCATATGATAATAAATGATATACATAAATCAAGTAATGTCCCCCAGTACTATTGAACAGTCTTAGGAAAATATGATTAGATCTATAAGGATTATTAAATAATTTTAGCACAACATATTAGTCAAACAAATATTTAATTTCATTTTTTTGTGATTTAATTTCGATAAAATACCTTTAATTGCCAATAAATTAAAGAAAATTCAATAACTATTCCAACAAATGATCGAAGGGATGGAAATTTACATAAGATCATCTAACATCATCCGTCCTTCAATCCAAGCCATATCACATGTGATAACCACTTCTAAAGGTGAATTCTTCTTATTCATAGTTAACTAGTAATTAAGGTGTTAATTACGACACTTAATGACACTTAGTGCGCAAATGACGACACTTATCATAAATACAATTGTTTAAAAAATAACCATCGATTATCAATATCAATGAGTTAATAAAATATAATTACATGTAAATAAGTACTAACTACCAAAATTACAATAATTTAGCATGGAAATTATGAAAGAGAGTCCACAAGACTAGTTAACTAGTTTTTCCAGTATAAGCAAATAGTCTTTGACAAAATCAACTTCTAACCATGTGTCATCTCCCCTTTCAAATAAGGCTGCTTTAAAATAATTTTCACCAACGTACTAGTTCCCTAGGTTGATATGGAGACATAAATTTTGTAATAAGGGGATATGGGACCTAAAAGGAATTTAGTTTACCATATTCACATTTCAATGGGTCACATAAACGATAAATGCTAAGAAACTAAGGTGGCATGGGTTCATGAAGACACTTGGAAGCTTGTGGATCCTTTGGGTGACTAGAGTCCCCACACACTTGGCATGATCTTCATTCAAATCCAAACACATGGGTAATGTAACATTATTGGATGGTGATGTGGTGTCAAATATCATATAATGAGCCAATGAATTCAAATTAGTAAAGGAGCGTAACTACCATAGATGAGGAAAATACTAGGAGACAATGCTTTCCACTTAGAAGGATATTCCATGCACTTTATGACAAAAATGATGAAATATTCTATGAAAAGTAGGATAAATTCAGACCTGAATGCAGAACTATGACAAATTTGACATGAAAGGGATAAAAATACCCATTAATAGGTCGAATTTTGGAGTTATAGGTTGCCATTCTAATTGGGGAAAGAATTGGAGCATGAAGAGGAAGACAAATGTCATAAGAGTTACTAAACCACTAATATGCGTTGGAGGAATTGAATTGAGGAAAATTCAACATTAGGAGGCATAATGAAGTTAATAAAATGATTTCAGGGGGAAGGATAATGGATTTTTATCATTTTTTAATTGGCATTTGTCATTTTGGAGAGATTTTGCTTTTCCATTACACGATGAATGTTCACTCTCCCTTCTTGTGAACCAATTTCGAGGGAGTTGGATTCTTTTCCAAGTTGGTTGATGGAGAGGCCATTCATACCTATAATTGGATATTAATGAATGATTTTTAGTTACAATTTTAAGGTCCATATATTTCTAATTCTCATATATCTCCCTATTCTCTCATTCCTTCTTCCCCATTCCCGCACACTCTCATGTTGAGGGTGCACTTGTTGGAGTGGTGCTTGAATTTTATTGAGTATATTTGATGCCAAATATTTGATATATTATTTATTATATGTAATATAATTTTCATATTTTATTTAAGCCAAAATATCATAAATACATGTATGAAATGATTGCATTCCCATGCTCTTGAATAACTAGTTTTCATGGATTTGGTTTCAATCTTGAAGTAGTTTTATATAAAATTTATATGAGGGATATTATATGATATTGATGATGTTTTAAAATAAATATATGATTTCTTACTCTATGATTTCATGTCCCTATTCTCTTTTTCTTGAAATCCAAGAAATCCTAGTATGTGAAACAATTGCAATGTCATGCTATTCAATCAATTGTTTTCATGTATTTGACTCCCATACTAAATGAGTTGTATACTATAATTGTATGAAGGGATTTATATTATGTTTAATAGTCTTGGGGTGGAAATTTTTATGCTATATATGATTTCTATATGTGGCATCCTTAGTTGAACCTTTAACTCTATCTTCAATATGTCAAAATCCAGATAGTTATGCAATTTCCCTAAAAGTGGTCATGTGGATGTTGTAGTTGATAATCAGTTTACATAGATAATACCTATGATTAAATACATCCCTTTATGTCTTATATTCATCCTCATACTTTTTTCTCAAATTTGGGAGGGTCGTACTACATTTAGAGAGTCAAAAGTGTCATCTACCCTTGGGAGTTTTAACATCGATTTCCTAATGTTTTTGTCCTTATTTCCCTATGTAAAAAATAAATTTTAAAAAAAAATTTGAAAGTGTATGATATTAAATATTATGAATTACTATGTACTTATACCCATCAATATCTTCCATACATAATTTCAGGTCATTTGGGTGCATTTGGGTCAACTTGGGTTTCACTAGTCTAAAGCTAAAAGTTGGCCAAAGTTCTGTGAACTGAGTAACATATACAAATTAATTTATGATTCAACCATTGAGTGTATAAGGTATGTTAGTATGATTTAAATCCAATAGTATACCTCCATAATAAATCCTCCCTTTTGGGAAAAACACCACTAGAGATCACTAATGCAAATCTAGATCACTAAAATAGTTCACAAGCAGTTAACTAATGAGGGTATGTGAGAAAATGCACCCTACTTCCCCTAAACCATGAAAATTAACACTAGGATGACTCAGAGTGATCTAACTGATGGGAGTCAAAGAATAACTGGACTTAACAGAATACCAACTAGGGTCAATTGCTGGAGACTACTGGTGGCACTCTTAGTGGGTTCTTAAATTATAGAGATTGGTCCTCGAGGCACATAAACTCATGCATGGAGGTACAGTAAGTGGTAGGTGGATCCTAGGTGTGTCCCCCATAAACTAGTGAAGTGTTAATGAACTCCTAAGATAGAGAAAATGGACATATATACAATGTGGGAAAAGGGAGAATTATTAAGCTCAACGCCCCATTCTAATCCTAACTTTGGATAACCTGGGCCATCGAAACTAATGCCAAAGGTCACCCATACAATATAGATGAAAAAAAATAACTTCTTAACAAACAAGGAAATGGGGAAAACCTCATGGGAACCCCCCCTCTCAAAATAAGCAGGAAAATCCAGGAAAATACTTCTGCAATCTGCATCTCTATGGAACAGTGACGTTGTGTGATGGTCCTTATGTGCACTAGCTTCCTGGGAATGTGCATGTGAACCTATCCAAAATAAATTTTTATGTCTAGAGGAATATTCCTCTATGGAAGAACATTAATCTGATCAACCAAATAGGGAACATAAACAACTGCATAATAAACTATGGGACCATGTAGAAAAACTGAGGTAAAGTGATTAGAGAGAAAAACTGCTTGAGAATTCAAACCATGTGAGGTAAACCCAAGAAATTGAGGTGTTCTAGATTTCAAAATTGAACCATGTGAGGTAAATTCATTTCCTGATGTGAGGAGAAACTGTCCAAGTGAATCCAACAAGTCCCTATCTTTACTGTGAGGAGATGAGCATGTGACAATGTGAGGAGAATACATGAGACCAACAAGAAAAAAAATGTGAGCTCTATAATCTGATATAGCTTTGAAAATATATATAAAATTACAATATTTCATATTGAAAAATTTATGAGAAGAAAATGACATTGAATCCCTAGAAACAAGTTTGAAAGAGACTTGAGGTGCTTGATTTTTCACATTAAAACTGATGAGAACAGTCACATGCATGATTGGAAGGTCTTGAGACTTGAAACTTGAATCAAATAAGGTGATATCATATCCAAGAATGAGGAACAAAGGTTGCAAGTGCTCCACTGAGATGGAAGATGCACTATGTTCTCCTTCTTCAACAAAATTCTGAGTATTGGTGCGAGTAATCATGTAGGAATTTGTTGGAAGCACTAGATCAATGAGGGTGAATGGATCACTCCTCAAATATGATATTTATTTCAAAACATCCAAATCACTTTTATGTACACCAACAACATGATTGGAGAGGTATGAATCAAATTTCTCTTCAGCTCCTTGATCTTTCACTGGAATACTTTGTACATAATTTAGAATAGAAGAATAAATAGAGAATGACAAAGTAGGATTGAAGGAGATTTTTTCTTCAACAATGGAGGTTTAAATATCTTCTTCTGGATCATTTGTATGAGAAGATGCGATATTAGGGATCTCATAAACTTCTGGAGCAATAGGAGAAGGAGTTACTATAAGGAAACTTTCAACAATTCAAATTGAATGAGTTGAATATTTTGTTATTTCTTCATCTTGAACAACTTCAACAAAGAGAATTGAGGTTGAGACATTTGAAGGAAACACACACGAGGAGGATTTGAATTCTCTCCATGTATTACCTACTTATTTCTGCACACTAAAGGCTCTATGTAGATTTATCTAGAGCTCAAATGGATACTCAAAAATTCCATGAGATAACACATATTAGGAGACATTACCATACCCATAATTCCATATGCTCTATTACAGTCATTTAGCCAATCATTTTACTCTTCATCAGATTCTTTACTAGCTCCAAAAGACACATGAAGGAGATCATGGCTCTCAAGATATGCAACCATATTCAATTACCACTTAACATAATTGAATGGTGATAGAGGATGAACCGATTTCAAATCCAGTTTGAAGTTGTAGAATAGAGATTTCTACCATTTTTGTCTTCAAATTCAAGAACAAATTTGAATCGAAGAATTTGTACATATAAATCAAATCATGTATGTAAGCCTAAATAAAAACTCAAAAACTTGATTGATGTCATGTTGTCAATTCAATCACAACTTCTACTACAACAACATAATCAAATTCTGTCGAAGACCCATTTGAGATATAAAAGAGATATCTCAAATCATATAAAAAAATTGACCTATATCATCCCATGTAGTGATAAATATCGAGCCGAAATACATGGTATGAACAAACACAACCTGTTGCAAACCTCCGATATTCAATTGAACATATCTCTTAAACCAAAGACTCAATTTGAATTATGTGAAAAATTCATTTCAGATAACATAAATACCTTTCAAACAAGATATGGTATGCCCTATAAGACGATATGTATAGGTTTTGATGCCTCTTCAAAGTTGGATGTGATTTCCAAATTTTGTTTCTGAAATTATAGTTGCAAAACAAACTCCCGTTTGAATCAAACCAGTTCAAATACTCTCCACTTCAATATGTGCACTCTCTCTAGCTGCATCACACATGGATATAGTTCTTTGGACATAATCTAGAATGAGAGAGGCGATAATTCCAGGAGTTATTTGGAACCCAATTACTTATGCTGCATCAATAGAAGTTTTCAAGGTTCGAAGAAAGCATGGATGCTCTCTCTTATACCATGTAAAATTCAATGAAACATAGGATCATCAAACCTACAAAATTCAAATGGATAATTGTAGAAGAGAGAGAATCAATTAATAAACTTAGATCAATAATTCATGGAAAATAAAACATTCATGAGACCAATAATTGAAATAATGATATTGCATCCATTGGTCAGTATTAATCAATATATTGGGTAAATAATATGTAATAGAGTGGTTATACATATAGGAGAATTTGAATACCTGTGATAGTTTTCAAATATAACAACATGGACTGACTCCAGAGCTAACTTAGGGTGGTAAAATCACCACTAGAGATCACTAATGCAACTCTAGATCACTAAAATAATTCACAACCAGTGAATTGATGAGGGTAGGTGAGAGAATGTTCCCTACTTCTCTTGAATCATTTAAACTAGTACTATATTGACTGAGAGTGATCTAATTGATGGGAATCAAAGCATAACTGGACTTAACTGAATACCAACTAGGTTCAACTGCTAGAGACTACTGATGGCACTCCTAGGGGCTTCCTAAATTATTGGGATTGGTCCATGGGGCACCTGAACTCATACATGGAGGCACAATAAGTGGTAAGTGGCTCCTAGGTGTGTCACCCACACACTAGTGAAGTGATGATGACCTCCTAAGATAAGGAAAATAGACAAATAGATTATGTGGGAAAATGGAGGATTATTAATCCCAACAAACCAATCCAAATATGAAAATTGTGTGATTGGTTCAAAAATATGTGCATACCACTTTCACATTGACACTCAAGAGTTTCCCAATCAAATTACCCAACTACTATTCCATCAGACAAAGATGAAGGAATGTTGTTCCTATTCGTTTTTGGGTCCTTCTCCCTAAAGGTTTCTTTTATGTCACCACGAATCTTAATACAAACCATTGAGAAATTTTGTTATTTGTTTTCAAATATCATTAAATTCCTATCTCTCCAAATCCCGTGACAAATATACATAGGAAGTTCTTTAAAAATCCAAGAAATTTTGTACCATTTATGCAAATTTTCAAGAGAACGGAAAGACCCCCACTCATCTACAATTTTTAAATTTTCTCTTGTTTCTAACCCAATATGTTTATCAAAGAGGAAATGAACAAATAGATTATTTACTATTTCACCATCACTATGAAAAATTATATAGATATTTGGTCCACTTCAACCCCTTCTAATTAAATTGTCCCAAGAAAAAACCCTAATCTATATATAGATCCACAAAAAACATTTTAATTGTAAAGGTAAGTCCCAATTCCAAATCTATTTTCTCCACCAATATCCTCAGGATTCAAAAGATACACAAATAATAGAACCATATGTATAGTTTGCACTGATGTGTTCATAATCTTTGTTATATGACCACACAATATTCTATCCATCTTATGTTAATCTAGTACTAGCATGTCTAATTATATCTATAAAATAATTCCATTCCTCATCTAGGATCCCTTCAAGACCGAAATCCTCAACTAACAACCTATATGATGGAGCATTAAACATCCACTCAAGACTTTTGATATGGTGAAGATATATAAAACTATTCTATAATAAAATTGATAAGAGATCAAAAGATAGCTCAAAGTTCTCATCACATTTTAGAAAGGGATCAATCCCTAACAAGACTTGTTTACCATTACCCACGCTCTAAGAAATCCAATAACCCATTCATAGAAAATACTTAAGAAACCAACTCCAAGAATCAGAGACATTAAAGTAACACGTTTTTTTTAAGCTTGAAGTTTTTTTTGTTTGTTGGCAAAGTGGTGGAACCCCCCTGACTAGTAGGGTTTCCATTGGCTGAGTGGCCATGAACCAGGGGCATCTAAGCCTTCAAAATCACTAGGGGATCGCACCCAGTCTGCACCGCACCAACCCTTAACATGGTTGGATTTTTGGTATCCTGCGGGATTAGAATCGGTGACCTTCCAGCTTAGGGTGCATCTTAACCATACCCCGCCACCAACTGTTCTGCATCTCGCGGATTAAAGAATTACAACCACCGATTTTTAAGCTTGAAGTTATTAAAGATATTGAATTTTAATATTTTCTTAACAATAATTTATTTTAATGATGATTGCTTTGTTTTTCTTGATATATCTATCATTGTATGTAAAAAAATTCTCTTTTTAAAGGGAATTGATTTCAACTATGTATTTTGTTTCAAAACCTGCCTAAAATTGTTATCATAATATCTTTTCATTTAAAATAAAACAAAATACATTACTAAAAATAATAAAAAAATACTAAATATGTCTAAGCTTATTATACTACCTTTAAAAAAAATTAAAATGATGATATGAAAATAGTGATAGCTATTAAATTTCACTATGAGCATTGACCAACTTTCATACCTTAAATACCTGAATGTGGTGCCTAGAAGTTGAGTCCCAACAAAAATTTGTGGAATTAAGGGTTAGTGGCAAGTGGAAGCTCAAAGAGACATCCAAATTCCACTAAGACAAGGGTAACAATACCATTCACACTCTAGAGACATCATATATAATCTCTTCCACCACCCTCATAGGGTGGAGGAATGATGCAATGCAAGTATTCTAGCATAGAGATTATTATAGCATAGAAGAAGGGTAAGGGCATATCACAGATGATCCCTCTCCTCTTTAATGACATATATTGGGAAGAATATATCTACATACTATTCAAATTTATACATATAAGAATTGAAATTTTAATATTCGTTCAATTTCAATTCTTAGTATGGCCCCTCAATGAGGTTCTAGAGGATGGGAGAATATATTCGGCCCCCTTGTCAAAGCTCTATAGGTGTTGAATAGTCCAATTAATCCTAGCATTGTCCTAGAGTAGAGATACATGCTATAAATTCATATTAATAATACAAAATACTCACTACCCCCGAGGTCCAAGATTTGATCAATCGCATTGATCAGGCTGCTCAAGTCAAACAAGAGTGTCAGTAGGAACTCAACCTAGAATTTAAAAAAGAGTTACTAGTTCCCATATTTCACCACAACATTATCCCACCACACCTAGAATCTCATACAACTAGACATCTATTGGGAAACCAAAATCTTTGTTGGTTAGGGGGTCTAGGAGGGAATGGACATGAAGAAATGATTAGTGAAGGAGATGTCGACCTGAAGGATTTGCAGGAGTCCTTTGTCACTTGTATCTCTATTATTTTGAACCAAATAGGAGTGGATTCATTGGTGTTAATGGTGTAGAAATTCTGACCATAAATAGATTAATTTCACTCACAACAAATTACAATTGATCATGCAAAATTGTCAACAATGGAGACTGAATATGGAGCTGTAACACAAAATTATATTAACTCAGTGTACAATAGCCAGAACTATAATAAAATAGGCTTCTGAATATATAGAATACATCAATAGGTCGAATGCATAAGGAGGAATCCAAAGCTAGCATAAAGCAGGCTTACCCAAAATAGGCAAATCCCCCATAGGTGTAAAAAGATGATCCCAAATCTGTCATGAGGCTCACGAATTGGAAAGGGTGCATGGGAAAGCTAATGAGTGGTGGAATGGCAGCTCATACATGATTTTTCATGGAGGAAAGAGCGGAGGAGGAAGAGGAAACAAAGCTGATTCACCTCACCTAGTCTTGCTTTCCTATGTGCCTTAAAACACTGAAAAAGCAGGGAATAAAGCATAAAAAGAAGATAGGTGCCTAGGAGGCCATGAATAAAGTAGATTTGATTCCTAAGGCTTTCCCAAGCGCTACATTAGTCATTGATGGCAAGTTTGACCTCTATGGATAGGCAATTAGCAACTTGCACATGGTGGGACTCATGGACTAGGCAAATAAGAAAAAAATAAATGAATTAATGTCTAAGTGGGTAAATACTATGGGTTGATTATTCTAACAACCCCCCTTAATCTTGACTTTATGAGTAATAAATCAAAATATAGGGCCTAGCAACAAGGCTTAGTCACCCTTTTACATACTGCAAGTCGATATGAAACAAGGAAAGAGGCAAAACCAACTTGGGAAAATCCTCCCTTAAACATGGACTGTAAAAAAAAATTGTAGAATCTTGTCTCCACTCATGCTTTGACAGCATGATCAGCAATCCCCAGTAGTGATTTTAGATTGCTGAAGGTTTTCTCACAAAATTCTTTGGTGAAGATATCAGCTACTTGTTCTGAAGATGAACAGAAGAGTAGGTGAATGTTGCCATCATGCACAAGCTCTCTGATGTAGTGCATGTGAATCTCAATGTGTCTGGTTCTCTGCTTCTGAACTGGATCTTTGCATATTCGAATGGTACTCTGGTTATCACAGTAGATGGTAGTTGAGTACTCAGGTTCGAAACCACACTCTCCAAGTAAACCCTGCAACGATAAACACTGAGTTGCTGCATTGACAACTCCTCTGTACTTAGCTTCTGTAGATGAGAGTGCAATGGCACTCTGTTTCTTGCTTGACCAACTGATTGGCCCTTCTACAAGCATGAACACATAACCTAAAGTGGACTTCCTGTCTGTGCTATCACCTGCCCAATCACTGTTAGTAAAACCAATTAACTCAAGGTCAGAATTGGCTTTATAGAAAATCCCATGTGTCCTTGTTCCCTGAACAAAGCTAAGGATCCTCTTGGCTGCTTTCAAATGGATCTCATGGGGATGATCCATGAATCTAGAAGCAACACTGACTACATAACAAAGATCAGGTCGAGTATGTGTCAAATACAATAAACATCCAATCAACTGTCTATACAAAGTGTTGTTTACCATCGGTGGAGAATCATCTTCCTCCAGCTTAACTCCTGAAAGGAAAGGAGTTTTGCTTGCTTTGCAATCTTGCATTCTGAGTTTGATCAGAAAATTCAAGGAATATTTGGACTGGTGCACCTTGATTCAATC
>LPNX010309265.1:11057-35243 GCA_001517045.1 Pseudotsuga menziesii | reverse complement strand
TTGAAAAATTGAAAAACCAAAGATACCCTTTTGAAGAGGACATGTTGATGTGTGGGCTGTGTATTTTTAAGAAATTTTTTGATGTGTATATTTTACCCTACAGATTGTTTTCCAATATTATTAGTTTTGTTGTTTAATTTAAAATATCTAAATATATAATTTAATCATTATTTATATTGAATTTAAATTAAATTAAATTATGTAAATTAAATTTAAACTTATAAATAAATTTAAATTTATAATAGATTAGGATAGATGAAAATACACAAAAATAGACTATTTCTTTTGAACAACAAAAATATATAGTTGTCCATGATTTCTATGAACTTCCATTTATAATGATTTTCCATTGTCTATAATTCTATTTTTTTTTGGATTAATGGCATGGAGGAAATTTAGTGTATGATACAATTGTTGGAATGGTTACAATGGTAATCTGATATTACTTGATTAAATACTTGAGGTGGTTAGATTATGTGTTGTATATAAATAATCTTTCCATTCAAGCATTTAGCTCCAATTTAAGTTTGTTGGAGTATGTTTTTTAGTGTGCTAGTATTTCCAATTTTCAAAAAGGAGCATAAGTGATCTACATGCTTGAAAATGGGGTACAGTTTGAAAGAATGAAATGAAAAAAAACATAGTGGAGAACGGTACTTCTATTTTAAGTTTTCAGTTGGAGGAAAGCTTTTTTGTATTATGTGGTTGGTTTCATCTTGAAGAGTGTTTTTCTCCATATGTGCAAAATGAGTTGCAAGGAGAGAGGTTTCACATATGGAAAAGAAAGGAACTTGGTCTATAGGTTCTTGTAGTATCGCAGGGAGGGATCCATCCCCAGTTGTGGTTAGATTTTTTTATTATATTCTTCCTCATCAAAATTGTTAGTGTCAAGCAACAAAATCAATGGGAAATTCTAGAACCAAACCTTTGTATACTTGTAATGGACCTGCTACTTGAATATTGACATCCTACATTCTAAGTTTGCATTGGATTTGATGCTTTTCTAGGATTTGTTTATCTTCCCATCAAATACAAATTAATTCCATTAATTTTGTTGACCTTTCGTCAGGCTTGTGTCAATTTTGCTGAATTTTTTCCAAGCCTCAAATCTTTGCTCAAAGTTTGTCAAATCCTTTCACTACCAAATATTAGCCTGGTAAGTCTGATTAATGTCTTTATTTTTCAAAATTCAAAGTCTCACTTATTTTTCCCCTCTCCATTTAAAGTTTCAATAGTTTCCTTTTTAAATTTTACCTAATCTCACTTAAATTAAAGAAAAGATTATTTTATTTTAAATATAAAATCTTTTTTAAAGATTGTTATTATGATTTTATATTTAATAGAAAAAACGTGAGTGGCGATATTTTACCCAACTCAAACTCCAAAGTATAAATTGAAGGTCTAATTCATATGTCATGATATTACTACAAAATAAATGGGTTTTTATTACTATTTTTTAATTTGCACTTGCCATCATTTATTTATTATTTTCTCTTTGAAATGTTTGGAAAAAATTAAATTGGTTCAAGTTTTGTTTATGAGTCAAACAAAGGTATGTCAAACCAAAAATACATGGTTTGGACATCATCCTTCACCTTTTTATTATTTCTCCACAAGTCGAATAAAAAATCCACTCTATATGTCAAACCCAAGCTTTATTTTAAATACATAATTTTCATATTTAGTTTTGTCATTTTTGAAAAACTTCATTTGGGCATTGATCTCCAAGCCCATACCTCCAAGATAGAATCTGAGCTCAAGAGTCTTCCTCCATTTTTCAAAGCACTCACACGAAATTCCAAAGGGGGAATTCCAATGAATTTTGTATGATCAATGTGTTGGTTCAATCAACATATACCTATGTTTAAAACTCCATGCATGTGGGATAATTACCATGATGTAAAAAAAATGCATCATGCATTCAAAGACCAATGGTGAAAAGTATGTTGGGTAAACGTATTCTTGATGGCACTAAAGGAGTTACCATGTGCCATGGAGCTTAGCGCAACTATAACAGTTCTATTAAGTGTTATATAAGCACTAAACCAATAAAGTTTTATAGCTTAATTCTTGCGAAAGGAGACAAGAAAAGTATTTGAGATGTATAAATGCTCACAATGACTAAGGAAGATCCTACTAAATTATTAAGTGCTACGTGTCATATGTCATATAGTGTAATGACCAACTGCGAAGGTGCAAACTATGATGTAAATCAAGTGTCAAAGGAATATACTTAGACCTGTCAACTGCAAGTTGAAGCTTCCAAGTGCAGATGTTAAAAGAATCCTTATACCTTATCGAGTGTCATGAATAAATATTACAAAGGAACTAATTTTGAGATGAAGTGATGATTAGTAGTTGCATTTGTTTATTATGAATATTGGTTGGATGGTAAATTGGAGAATTTATGATGAAGGAATGGTCATATTGGAATGAACTTAGAGAAGAAGCGTGTTGGAGATCCTACAAATTGATTATCAAGGAAATTGATTGAGAACTTATAGGACTTGAATATTGGTGATCATTTGAAGGTCACCTTATGCACTAGTGTAAAAGTTCAAAAACAATCTCTAGAAACCTTTTCTTGACCATCATGCTAGTGTTTACAGAGTGGAAACCATAAAGGGGATGCTGACATATTAATGACCGGAACAAGAACTGGAGTAACTATTATGGGTGTTAGTTGATATTTGAAAGGAACAATTTAGACAAGAATATTAGTGGCATGGACCTAACCAAGAATAACATAGTGTCGAGTGGAAGGCTAGATCCTCTCAAAATTCAAGACATTGGTGCAGGTTTTGTTCCATATAATTTTGATGAAGACATACTTGATGAAGTCATATGGGTTTCTAATGATGAAGTTGTTGAGATGGTAAAGAAATTGGAATTCTAAAAACGATTGATGGTTGAAATTTCATAAGGATATTCAGAAGGTATGCATGTAGTTAAGGGAAAAGTCATGCACATGGGCAGTTAACATGGAATTAATGGAAAATTTAGGCTAGGGTTATGACATTCACACATAGATAATGCCAATAAATAGTCCATTATTGCTAATGACAATAAAAAACCACCTACAAATGTAAGTAATAGAAATGTAGCTAATAACAACGGCTGTGAGTAACAAAGTCCCTACCTTTGAAAAATTATTAAAGTGGGAATTTTGTTGAATATAAATAACACAATTATTGAAATGAACATTTTGCTATAAAAAAAAAAACTCTTCTAAAAGTATATGTTGTATTTTCTAAATATTTTTTCTAGAATTTAATATATTTATATATATTATTAGTAATCTAAATAAAATAAGGTAACAAAATATAAATGAAGTTGCTTCTGAATGGGTCTTCTCATATTTCATCATCAACCAGTCCAATGATAATGTCATCATAATCATTTAATTCAAAACCAAAACCAATTTGAAAATCAATGTTTAAATTTTCTTTCATTTTCATTTGATATAGTAGCAGGTAGTATCTTGTAGGTGAGTGTATCACCTCATTTAAATCAATGAATCCTAATACTAGAATTTTATATAAAAGGATACTAGAGATAAATGTTGCTCACATAAATAGAAATGGAAGTTAGTTGGAGAATGAAATATTTTCTATTCATGGGTATAGGTATATATGTTAATGAATTTTTCTTCAAGAGCATGGGGCTTAATACTATTACATTAAGATAACTCATATATTTATTTTTATTATTTTTAGTATGTCAAAAGGTTGTATATTTTTTAATTTTTTGTAAAATAATTAAGAGTGTAGGTAAAAAAAAAAATTAGTTTTTTTAATTCTTTGGTATATTTTTTTATTGGTTTGCAAAGTATGTACAAAGTTTTATTTTTGGTTATTAATTATTTTAAATACTGCAATAATAATTTGAAGTTAATCTTACAAACATAAAGATGAAAATACAACTTCATATTTCATACATTTATATTCATTCCAATTTTTTGTATTTACTATATAGGTAATATAGTTATATGTTTTATTACTAATCTTTAAATATATAAATATTATTGATATATATATTTTTAAATGTATATATGATATTATATTCAAAAGAAAATGTATATGTTAGATCTCTATTCATTCTAGTTTTGTTTTGTTTATTGACTATTGGTAATATCGTTATATGTTTTATTAATAATGTTTAAATATATAAATTTTAGAGATAAAAATTTTTAAAATGTATATATTATATTTTTTTCAAAAGAAAATGTATAAATTTTGGTAGTAGTTAACATTTTTAAGTTTTAAGTTTTAATATCCAACATGTAAGGTTTTAACCTTACAAGTGGTATTAGAGCTTTAGGCTCTCGCTCACACTGAATCTCCACTCATTACATCCCATTTACTACCCGCTCATTATCCTCAAACACTCCATATCTTGATTCTCTCTCATTGCACCTCGACTCCACCTTAGGCACACCATTTTCTCTTCATGCTGCTCCCACACCCTCACTAAGCCTGTGTTCCTCCCTCTTGCATTCCCAAGTTCATTCCACCTTCCAGCACTCCATTTCATCCCCATCCCACACTCCTAAATATCTCTTCACTTACTTCACACTATCCATACACCCACGACCTCCACACCATTAAAGTATGCATCCATTCCTCCACACACTTCTCACTCCACTCTACCCACCATCCAATACACTGGTCTGCTCAATCCTTCCCACCTTCTCGCTTGCTGCTCCATTCCCAGTCCTTGTCCCTTTCCATTATTCATGTCCTCCACCTCTCCAACCTACACATTCACTTGGCTCATTCCCTCAGATCATCCCACCTCTCCTTCCATCCATCCTTTCACCCAACCTACGCTTGATCCATCCCCCATTTCTACACTCACTCCTTCCACCCACATTAGTCCTAATCTCCTCTCGACCTCCTACATGAACTTTCCTCCACCATCCAAAGCACATTCCCCCAAATAGTCTCTTTCTCCCACCACTCCCCATTGTTGCACTCTCCTTGTGTGCTTCCCCTGCAATCCCTCAACCTCTCTCTACAAACATACCATCACAGTCGCCCACCGTGTGATCGCTTCTTTTCACATGCATACTCTTTTTTGTTTGTTTAAACATTCACGCAATGTTCCCATTCAACCCTAAAAAAAAGATCCATTATTTTTTCAAATAAAATAAAAAAATTAATATTATTATTAATATTTAGTAATAATTATTATTATAATATTTATTTTAATATATATAAAGTTTATAAAAAACTATATACTAAAGTATTTATATAGTTTATTAAAATACTAATAATAATAATAATAATTATTTATGCTAATAGGTGTTTTTTCTATGGAAGTGAATTTTGAAAATTACTGTACCTGTTTCATCGTCCCTTCCACCAATCCAATTTTCCCACGTGTCTTTATAATTTCCAAATGCCTATCCTCATGATTTGCTGGCAATTTTTTGGTTCAATGTTACTCTTTCCCATACATTGTGCCACTTGTTTACAGTTAACAAAGAAGGAACCACGTGGAAATGATGGGAAAGTTGTCTCTCTGTCACACTCCCCAAAACCATTATCGTCTCACTATTGCATGATTGATTGAATTCCTAAACACGTCTTTCAACTGACACACATATACTGGTCAATTTAATGAAGGGTGCGGGATCCAGGATCCATAAAATCAGTTTCTTTGGCTATGGAAACTTAACGAATATTGTGTTCATAGTAAATAATTTCAGTCTTAGAATGAACCTTTCCATGGCGGATGGGTTAGTTTTAAATATTTTAATGTATCGAAAAATGCATCGGCCATGGAAGGTAATCATTTTGATTATGTTTAGCATATATTTTTTATGTGTTCTAAAATATGTGCTGGGACTGAGAATGGGAGTTGAATCATCATGGAGAATGATTATGCACTCCCAGTCGATATCACCTGTCAATTTCCCTTTTCTATATATTTATTATTATTATTATCGATATTATATTATATTTTTTATGTTGGAATAACTAAATGATAGATCGATACCTAATCAGCCAAAATCTTCCAGAATAATGAATGTAGTGTTGAAAATGAAGATCACGGGGTACAATATGTGGAGATACTACTGAAAACAATTCCCTTCTTTGAAACTAAATTATGTTCTGATTTTCTCATAAATATGTTCTTCAAGAAGTAACTTCCAATGTGTTATAATCAAAATGGATAATAAATGTGTCATTATAGGGACTTAAATCCCTTGGAATCCCTTGCGAACATCATTATCTTGTTCAGTTTATTATTGAGCGATATGTTGTTCTTTTTTGACATTTGCAGCCACACACTTAAGAAGCTTTCCAAAGGAATTGCTATAAAAAAAATCATATATGCCTCATAAGTCTTCCTTGCACTGTTGAATAGCGTTGATGCAACGATATATTTATCTAAAGTCAAAATCATACTCTACTGTCAATATTGTTTTATTAAAATATTATCATCTACTGATCTATTTTATTACAATCTCATGCTAAAAAGTCTATGAGAGTAATCAAATTCCTTATTCTGTGAAACTCGCATGCTAATAAGTCTTTCTGGGTAATCAATTTATCTATTTTGTGTTGAGTAGCTTATCTATGTTTTTATGAAGCAATGCCATGAATCAACTTTTGTGGGAAATTATTGTATTTTCCACTCTTTGATTTGGAATATTTTGGAATTGGTTATCAAATATTTATTATATAATAACATAACATCTTCTTGTTTTAAAAAAAAATATATGTGCAAAAGATTTGTGCATGGATAAATTTTACTTGATGTTGTTCTATAAAAACTATGTTATGTAGTGTCGTGTTATGTGAGGTTTCCTCTGGCTCGTTCATAGGTGCTTCAGTTGACTCTCTTTGTGCGTGTTTCACACATGAAATGTCAGGCAATGTATATCACAGCATGAAGAGTACATCTCCTTTAGGTTGTTGCATTGATGCTATTATGAAAACATGAACTCTTCAATTGCAAAGTAAGAAAGTTGAGCTTCATGATCCACCTAAAAAAATTGTTTGACGAGTGAAAGCATTTATTCTGTGTTCAATCAATGCACAAAATCTCAAAGCGAAAACTTATTTTGGGATCACAGTACAGGTTATCTGGCCTTTCGATCAATTTTGATCGCTCTTAATATTTCATCTATTATTCCTAATAAAAAACATAATACTTTCAATATGGATCTATACAGTAAATATCTCAATAATATTTGTGGGTGCAGTGACATTTATAAGAGAGAGGAGCACTGAAATACCATCAGCTTCACCTTCTACTTCAATTGGAAAAAACACCATCATCTTCAGCTTCAATTGGTATCCCACAAATACAATTCACTACTCTGTCATTAATTGTTGAACTCCACAAGGGTAAGAATTAGATCAATGAAATTCATATTCGAGTTTAAGTTATTTTTGTTTCTCTTCCTCTATGAAACAAGGTACTAGGATGTAGATTTTTTTTGTATTAGGTCAACATCTATTCTATTTTGTTCAAATATTAGGTCGAACAATGCCTATTGTACCATGTTCTAATATGAAATTTGTGGCATTTGAATGCAATTCCACTTCCAGGGCCAAAAGAGCAAGCATTGTGTTCAGTGAAGGACCTGTGATTACATTCATGTATGGTGAGAACAGATTTCATGGTGGTGGAAGTCAAGAACAACTGTGAATGTTAGCATAGTCGTGGATTGCTCACAAGTGATAATTGGGTAACTGGAAAGAAATGTGCCTAGCCACCCAATTACAGTTTTGATTCCAATGAAAAAGGGAGGCTTTGGTACATCAGGAAACCAACACCCCTCAACATCTTATCCTTAAATATTGTGATTAATGCTACTTCGAGTAGATCTCAGGGATTAACAATAACTTCTTCCCCAACTAATTTTATATCACAAAGTTTTGTCACCGATTTCAAATTCCATGTATTATATCATGAATTTATTATTAAATTACGTTTGCATTAGGCGCATTTCAATTTTCTTAAATGCTAATTAAGACTTTTTTAATTTAAATTAATTGCAATATTATCAAAATATTATTGATTACATACATGTATATATGAACATAAATATATGATGGATACATTCTACTAGTGACACCAATGTTTGTATGATCACCCTCCCTAGGCGTTGGTGAAGTCTTATTGTAACCCCCCTATCCATTATTTTTTTGGTCTAGGCTCTTCTTTAGTTTTTGGATACTATGTCTAGTGGGAAGATGTATCATTTTTCTTTGTTACTATGGTGATAGCTTTAGTAATTCATTTTTTTCATATTTCCTTCCATACTCTTCCATCTTGTTTCCTTCTATGAGTTACAAGTTTTTTGTCTCATGTACTTGTACCTCCACTACCCTTGTAGATGACTATCTCATATCAGATGTCCCTAGTACTTCTAGGACAGATCTTAGAGAATTTTTGTTGGCTCTCTATATATGGCCTCATGTTTTCATATTTATGTAGAATGAAAATCAAGGACTCTCTTTTAAAATTATTCTTTTAGAAAACATTGATGGAAGCATGGACAATTTAGGCCTTGTTGCTTGAAATGGTCAAAATCCCTTTTCAACAGATTGTAGAGTTGAAAAGTACTAGAATGTAATTTGTGGAAGTCAATTTTGTTGGATTCTACCAATATTAAAAAAAATATTTTATAGTATAAATCATAATAGTGATGTGCTCTTTTAATTTGTAATTATCTCTAAATTTGGCCATCTGATAAGCTACCACCATTAGAACTAATATATCCATAATGTGCTTGTTAGATTTTTATCATTCAAGCTAACATTATGATCTTAGGATCTTTAACTGTGAGAATAACATGCTCAACAATAAGCGCAAGAGACAAGAGACAAAAATAATTTTCCTCAGAGAAACCATAAAGGAGAAAACCCTGCAACTTCCTCAGAGATAGAATCAACACCAAAAGTAAAACCCGAAAACATAAAGATGATCTCCCAACAACAGGAGTCTCTCTCTTGTCCCAACAACTTCTATCTCTCACTCATGCGCCCCAATGAGTGAGTGTGTGTGTGATAAATAGATATGCTCACTCTCTATTTATATTCTTTCGTTCACTTGAAACCCACTCCAATATGTCGGCCTCACTTAACAATTACTTACTAGATTCAACATCTCTAGGAGTGTCTAATAACCCTAGTGCCCCACAACTTGTTGGGACATTTCCCTTTGATCAACAAGGAGGGTTAACCTTGACTTATATGGTGGGTACTATTGCCCCAAATTACAATAACTCACCTAGGGTCGAATTCTCTAGGATAGTCTAATAACCCTAGGGCCCCACAACTGCAGGGACTTTAACCCTTAAATAATAGGAGGGTTACCCACAATGACTTTACATGACTTGTTCACATTATAAAAACTCCTGATAGGAACATTGGGGCATTACATGACTCAAATACATTACAGATAATTCCTGGAATAAACATTAGGGTACAATATATGAAATATACAACTGAATACATTCTAAAGTTCCAATTGCATCAACACTCCCTATTAACTAGGAAGATATTCTCTCGACAAAATTTGTCATCACAAGTCTTCTTCTCTGTATTATCTGGATCATCATCGATTTCTCATCATCTTCATCTAGATATAGATCATCACTCGATCTGGATCATCATCACTCCATCTAGCTCATCACTTGATCTGGATCATCATCATTGGATCTGGATCATCACTGGATCTAGATCATCATCACTATATCTGGATCATCACTTGATCTAAATCATTACTGCTGGATCATCACTTCTGGATCATCATCATGGGTGATATCTCATGATTCTTCTCATCATAGGAAGTTCTACAGAGCCATCCCTTTTTCATGTTGGTTGTAGGCCTAGCCTCCATGTAGGTATTTTCCAGCACTTATATCTGACCCTAAGTCAAAATTACCCACCCAACACTTATATCTGATGATGTAGGAACCAATCCTATAATCACATTAGAAAGGAACACCTAGCACTCACATATGACCATGTGGGAACACATCCGACAACCCCGTCCGAAAGGCCCAGCACTCACATCTGACAACCAATGTCAGAAGGGCTCAACACTTACATTCGGCCATGTGAGGAACGAATCCTCCATACCAAAAGGATCTGCATTTACATCTGAAAACCAATGTCAGAAAGGATCAACACTCATATTTGACAATCAATGTCAGAAAGGCTCGGCACTTATACTCGACCATGCGAGGAACCAATCCTTCGTGTCGAAAGGGCTCTGCACTTACATTCTTTTTTATCTATGGGGGGGCCCAACCAGAGCTTAACGCACCTGAGATTCGCACTGAATCTAGTCACACCGAATCTTGCATAATTACATATATAAAGAAGTGAACTACGATTCTCCATCAAGCCATGGTGAAGATCAAGCCATGGTGAAGGAACCATTATTATGTTGCCCATCCATTTCAAGTAGTGGTTTGATGCTCATTTCAAATTTGATGCAACCAAAAAGCGTAATTACATATATAAATAAAAAGCGTAATTACACTGACAACCAATGTTAGCAAGGTCCTGCACTCACATCTGATCATGTAGGAACCAATCCTATAGTCACATTAGAATGGCCCTCCATCCCAAACTGAGCTTTCTTAGTAACTGACTAGGTTCCTCCATTCCAAGAATGGAATTCAGCGCTTATATCTGATCATGTAGGAACCAATCCTATAGTCACATCAAAATGTCTTAGCACTCACATCTAACATGGAAGGAACCAATCCTCTTACCATGATAGAATGTATCAGCCCCTACATCTGAACATGGAAGGAACCAATCCTCTCACATGTCAGAATGGCTCTAGGTCTAATCATTTACTCTTCGAGGGAACCTCGATCTCGAGAACACAAAGCTTCTCCCTAAAGTACTCAAACTTCACTTTGGCCATTTCTAGCATAGAATCACATTAGGGCTGATTGCGTTCAATGATAACCTACGAGCTTTGCCAGGACCGATTACATATGAGGACAACCTACAGGACTATTTATGTCTAAGCAACCTATGAGCTTCACCGGGATTTATGCTCAGACAACCTGTCTCATCAGCTATGCTAGAAATCCCTCTTTTGAGAGATCTCGATCTGGATCATTGCTCCTCTATGCATCATACAAAAAATGCAAGTCAGATCAACCAAATCAAATAGTAGTTTTCCAAAGAAACATACTACCTTCCAAATAGTAAGTGGCAACATATTTTTCCTCAGCTATAATCAGTGCCATGCAGGACTCCACTCTACCAAACCAAGAGATCACACTTGATCCCATACTGGAGTAGCACCTTGAAGTGCTCTTTCTATCAATGGTACTGCCTTCCCAATATGAATCCGCATAACCTTCCAGGTTAATATTCTGATTCGCCTCATACCTGAGCCCATAATCAACTATACCCCTCAGGTACCTCAGAATATGCTTTGCAGCAATCAAGTGAAAATGTCTCAATGTGTTCACATCAAATAAAATATTTTGTCTTGAATACATCGTGGCATCAACCAAATCTGATGAAGCAACACTCAATAGCTTCAGGTTTGATGCCATAGGTGTCATCATGGCCTTGCATTCCATCATCCTGAACCTATTCAGGATCTCTACTGCATACTTCCCTTGTCCGAGGGATATTCCATCCACATTTTTCCACACCTCCATGCCTATAAAATAGTGGATGAACACATCATAGGAGCATCACTGGTCTTCCTCCTTCAACCTTGAAGCAAAGGTAGGAATTTGCTTTACTCTTAGTAAATCCTAGAGTCATCAATAATATATCCATTATGTCATACCATGTTGAACCTCAAGGTCTTCTGCAATCCCTCCCTATGAAGCGGTGCATCATACTCCCTCTGTCTTCCATAATCTATGCACTAAAACATTATGTATCTGAGTGACAAGTAGCTTCCTATGCTACTAATATTGTATGTATACATATACGATCACTGGATACTAAGATCCTCTATTTTGAACTTTTTCAAAAGTTTTTCTCACACCCATCTATGAGATTTTCATCCTCTATAGGCTTTCATCTTCAACCTTGTAGCAAAGGTTAAGATCTTCATTAATCTCATCATGTATTTGTTATCCCATGGTTGTCTTGTAAACTCATACAAGGCCTTCTTTCATTTGCACACATGATTCTTCTTGTCATGTGTCTCAACTCCCACTGGTTGCAAATGTCTCTTTGTAGTCTATGCCCTTTTTTCATGAGAAGCCTCGTGCTATGAATCTTTCCTTGTATCCCATGATTTTTCCATCTACTACATGATGGAACTACAAACTTCCCTTCATGTATTGATACTGCATCCTAGACATCATTCTTCTTGAACTGGTCTTCCCTTTATTCTTGGTTACTTCTTCATAGTTGGAAGGTTCTGCATGAATGATGTCACTGCATTCGTCGTATTATTCTTCATATTGAACTATCATCACTTGTTCTTTGGAACAAGTCTCGTCCTTCTTTGCTTAGAGGTAATTATGTATGCTATCTTTCCTATAAGTCAAATGCATTAGTTGTATGGTTAGAAACATTTCATAAGGTATATTCACAATGAAAAATTCTTTTCCATCAAGATTTATGATTATGCAACTATTTTAGCCAATACAACATTCATCCATATCTCATGAAAACTTTCTAAATGCCTTCCATCTATACTAGGACAACATTGAGATTGTGCACTAATCCAATATGCCAGCAAAGAGGTTTCATTCTAGATAAGTAGCAATGGAGATTTGTATAGCACCATGAGCTACTTACCCATCACATGCATATTAGTAGTATGTTTTCATTAATGAAAACATTCTATCATGCATAATACACTAACTAAATAATGCATAACAAAACAATATCATGAAATGACAATTGAATACTTATATTTATTTGTTTTGTGGGTTGACTCCTTCTTGAGCCTTTAGCTTCATCATCTTCTTCATTCATAATAGCAGTGTTTCTTATCCAAATGCTAATATGGATAAGAGGTTCTTCAAGAGTTGATTTCTTCATATTCCTCATCACTTGAGGGATCTTCTTTGGATGGTGAGAGCTTGATCTTCAGTTTCTCCCATCTTCTCTTCTCTTCTTATGAGTCGAGCTTCTTCTTCTTCCCAGAGTCTGCTGAAAGTAATCACTTATTTTTGGCACACATTCCTCAAATGAATGAATCCCATGATCCTGGGAGGCCATTCAAGGTGGCTATCATCACTTCTACATTCTCCACTTCTTCTTCTACTGCTACAAGTTGTTCTTTGATTTGAGAGACCCTTGTGAAGTATGACTATATGATCTCTGCATTTTGGATCTTCACATTATTCAATTGGTTTCTTAAGGTCATATTATGATTTATGTTCTTCCCTTCAAATAGCTTGGTTAAGGAATCAAACATCTCTTTCAATGTCTTTAGAGAAGACACTTGTGGTACAAGGTGATCCATGATTGAATCAACAATGATATTCTTGGCCTTGACCAAGTTCTTCTTGTGTAAGGCTTTTAGCCTCATCTCCCTCTAGAAATAGAATCTCTCTACTTCATTTTCTTCAGAGAGATCATATACTTCCATGCTTGGAAGTTGTCAACTTCACCAAGCTTCTCATCAAAATGATCTAATAGATCACTTTGAAATGAGAACCTCAAATGAAAATAGAAAAAGATTAGATCTTACCGATTTGAGGTTTTCGTCCTGGTTCTGGAGCTCACTAATCTAGGGCTTGCTATAGAAACCCTAATTTTCAAAACTTGGAATCTTTTAGATCTGATTGGATATAAATATATGTCTCTTCAAATTCAGCTATCCAATTTACTCCTTTTTTGAAAACAGTGGAGGGAAGCTCCCGGAACAGGAATCCCTAGTTTTCCAATTTCTCCTGCAGAAATGCCTACTCCTCTTTGTCTAAAATTTTGTATTGAGGTAGCCTCACCTATCCCTATTTTAACACCACATGTTTCATCAGAATTGGTTCCACCAATTGGGACTTATGATCATTTTACCAAGGTGACGTGTTACAGGACTGTTTAGAAAAACGAAGTTGTACAGACTTCCACATGTCATTGTTTCATCTTCTGGGTTTGAAAATCGGACCAGAGAAATTAAATTCCATTCCCTTTCTGGAACATCTTTAGAAATTTAGTTTGGACCTTTGCATCCCAATATATATAAATTCACCCAAGGTGTCCTGTTTAGGGATGAATCCTGGAAGAGGTTGGAAGCCTAACTTGGAGGGATCATATCTCCCAGAATATAGCGAATATGTGGCTGAATTTTGGATAAAGTGTAAATCAGGATTTTATGTTTGGCATGTGAAAGTTTCATCTCATTATCCTTCTCCAATACCAAATATATAGAATCTACCAAAACTTATCCGTTTTAGTATTTTAGGGTTTTTCCAGCTCGGGCTCAAACTAGGGTTTGACTTTCCTGGAGTTTCACCCAACCAAAAATATTGACCCAGGTCTCTAAAATTTGATTTTGATGAGGAGATAAATCCTATGCTAGGATCACTAAAAGATTCCTCTTTTGTAAGAATCCCTAATTTCCCGCACCAAAAACTAAAAATGCTTGGAATTGAATTCCGCTTAGATAGAAAGATGCACCCTTCAATGGAGAGTCATCCTAGAATACTTTTGCTGATGGATAGTGGAGAGAGACCCAAAAAGTAAGAATCCCTAGGTTATGTAGCTGCACAATGTCTTCTTCTTAGGTTAGCTCTGATACCATGTTATAATTTTATCATTCAAGCTAGCATTATGATCTTAGGATCTTTAACTGAGCGAATAACATGCACAACAATAAACACAAGAGACAAGAGACACAAAGAACTTTCCTCAGGGAAACCATAAAAGAGATAACCCCACAGCTTCCTCAGAGATGGAATCAACACCAAAAGTAAAACCTGAAAACATAAAGATGATCTCTCGATAGCAGCAGTCTCTCTCTTGTCCAAGAAACTTATCTCCCTCACTCATGTGCCCCAATGAGTGAGTGTGTGTGTGATAAATAGAGAGGCTCACTCTCTATTTATATTATTTCATTCACTTGAAACCAACTCCAACATGTCGGCCTCACTTAAAAATTACTTACTGGAGTCGACATCTCTAGGAGTGTCTAATAACCCTAGTGCCCCACAACTTGTGGGGACTTTTCCCTCTGATCAACAAGGAGGGTTAAGCTTGAATTAGATGGTGGGGACTATTGCCCCAACTTACAATAACTCACATAGGGTTGAATTATCTAGTATAGTCTAATAAACCTAGGGCTCCACAACTATGGGGACTTTAACCCTTGAACAATAGGAGGGTTACCCACAATGACTTGACATGACTTGTTCACATTATAGAAACTCCCGATAGGAACATCGGGGCATTAAATCACTCAAATACATTACAGATACTTCCTGGAATAAACATCGGGGTACAATATATGAAATATACAAGTTAATACATTCTAAAGTTACAATTACATCAACAGTGCTTAGGCAAGATATGAGGAGATGAAGTTTTCCCATAGACAATATCTAATTTTGGACATGTATTGGTTACTAGTCTTTGATTAGTTTTAGCACATCCATAGATTTCTCAAATAATATCAAGCAATGTTTCTCAAATACAATCTCACAAATAGGAGCTAAGAAAACCACATGGATATATTCATAATGCTCTGAATACTTTATCTTCACAACTCACGATAGTGAATCGAAAGAGGTGGAAGAGAAGGATTCTAGATATCACCAATATATGTGAAGGCACTTATGGTGCAGACTGCATCCAATAAAAATTATTCCATGTGATATTGAAGATATTTTGAATTTGGGCTCTCCAAACATTTTTTGGTATACATGTTCAAATTGATTGACAATATTTCATTTCTTCCTAATTAAATGCATCCCCCCTTGTTCAACACTTAATGTGCCAATGGAAACCAAATATCGTGTAGCTAATAATAGTCCTTTATTCCATATAAAATGATTCCCAGCATGACCACATTCCTCACAGGCTCTTGCAAGTTAGAGGTTGGATAGTGAGAGGTTCAATAAAAAATTCATGGGTGTTTTTTAAATGTTCCCTCTTCCCACCATGTCTTTATTACTTTCACTGGGTCTTGCTTGTAGGAAAATCCCTACAAAAATTATGTGTCCAACATTATCTCAGGGGATGGAATATTGTAAATGGTCTTCAGAGTACGCAAGGAATATTGCTCAATCCTTGTCCAATTATCCAAGTATATGTTCATTTCCTTGGTGTTCTCCCTTTTAATGAACCACTACACCACATCTAAATAGGGGAGAACAACCTATGGTCAGGTTTCAATTATGCGTGGCTGCGTCAGTTGTACCTTGTAGTTCATATGGATCGAATCAATTATTTCCTTCAAAATCATGTCAAAAAGAAATTCCGGTGATGGATGTGCTCGCTGATATGTTTCGAAAAAATTGTCAAATTTCTAATCAAATGGAATGCCAATGTTGGGAGATGTGTTATTGAAATCTTGATTAGATTCATGTGTGGAAGGTTTTTTAGCTTCTTTTTTTTATACATGCTTCCCTTATTTGGGGTCATTTTTCCAAATATGTGCTTCCACAAACACTATACAAGAAATTGTTAATAATTATTCAAGAAAATAATCACTCATTTAAAGTAGGTTACAAATACAAGTTCAAAGAATGATTTCAACATCGAAATACACCTTTCAACTGAAAATATTATTGTTTTAAATGAAAGGAAAACTAATCCAAGAGATTGTTCATGCTCATTGTTGTGATCTTGTATTCTCTTCCACCATTTAGTAAGATAAGTTAAGAAACAATGCCAGCTGCAACCAACAAACATCAAGCCAAAAAATGTAGACTTCATGATACTATAATATTGAGAAAAGTGAGTGAAGCCAATGCTTCCTTGTATTCATTTTGTTATAAAGATGTTATTCAATGATCTTGGCTCTCATCTAGCGATCAATCTTTAGATTCCTTGAGAAATAATGACTTGAATTAAGAAATCTCGACTACCAAATTTGGAACTAAATATATCCATTCAACCCTATATGAGTTGAATTTTTTTATCTCACCAAATGAAATTGATTTGATGGATTAATATAGGGCCCGATATTTTGAATACTCTACCATTATAGAGAGAAACAATTGCTCTATGAATGGGTAGCTTCCCGCCCAAGATAGTAAGGTGGCCAATAAGGAAAAAGTAGTACAGAATCCAAAACAAACTCTGAGAGGATGAACACAATGCAAGCATGCTTCACTGATCAAATGAGGTAAATATTATATTTAAGAGGGAAAAGGGAGATCTAACACCAAAACTTTACTCCAAAAATTAACTCAAAGAGAGACATAGTACAGTTTTAGAGAGGAAAATTTTGTTCATCAGATGAAATTTCAACTCAAAATGGTCCTCCTAAGGAAAATTAATAAAGTAATAGTTAAAATAATAAAATAATATTTATTAATTTTGGAGGCAGAAAAGAAAAAACTACTTTTTTTTCGAATGTTCGACATATCTCCCTGTGTTTTTACTCAAATTTTGATTGGGAGAGCTCGTTAGATGCATAATCAGATTCTAAATCCAACGAGTACCCACTCAACATATTTTTGTGGGCCCCATTACCGCAAAAACAAGAAATACCCAAAATAAACATGATTGTGATGTAATCATCACGTTTTTCCAGGTATTTCTTTCTTAGGGGTAAACTATGCTGAGTGGGTACTCATTGGATGTGGAATTTAATTCCGCATCCAACGAGCTCTCCTAATCAAAATTTGAGTAAAAACACAGGGAGATATGTCAAAAATATGAACAAAAAAAGTAATTTTTTTTATGATACATATTCCCAAATTTATATTAATTTTTTTTAAGAGGTGCTCCCTTTTTTAATTCTAAAGCATTTTCATTGGATAATACATGATGACATGGAATTTTTATTATTTTTGGAAGGCCCATTTTAAATTGAAATTTTCTCTAATTCCCAATAAAAATAGGCTTTGTATGTTTTCCAAAATTTTATGTAAACAAAAGAGGATGACAATGAGAGGGAAAGCCACCAAATTAATTAGGACTTTAAGATATTAACTTGTAGGTGATTAGAGTAATTCAATCAGGGTTTCTATCATGTTTTACTAATGTATTAAATGATTTAAAAGATCCAACTAACTAAGGTTAATTAACCAATAATTCCGTTAATGAGCTATAAAACCTTGTGCTAGAAAAGAAAGAGAGCTAGAAACCCTTGTGCTAGAAATAAAAAGGGAATAAGGAAGAGAAATATCTTTGACTTCACTGTTTTAGATGTTGAATCTCCTTGGGTTAAAGTAGAGAGTTGAAATCCTCCAAGAGTGATCCATGGCACATAACTACACATTGATCATCTCCAAATTCATGAAAGATAAGTCTTATCCATTTGTTTAGGAATACCTAAAAAATGGCCTCAGAGAAAAAAAATGAATAGAGAAAGCCCTCTTCAATCGATTAAAAATGAATTTAACTCCTTTCTAAACGATAAACATAACAACCAATTTTAGTTCAATTCTGATATACTTTAGAAGATAAAATGGATCAAACCACTTTTTGGGTGTTTTTTAAGGAAATTAAATAAATTTATTTATTTATTCCTCAAGGAGTGAAAAGTGGGTCTTTGTACCTTTCATTGTAGTTATTGTTTTAATAATTCTTTTATTAAATGGATATAAATTAGTTAGAAGCTGAGCTACAACATATAGAAAGGTTAGTTTTTTCACTCACTCATCATGGTTGAATAATGAGAATGTGCCCATTGTATTTTTGACATTTTCTTTAGATATGTAGCAAAAAAGAGACCCCATTCTCTATTATCAGAACTACATCTGCATGCTTCACTAGTAAATTTTGGGCCAGCCTAAACAATAGACAATAAATAAGAGCTTTCCCAAAGTCATTCTTAATGCTCTAGGTTTCATACTAGTCATATAAATAGGTTTTTTAAGTAAACTTGTTTTCAGGTAAATGAAAATATGTAGGGTGAATAGTGTGATGAACCAAGGAAACAAGAAATAATTGTATAAGTTCAACATTGAGCTTAATGTCTAGGCTACCAAATTTTTTACATCGATAGATTACTTGGTGTTAATCAATATTCAGGTCATGACTGCATGGTTCTATTTGGTAGCATCACATATCTTTAGTTGGTTTTATGGAGCTATGAGCAAGTCCTCTGAGGTTTTCAAGAGAATTTGGAGCTCCAAGTCGATTAAGGAAATCTCTACACACGTTGATACATGTTGGCTAAAGGACACACATTATGCCTAATAAAAAACATTCATACTTTCCCAAAGGATCACTCTTGGAGGATCAAAATAGATCAATGAATTCCAGGTTACCTGTTCTGTCATTAATTTCTCAACTCCATAAGGGTAAGAATTAGATCAGTGAAATTCATGCTCGATTTTAAGTTATTTTTGTTTCTCTTTGTCTATGAAACAAAGTACTAGGATATAGATTTTTTTTGTATTAGGTCAACATCTATTCTACTGTGTTTGAATATTAGGCCAAACAATACCTATTGTACTGTGTTCAAATATGAATTTTGTGGTGTTTGAATGCAGTTCGGCTTTTAGGGACAAACAAGAAAGCATCATGTTCAGTGAATGACCTGTGATTAGATTCATGTATGGTGAGAACAAATTGCATGGTGGAAGAAGTCACAAACAAGTTCAAAAAAATAAGACTTGAACCCAAGACCTATTATTTAATAACTACAAAAAAACAAGACTTGAACCCAAGATCTATTATTTAATAAAGCAACTTTCAACCAAGTGAGATAATACAAAAGATATGTAAAATTTGGATGGAAGGGAGTGTTATTTTATTTTATTTTTATTGGTTCCATTGTGGTTTCCATTGTCTCTTGTATTCGATAACTCAGCATACTTTTATTCAAAAAATAAACCGAGTTTTCTCTACATAAAGGAATTAATATGCATTATGCATCAAACTAATATTCTTTGGGAAAACAAGGTAAGTGAATCCACAAAAAAAATGATCTCGATCCTAGAAAGAATAGTAGTTTATCACCAACAAAAATAACACAATGATCTCCCTATGATTATCTTGATCGATAGGGATACCCCAAAATAATCATCAAGAACTTCGAATTACTTCCTTCTCTACAAAAATGAAGTCATTATCCCCCCCACCATGTTTTTTTCCCTTCCTTTTAGTTATCCCAAACATCTAGAGGACATGAGGGTCATATTTTCCAAAGTAGGATAAACACTTTGTTGAAATTGGAAGAGGAAAGAGACACGGTGAGAAGCAAATTCATACTACATCAAAAAACAATCAAGAAGCAGTATGTTAATAAATAAACTAGAAACAAATATTTCAAAATCAATGATTTGGTTCTTAAATGGTATTAGCCTCATGAAGATAAAGTAACGCATACAAAGTTTCAATATTTATGGCTTGGTCCTTGTGTGATAGCTGAGAATATTGGAGTTGGTACTTACAACTACAAAATATGAAAGGACAAATGGATATTCTCCTAATAAATGGAAAATCATCCCTTTGAACCTCATCCACTGTAACAAAAGCCATTTCTTAGTCCTCCTAGTTATTATCATATTGGTATTTATTGTTTTGGTAACACTATAGTTAATTATTCATGCTACCATAAATATGTTGTTTCAATCAATTCTTGTGCCTGGGACACCAAATGAATCAATAAAATCCCTACCTAATAATAATTGCAATCACCTCAAATCATTCACATGGCTCATACAAATAATGCTCAAAGAAATATTGAAACCATGGTGACCAATCTATTCAAGCAAATAACTCCCCCAAAACCTCTCTCAGCATTGGATTAAAATAATTTTATTTCCTCATGGACCAAGGTGTTTATGATATATGTATTAATTGAATTAAAGAGCTCAAATGATGATTTGATTGAAATGTAGGAAATCAACATGGCTTACTAGTGAACCAAGAGCATAGGGGAACTCATCTTGGAAATAACTTCTAACGATGAAGAAGAAAGCAAGAAGGTAGCTATGTGGTATATACATAGTGATAGAACCACCAAAGTGACACCAATTTACAAGTGGGGAGATATATATGGTATATTGAATATTTATAACTATCCCCTTATTCTAAAAGAAGAAAATGATTATTCAAGTGTATACAAGAATGTGAGGAGAGCATACCTCTATAGGATCCAAAACAATATCTTCCTTTATTTATTCTCACATATACCATTACTTTAATTTCCTAGCCGTGAGCATCAGTATGATAGACGAAAATATTGAGGCATGGCTAGTAGATCTGAAGGAATGTTTTAGAAAATTATGCGTGAATAGAAAAAGAGTCAAATCCAAATAAAATGGTTGTATCATACTTAGTTCCTTGACACTTCATATTAGATAGTCTCCATGTTTATTTTTGGTTGTAAGGAGAAAAGGATATATCCACTCTGCGTGAATCTTGGGTCTTAACAATGCACACAATAGTCACAATTCGCCACATTTTCAATTGAGAAGCCATTTTATCATCTACTTTGGATAAAAACATCATTACAATACATAACCTAATTTAAGTACCTGCATCTTAATTGTATATGTCCTCTCATCTCGTTGATATTATGTGTATTGAAAATTCATTCTTTAACGTTAAATGGTAGTGGAAGTCATCAAAACTAGTAGAACCAACATTGCATGTGTATTGTAACAATTTATGGGAATGGAAATATGTGATAAATTACCAAATAATATTTAATGAATTATTTGAGATTTTTACAATCATATCCATGACAATTGTACTCCATCCATGTCTAAAATAACCTTTTATGTGACATAAAACATTTGTGATTGGTATCATACTAAGGAGCACAATTATCTACTGATATATTGTGGATATAATCCTCCAAACATATTTCCACTCTATTTTATTGACAATATAGTGCTATTGGAGATTGCATATCAATATTATGTAAATAGAGTGGGATCCATTCTTGAAAATAATAATAAATCCACATGCCCCCCTTTGCCTCTAATTGTTGGCAGCTATGTGATAGAGTTTTCCGGAAAGATGGAGAAGGAAGTTCCATCTCTCAAAAATATTCATTTTGGAAACAAAATATTTAAGAGACAATATCCTAAAGTAGTAGTGTATATACATTTCTATTTTTTTCTTATACTCATGAAAGAATTGCAGAAGAAGAGGTCTATCGAAATCCCAACAAAACTCTAGAAGAAGTGTCACGTAAGTTGAGAAGAGGAGAATATAGTAAAGACAAATCCTTGAAGTTAAAATGGAAAAAAGGAACCTATGAGGAAGGAACAAGAGGATGATTCCATGAAAAGTGATAAAGAACAAAGGAAAAAAGTGCAAGAAGAAAAGAAAAAGTCAAATAGGGTGCTAGAAGAAGCAACCAAATAAATTGAAGAAGAGATTGAAAAGAAAAGAAACTAAAGATGAATAAATTAATGTTGAGGGTTTAGTAAATGTTCTTAAGGTGCTAATGAAAACATCAACCAAGGATTTTTCACTAGCTCATGTACCTCTTTTTCCTATTCAAACCATTGATGTGAACTTTCCATTGGGGGGATTTGTTTTGTAAAACTTACCCCGAGAAAAGAGAAAGAAATGTAATCAATGTATTTATTTGTGCTCAACAACAATGTAAAGGAAATAGTGAAGAGAATATGAAAGAATTTTAATATCTTAAATAATATCAGTCAAACTGGGGTGAAGGTGATCACCAAGGTGAGCTTAATATTTCTTGTTTCAAAAGATGAAATGATGAACTTTTTAAATTATGGGTTAAACATTAGTTGATTTATATGTAATTATTTTGTTATTAGTCTACATTTTGTGGGATTGTCAAAGTTTTAGATATTTAATTGTCATTGAAAAATATTTGAACGAATAGGTACTTGAATAGATTTCAAGATGCTAAGAATATGGATTTTCAAAACTAATCTATGAATTTTTGAAATTAACTGTAGTTAAGTAAAAATAAACAGAATAGTAGTTTGAAACATATAATTCTATGTCATGTTTAGAAATGAACATAACATGGTTAATCAAAGAATTGGAGACATGTTGTCCTATGATATGCTATGTATTTAGGAATGAATAAAATATTGGTTGAGTCAAATTTTACTTTAAATATATAATTACATACTAAGAATAAAGTCTATTTGATATACCAATGTTTCATACCAATAGTCATTGGTTAAGTAATGGATATGTTCTCATAGTACAACAACTATGGAAAATCATTGTAAATAAATGATGGCCACCCATCAATCACATAGGTGATATCAATAGAAATTGGTTAAGAAATGAAAATTTTTAATTGATTAGTACTTATATATCCATGTTATAAACAAACAAATTCAAACAACTTCCTAATATTACACTGGTATAGTTTGACCAAATGAAAACAAGATCCTAATTTTTATGGAGATAGTTTGACCAAATCAAACATATATGGTATTACACATACATGTTTTGTATGCCATAATATCATTTGAATCATTTCTAAAGGTAACAGTTAATGTGTGGTTCAAGTTTTTTCATGTAAACAACTTCATAAGTGCAATGGCTAAAACAACCTCTTGATTTTTTGAAAATAGATTCAATAAATAAAATATATCATGATTTTACACCTCCTCCCTCCACTTCCTCTCTCCTCCTGATCCTATAACCCCCCCAACCCTCCTATTCCTCTCTCCCTCCTCCACCCCCTCCCTTCTCCTCCTCCTCCATCCCTTTGTCTTCTTATTCCCTTCCCTCTACTCCCTCTCCTCAATATCCTAGACCCCTCCTTTCCCCATCCCCCTCCCCCCACTCTCCTCCTCCGTCCCTCCCCATTCCCCTCCTCCCTCTCTCGTCCTCCTCCCTTCATTCTTCTTCTAAACCCCTTCCCCTTACTCCCTCTCCTTATCCTCCCACCCCACTCCTTTCCTCCTCTACCACTCCCCCCTCCCTCTATCCTTCACCCCCTCCTCCCCCTCTCCTCCACTATGCCTCTTCCACCTCCTCCTCCACCTTGTCCCTCCTCCCTCTTTCCTCAACCCTCCCTCATCCTCCTTCTCTTTGTCTCTGCCTCCTCCACCCCATCCCTTATCCCTCTCTCCTCCACCCTCCCATTTCCTCCTCCTCCTCTCTCCCATGCCATCCATCCTCCTATTCCCTCCCGCGTAACTCCCTC